>CM065482.1:21734447-22334447 GCA_032873175.1 Leptopilina drosophilae
AGTAATCTTGATTCAATTGATCAGAAGTTTTTTTTGTCTGGTCATAGTTTCAACAGTTGTGACCAAAATTTTGGTTATATTGAAAAGGAAAGAAAAAATGTCGAAACTATAAATGACCCGGATCACTGGATCGATATAATCAAAGACACGAAAAAAAAGGAGCCTAAATTTATTGTGACAAAAATGGAGACAAGCGATTTCTTTACTTCTCAGGAGCTACAGCAGCAAACGGTCAACAGAAAAAAAGACGTCAACAAGGAAAAAATAAATTGGTTAAAAACGAGAACAATGCATCACAATAGAGAACAACCTTTCGACTTATTTTTTAAATATGACGATGACGATTTTCGCAAGGTGCATATTGGGAAAAAAAACGTAACCGCAGAAGACTTTAAGAACACAGAATTGTCACTTTTATACCCGAATGGTAAAGCAATCACACAACAAAAGTATAATGACCTAATGGCTCTAATGGATTATATACCACAAAAGTATAGAGCATTTTATCAGAAATTAAGAATCAATAACTCGTCTAAAGATTACGATTTCGTAAGTGATGACAGCGATGAAGAGTAAATGCGTATATTTTTGAATTAAAATAACGAACTGTGTATTCCTTCGTATAAAATAATAAATTATTTATTATATAATTAAAATTAACTATTTTAGATTATAATAATGTTACAGAATGATAATAGTGTTTTAATGAAAGTAAATATGTTTCAAATAAATTTAATTTTAAACCAATTGATTTGTCAGTTTTTATTTTTACCTTATACTTGTTATCGATAGAAATATTTAGAAACTAAACTACAAAAGTTAACAATTTTAAAAATGAAATAAATAAAAAGAATTTAGATAAATAAGATTATTTTTTAAATAAATTTCACAAATTAAATAAGCCAAATTAAATAAATGTTTTATGTCTATATTATTCAATAATTCTATATATTTTCTAAAATATTTACAAAAAAAATTAAAAAATGAGGTTACGTTAATTTGAAAATCTTTTATTTTAATCTCGTGATTATGCATAAGAAAATATACTCATCGAAAAAAACAAAACATACTTAAAAAAATAAGTAAGCGCAAAAACGGAACTTATTGACATTCCGTTTTTGCGCCTATTGAAAATATAACTTGCTTTTGTTCCATAAAATTTTTAATCCGTTTTTGCTCCCAATACAAAATTTGTTCCGTTTTTCTGTTAAGACAGTTACTTATTTCACTCTTTCTCCAATTGTTTTTTCTAACCCACTTTTACTATCAGCCCCTCAATTTTGTTTAAGAGCATGTCCAAGTTGTAAAATGTAAACAAAGCAAAATGTGAACAAACCAAGCATTAAAATCACATTTTTCAAACAGTCTTTTTTCTCACAAAAATTACCATTAGAAAACTTATTTTTACAAAAATGATAAATTAGAGTGTCAAAGTTTCCAAAAAAATCATTTTTGAGTGTGATCAATAAAGGGCAACTAGAAAAATAACTAATTAAAATGACCTGTAAATAGCATTTTTGACGCGTCGCGAAAAATAAACTGTTTGAGTATATCAACCGCACTCACGATGAAGAAGTCTCATATCAGCAATTGGACCTTCAACATGTGGAAAGGGAAATTTTTCCCTTTCCTCCATGAAATTACCAGGAGAAAGGGTAAAAACTTCTTCATCGTCAGTGCGGTTGATATAGTCAAACACTTTAATTTTTCGCGATGTCAGACGATTGCTCTACGCGCACGCGCAGACCGTGCCGTCCTTGGCACGGTTTGGTTTTAATGCGTCCTTGCATTAAAAACACTCCTGGTAATTTCATGGAGGAAAGGGAAAAATTTCCCTTTCCACATGTTGAAGATCCAATCGCTGATATGAGACTTCTTCATCGTCAGCGCGGTTGATATACTCAAACAGTTTATTTTTCGCGACGCGTCAAAAATGCTATTTACAGGTCATTTTAATTAGTTATTTTTCTAGTTGCCCTTTATTGATCACACTCAAAAATGATTTTTTTGGAAACTTTGACACTCTAATTTATCATTTTTGTAAAAATAAGTTTTCTAATGGTAATTTTTGTGAGAAAAAAGACTGTTTGAAAAATGTGATTTTAATGCTTGGTTTGTTCACATTTTGCTTTGTTTACATTTCACAACTTGGACATGCCCTAAAACAAAATTAGAAGACAAATATTCGAACGGGATTCAAATTGACTAAAAAGAAATTTTTCACAAAAGAATTATGATGAAAAAGAGTCAGTCGAAATTAGGTAACTTAAATGAAAAACTGTATCGAAATAGTAAAAAAAAGTTACAAATTATTATTAAAATCAAATTATTCATTTACAAATAATTAGTAAGTTTTCAAAGCGAATGAGGAAATAGGAGTAAAATTGAAAATTGGTAATCAAAATGTTGAATCAGAGTGTGTAATGAGAAATCGTAATATTAAATATAAAATCGGAATATTTAAAGTGGAATCGGAATGTGGAATTGAAATGTTGAAAGTGGAATCTGAATATTGAAAATGGAATCTGAATGTGTAATCGAAATGTGGAATCTGAATATTGAAAATGGAATCCGAATGTGTAATCAAAATGTTGAAAGTGGAATCGAAATGTTGAAAGTGAAATCTGAATGTGGAATCGAAATATTGAAAGTGGAATCTGCATGTGAAATAGGAATGTTAAAAGTGGAATCTGAATGTAAAATCGGAATATAAAAAGTGAAATCAGAATATGGAATCTGAATGTGGAATCTGAATGTTGAAAGTGGAATCTAAATATAAAATCGGAATGTTGAATGTGGAATCTGAATGTGGAATCGAAATATTAAAAGTGGAATCTGAATGTGAAATAGGAATGTTAAAAGTGAAATCTGAATGTGAAATGGGAATGTTAAAAGTGGAATCTGAATATGGAATCGGAATATTGAAAATGGAATCGGAATGTGTAATCGAAATGTTGAAAGTGGAATTGGAATGTGGAATCTGAATATTGAAAGTGGAATCTGAATATTGAAAGTGGAATCGGAATGTGGAATCGAAATATTGAAAGTGGAATCTGAATGTGGAATCGAAATGTTGAAAGTGGAATCGGAATGTGGAATCTGAATGGGGAATCGGAATGTTGAAAGTGGAATCTGAATGTAAAATCGGAATGTTAAATGTGGAATCGGAATATTGAAAGTAGAATCGGAATGTGGAATCGAAATATTGAAAGTGGAATCTGAATGTGGAATCGAAATGTGGAATCTGAATATTGAAAGTGGAATCGGCATGTGGAATCTGAATATTGCAAGTGGAATCGGAATGTGGAATCTGAATATTGAAAGTGGAATCGGAATGTGGAATCTGAATATTGCAAGTGGAATCGGAATGTGGAATCTGAATATTGCAAGTGGAATCGGAATGTGGAATCTGAAAGTGGAATCGGAATGTGGAATCTGAATATTGCAAGTGGAATCGGAATGTGGAATCTGAATATTGAGAGTGGAATCGGAATGTGGAATCTGAAAGTGGAATAGGAATGTGGGATCTGAATATTAAAAGTGGAATCGGAATGTGGAATCGGGATGTGGAATGTGGAATCTGAATATTAAAAGTGGAATCGGAATGTGGAATCTGAATGTGAAATCTAAATATTGAAAGTGGAATCGGAATGTGGAATCTGAATATTGAATGTGGAATCGGAATGTGGAATCTCAATATTGAAAGTGGAATCTGAATGTGAAATCTAAATATTGAAAGTGGAATCGGAATGTGGAATCTGAATATTGCAAGTGGAATCGGAATGTGGAATCTGAAAGTGGAATCTGAATGTGGAATTTAAATATTGAAAGTGGAATCGGATTGTGGAATCTGAATATTGAAAGTGGAATCTGAAAGTGGAATCTGAATATTGAAAGTGGAATCGGAATGTGGAATCTGAAAAAGTTACGTAATCGACCCCCAGGGTACATTTATACGACTGTCAGTAGAAAAAAATGTCAAAATCGCCTTCACACGAATCTGTAATGGTGTATCTACGATAGTTTGAAAATACTTTGTTTTGTCTGATTGCAAGTAATTTGATATTCTGTATATAACTTTACGATAATTTGTTTTGTATTTAATGATTTTCAAGTGAATTTTTAAGCAGAATGTGCAGTTACTTTAAATTTAATTTCGATGTTCTCGAACATACGTTTTAAATATTCTAAACTTTAAAATTTGGCAAATTATAGTAATTTATCCGCCATTTTGGATTTTGAAAATTTTAATATTTTGACTTTAGTTGCATAATAAGCGACCTCAAAAACCTCAATATTAACAAGTTTCAATTTAATTCAATTGAGTTTTAAGAATAGCATCTGCCATATTGGATCCGCCAACATGAATTTTTAAAAAATAACACTGGAATCGTGATCAGCGATACCCAAAACCCCCAAGTAAAGAGATTCAAGAAAATTGGATCGATTAATTCACCCGTCCTATTGTATCCGCCATTTTGAAAATTAAAAATTTGTAATGTAAATATCAAATTTGTATTTAGTAACCAAAAAAAGTTCTCATAACTCTATAAAATACAAAAATAAATCATTTTTGTATTATTTAAAACACCTTAAAAGTACAATTTTGCAATTAAATGTCATTTTTTAGGTTAATAATTTTTTTTGTAATTTATCGCAGTTGTGTACTGCAGGCAAAACCTTTCTTAGTATTTAAAAAAAAATTAAAATCGGTTACGATTTGAGTTGTTAGTAGATTTTTGTCCAAAAAGATAGCCTTTTTTCCCACTGTGCGCCTTTTTTGATCAAGATAGATTTGCACATTGTCAATTAAACTTTAATTTCTAATATTATCATGACAATATATAGGCAAGAATACAGTGATCAGCGATGTGAGTGCACCATAACAGAGGTGTAACAATAGTATGTTTTCCATAAAATTTTCTGACACTTTTTTTATAAAATAACCAATAATTTAATTAATTTTAATAAAAAAAACATTTACTTAGATTGAATAAACTTTAATTAAACCAATTGACAATTTTAATTTATAATTGTAATACTATAAGAATGTCAAAATCAAATAAACATTGTAATTCCTACTGTGTATATCATCCACTGAATTACATGCATAATTTTTATATATGGGTTAGAATTCCTGAAGTGTCCCCTAATTTTCTTTTGGTTACTGAAAATAAATTATTCTGATATATTTTGATAGTCCATAATGACACTAATAACTCCTCCAAACGATTTTTCAAAATTTTAAGTTTTGTAATTTTTATAAACAATTAAACTTTTTTGCACCGTTTTAGAAAAAATTCAATTTCTCGAAATTGGCTGAACCGATTTCAATGAAACTTGTATCGTTAGAAAGATTAAAAAATGTACTATTCAGAAAAAAATATAATATGAATAAAAAGTTTAATTTGTTTAAACAAATTATATTTTTAATTTTTGTTGTTATAAATAAACAATGTTCGCAATCGATTTTGGTCACTTTTATTATAACATCATAAAGAGGGACTTTTCATGATTCCAAAGCAAAAATAAAAAACCGGAACTCTCTAAAAGTTTAGAAGTTCTATCATTTTTAGTCTCGCCGTGCGCGAGCTTTCTCGGTGTCTAATGCTCACGGTACGACGCGACGCCACAGTGGGATTCTTTACAATTTACAGTACAAAAATATCTAGAGCTTACAGTTTTTAACCGATTTGAGTTTTTTTAAATTAAAGAGAACTAAATTTTTTCAAATTTTCAATTGTTTACAATTATTTATTTTAGTTAAAGTTAACAAATTAACCCCTTTTTTTAAAAAGGTACGTTTGATTTTTAATTCTATTACTGCAGATGACCAGAATCAATTAAAAATCATGTAAAATATGTTCTCTAGATGAAAAAATAAAGAGAACAAGAGAACACATATTTTTTCATTTGTTATAAACAATATTAATTAACAAATAGTTAACTTGGGTTCCTTTCAACCAAAAATTTTTTTTTCACATTTATATTTTAATTTAGGCTTATTTTAAGAATATATGTCCTTTTTTGATAAGCAAATTATTTTAATTGTTATAAAGAATATTATTTAAGTAATTGTTAACTTTGGTTGAAGTACATATGTCCTGTTTGTATAATAAATAAATTATTTTAATTGTTATAAACAATATTAGTTAAGTAATTGTTAACTTTGGTTGAAGTACGTATGTTCTTTTTGTTTAATAAATAAATTATTTTAATTGTTAAAAATAATATTAGTTAACTAATTCTGACTTTGGTTAAAGTACGTATGTCCTTTTTGTTTAATAAATAAATAATTTTTACTAATTAAAATAATTAATTAAAATAATGTTAACTAATTGTTAACTTTGGTTAAAGTACAAATGTCGTTTTTGTTTAATAAATAAATTATTTTAATTGTTATAAATAATATTAGTTAACTAATTCTGATTTCGGTTAAAGTACGTATGTCCTTTTTGTTTAATAAATAAATAATTTTAATTGTTATATACAATATTACTTAACAAATAGTTAATTTTGGTTTCTCTCAACCAAAAATTTTTTTTCACATTTATTATTTTTAATGTAGGCTCATTTTATGAATGTATACCCTTTTTGATAAGCAAATTATTTCAATTGTTATAATCAAATATGCCTAAATTAAAATATCAATGTGAAAAACAATTTTTGGTTAAGAGGAACCAAAGTTAACTATTTGTTAACTAATATAACAATATAAATATAAACAATAATAAAAACAATATAATAAATGATATAAACAATATACTAATATAACAAATGAAAACACAATTTGTATTCTTTATTTTTCATCTAGAGAACATATTTTACATTATTTTTAATTGATTCTGGTCATCTGCAGTAATGGAATTATAAATTAAACGTACTGTTTTTAAAAATTGTGTTAATTTGTTAACTTTGACTAGAATAAATAATTATTAACAATTGAAAATTTAAACAAGTTTAGTTCTCTTTAATTAAAAAAAACTCAAATCGGTTAAAAATTGTAGGCTCTAGACATTTTTGAACAGTATATTGTAAAGAATCCCACTGTGGCGTCGCGTCGTACCGTGAGCATTAGATACCGAGAAAGCTCGCGCACGGCGAGACTAAAAATGATAGAACTTCTAAACTTTTAGAGAGTTCCGGTTTTTTATTTTTGCTTTGGAATCATGAAAAGTCCCTCTTTATGATGTTATAATAAAAGTGACCAAAATCGATTGCGAACATTGTTTATTTATAACAACAAAAATTAAAAATATAATTTGTTTAAACAAATTAAACTTTTTATTCATATTATATTTTTTTCTGAATAGTACATTTTTTAATCTTTCTAACGATACAAGTTTTATTGAAAGCGGTTCAGTGTGGATTCGTTTTGACTTTAAAAGAACTACGGGTCCTCGTTAAATAAATTTATGCATATTCCTTTTATGTGATTGTTTATTGGTAACATATAGTTTAATTAATTACAATTACTAACCGACAGATTAGCTCGGTCGGATAAATGCCTTGCTTGGCGGACGTTCTAGGACCAAGGGTACTTGGTTCGCGCCCATTTGGCTTGGATTTTTCTGGCTTGTGAGATAATCTGAGCGGGAGGTTTGACGTCGACGTATAATGATGTGCACTGTCGATTATTGTCCGGTACACACCATTAGAACTCGACTGTCGATAAACCGGTTGTGCTCAGGAGAAGGTTTTCTACAGTTTCCCTCTCCTTTGGCAAGAAAACCCATTAGACGGGTAGTCCAGGCTAATCCGAGTACTCCTAATTTCGAAGAGACGTTCTGTAGGCGCAAACTTAGTATTAAGAATTGCATATAAGAAACATTTGTAAAGCATGAATTGCATGAAACACTTGTATAGCCAAGTATGTAAGGCTGAAGACAGGTGTATAAACCAATAAATAAATTAATTACAATTACTTACGATTTTGAAGTTACGTTGTCGATGAAATTACAAATGTGTGACTGCAACCAGGCTTGCGTCACCGTAGTATAAGTATTCTGTAGTTGTAAGATTTTCAGTTCGTATTTCGTTTTTCACAAACTCTAATTGTTCTTTCTGACACGGTACCTTGATACCAAAAGAAAACTTGTTTTCTTAGTAATCGGAAAGAACTTGCACTAATTTTACTAAATTAGTAAGAGAATAGTAAAAGTGAACTGTTATACGACGAAAGCAATTACTTAAATTTGAGAATAGTGCAAGTTATTTCCTTACAGATAACAATTATTCTTTTGATGTTTGACACTGATTCTACAACTCAATATTACAATCGAAGGGCCGACTCGACGATACCGTTCGGGCAGAAACACACCGGAGCATTTGACGACTTTTAGTAATGCAACAGGGTTTTTATAGGAACGATCATAGATTCATTGAACTTCAATTCAGTGAAATTTGTACTAAGCACGTTTGATTTGAAAATTTGTAAAAGTCACGTTCGGTTTGAAAATTTGTAAAAGTCACGTTCGGTTTGAACATTTGCAATAAACACGTTTGAATTCAAAATTTGTAATGCCTGAAGTTCATACTTGATCATTCCTATAAGGGCATACTTATTTATTTCCCTGCAGGTATATATATTACCTTTACATAAGAACTTTTCTAGTTTATTTTAATCATGAACTTATACGTATTTTTACCTATTTATTGATTATAATATTGATTACTTATTTGATTTATCTTATGGTCTATTTCGTTAAATGTCGACTGAGAATAACTTACCATGCAGCAACAATCGGCGTTTTATCATTTTATAACAGTAAATAATTAAC
This sequence comes from Leptopilina drosophilae, assembly GCA_032873175.1. NCBI lineage: Eukaryota > Metazoa > Arthropoda > Insecta > Hymenoptera > Figitidae > Leptopilina > Leptopilina drosophilae. Next base: position 21,743,228 of record CM065482.1, read on the forward strand.
CGACTGTTGCTTCGTGTTGTTAAATTATTTTATGCGGATAAGCGTTCTTACTCTTATTCCCTTCGTTATCATAATTATACACATCCCTACTCACACACTTCTAATTTGAATTATTGATGATAGCTTTAATTTTTATTTGATAGTTACATGAATAATAATAAAAATTTATATATGGGGATGTAACAGTCCTCCCTCCTTAAAAGTATTATCGTCCCGATAATTTGCTCTCTTTTTACAATTTTATTAAAACATGATTATAACAATTTATTGAATGAAACAGAATATGCAGATAAGAACTTGCAGATCTTTTGATAGTGAAGAATTGTTTTGAAATTGTATACTGTGTATGTTTTTGGTGTAATACATCATACTATTTTCAAGTAAGTGGAATTGTATCTTCTCTTCTCCTTATTCCCCTTTTATGTTTTTACGTTGTTTGCCCTTTTGAAAAGTTTTTGCAATTTGTTGATCCAGCCGTTTTTACTTGTCTTGTCACGTAGTCACAGGGCGTGTAGTATTTAGTCTTGTTTCTGCTTATGATTAAGCATAATGTCTGAATCTTGTTCTTCAACAGCATCAACGATTTTGTGGGATGGTGTTGAAAGAGATGGTGAGATGGTGTTGTTCCATTGGATTTATCCATTGTGTCATTGGTTCCAAGTGGTTAGTATTATCTTTATTATTCTTAAAACAATGGCTAATCAATCTAACGCATGGACTGAGGAGGATAGTGCGTCTCTTTTTGCCATCGCTTCATCGATTACAAATTTTAATCCTAGAAATGCGAGTGAATTAATTGACCCAGTTGTAAATGATTCTATTGACGAATATGATTTAACTGTTCTTGAGGCAAATAACAGTTCTTCAATTGATCCTGAAGTATCTTCCCTTGCTGTACCACGATGGCGCTCTATTTCTCTTCGATTATCCAGAATTGAAGAACGATTGGGAAATTTTTATTTGGCTTTTTGGAAGGCGAAAGTGGATACTGCAGTCGAGTTTTTAACTTATTTTTGTAATTCGAAACTTAATATTACAGTTTCAAATACAGACTTTAAAGTGGTTCAAAGTTTGGATCATCGCCGTAGGGTTGTGTTGATGCAAGTTTCGTCCTTTCAGCTTCGAGAAATTATTATTAGTAAAAGGCCATTGTTTGAAAATGCAGACCTTCACGTGTCACGCGATTAATATATAATATATATTTATATTAATTTTTGTTTATTTTATCCTTTCTACTTGTTTATTATAGATGTAAGTGCGGAAAATGCTAGGTTGCCAAGAATTTCACTTGTTGAATTTAAAAATCGCATCATGTCCTTGAGTCAAAAAGTGCATCAAACCTCGCTGACAGCTGAAAATTTAGGACTTTTTGTAACATCTCCTAAAGTCTCCTTTAAAAGAAAACGAGGTCGTCCTCGAAAAGGATCAACAGTGGTTTCTTATGAAAATTTGCTCAAAACGCAACTGCAACAGGCTCATACTCAGTTGAAGGAATATGCACAAGAACTTCAAGATCTTGTGAATGAGTTTCATGTTTCTCCGCTTCCTTTGTCCTGCAATCACTTGGTTGAAAATGTTTCGATTTGTTTGGGGTATGTTGATTATTTTCATTTTCTGAGCAAAATATTATTTTATTTTTATTTATTGTGTATTTTTTTTATTTTTACCTTTTTATGTACATAAGATTAAAACAATTTTTCTTGTCTTTGTTTTCGCAATGATGATTTTTGTCGTTGCGGTCGATATAGGCTGTTTTCGACACTCACCCAGGGTTAACCCCGAGTTAAGTATTATCCAATCGTGAAAAACATTCTGTTGGCCTAACCAATCACCATTAACCCGGAGTTAACTCGGGGCGAGAGCCGAAAACAGCCATAGAAACTCGAAGAGATGTTCTTGTCGAAGAGAGGCTCCTACAAAGGTAGTAGAGGTGTTGGAACCGTGTTGTTGTCATCAGGACAATGAAAAATTTAAATCTGAAATCGATTCCGACAGTAGTGATGTGGACATCGAGGGTGATTTTGAAAATGGCGATTTGGATTATGTATGAATTTTAATGTGTGTTGAAATTCTTATTGACCTACAATTTTCTATTATAATTCATTTTTTTAAATTCCTATAATCATAGTTGATAATCAGATTGTAATTTGTTTTTCAAATAGGGTGGACATCTTGTCGGTCAATTTAACATATTTTAACGATGTGTTTATTTTGTGAATTTTTGGTTAAATAAACTTGGTTTATCTATTTTACTTAATATAATTCTTATTTAATTAATTTGTTAAAATCCCTATGAGTTATATAACATTTTAATTTTATCTTCTTAGAAACATTAAAATTTTTATTTGTGAGCATGCGCATTTGATATTATTTCTTTCTTAAAGTAGTTTTATTACCCTAATTAAGATTGAATTTATTAATTTATGTAAAGTTTTCTAGATAAAATTATATATATTTTTTCTTTTCTTTAAAATTACATATATATATATATATATATATATATATATATATATATATAAACTAATTTTCAATATTAATGTAATAATTTCAACCTTAATTACGTCAGCTAGATAAGGGTCATTGTTTCGACATTATGATTATTTTAGACAAATTATATTAGTTACATTTTTGGATATACAGTTGTGCGCTGCGATCGATATTCTTGATCGATACATGGTCGGAACTCTATAATGTGGCAATAGTTGAATGATGTGTGAAGTCGGTGTGTAGGTAGCGCTTGAGTCGTTATGGTGCAAACGATCGCGTCAACCCGTGTCTCGCGCTGCACGATCGATGTTACAGTCGATGTACGTATGACGTCACTGTAGGAGCAATTCAGTGGTGCGAGTCGTTGCTACGCAAGGCGGAGAGAGAGAGTATGCGCGACGCATCGTGTCTCGCGCTACAGGATCGATGCTAGGGTCGATGTACGCGTGACGTCACAGACGGCGCGTACACAGTAGGGCGTCTCGTTGTTATGCAGGCGGGGAGAGAGAGACAGAGCATAGTCGTTGCGTCGTGTCTCTCTTCACATAAGATAGATGCTGTGATGTTTGTTATTTTACATAGGATTCGCATGTTTTTTTGAAATTGTTTTGTGGCTAATCCTCCCTCCTTAGAACTTCTATTGTCCCCAATGGTCATTTAAATACTTGTTAATTGGTTTGATCGTCGTCTTCTTGAGGAGATTACTTTATAACATACGTATAGGTTTTTAATTACTATTATTGCTAATAATAGTAAAAGTAGTTTGAAGGCAATAGAAGCATAGTCAAGTGCTTCGGAAATCGTTCCCAAGATTGGAATTTCTATAATTTTTGTATTGATTGATGTTTTTGTTAATTTTTATAATGAGTATATCGAAATATATATCGATCGATATATGGTTGTTCGATAGGGTATAGAGTAGTGTTTTATTTGGATATTTTATCATTTCAAATAATTTTTACATTATAATAATTGATTGTTAACTTATTATTAATTGTTGTTGTTTTAATTGTTTAAAATATTTAATTTTATTATTTTATATTACTTGTATATATGATATTGGTCCGGGATTTCGAACGTTGTATCGATCAATATTCTTCTTAATATATATTATAATATAATTGAAACACAGTAAACATACCAGATATATATATATATATATATATATATATATATATATATATATACTGCTCGATATTCTCTAACAATATATCGATCGATAGATCGCTCCATAATAATGCTACGTGTAGCATTTTTTTATTTTATTATGTCTTTTTGCAATAACATTTTTAAAATAAAGAGAAAAGAAGAAGGCAACCTCCAAATCCTCTTCCTTCATTTTCTTTCTTTTTTGAGAATTTTATTTGTTTCTATGATTTTCTTTGTGATTACATCTTTAGGCTTCTTTAATATATACATATATAATATAAATAATATATTTTTATTAGGTATTATAGTTGTTATGTCTTACCTTATTATTATATTCCCTATTTTTTCTCGATTTAACTTTAATTTAGAGAAATTAAAGTTGGGACGAGGTTGGATAAATGACAAGAATAAATTTATTTGAACACAGTATATTTGAAAAAGATCAAAATTATGCAAAGATGAAATGGACACTAGCTTTCTAAAATGAGTCTTAAGTGGTTTCTGTGTTTACCTTAGAATAGCGAGGTTTTGGTCCTGGCTGGCGACGTTGAAATACAATGGCAATTGTGCGTTAATGGGTTACTAAGTGGTGCAGGTAGATGATTTACGACACTCGTAAATTAGGCAGTTGAATAAGTATTATGTTTCTTTCAGCTTTTGTCACAACTCGAACGATATTTCTAAACACCCAATTTGACTTCAAGATGCACTGAATTTAGAAATTCACGTAAAGATCAGGACAACTACTATACTGGGGTTGAGAGCACTATTACGAAGAGAACCACTTATGATGATTAAAAAATTAAGACTGTAGTCCAGGTGACTACTACTGACGATTACATTTTTAAGACTGAAGACTGTTTGATAGTCTGGGTCTTTTTATACCAAAATGTTGATACCATTTGCCATGTGTTTTAGATTTCGATGACATTTGCCATGTATTTGAGATTTCGCTACCATTTGCCATGTATTTGAAACATCGATGCCATTTGCCATGCATTTGAGAATCCCATTGTTATAACTTGTTGTTAATTATTAATTTGTTACATTTTATTGTAATCTTGTTATTATTAACTATTATTTGTTGTTATTTTGTTATTACGAATTATTATTAGCTTGTTATTAATAATTATTATTTTGTTGTTACATTTTATTACTAATTAATTATTAGTCTTTGTTATTAATGTTACAATTATTTATTATTATTTTGATATTATTGTTATAACTAATTATTATTATTTATTGCTACAAATTGTTATTATAAACTATTATTGTTGTCATTTCTATCTTGTTATTATTATTACAATTGCTTATTATAATTATTTAGTTATTATTGTTACATTTATTATTACTATTTTGTTATTATAAATCATCATTCGTTTTTATACATTATTATTTAATTATTAGTTATTATTCTTATTATTACTATTTTCATTAATTAATAATTGTTTATAATTATTAATAATATGTTAATAACAACTATTTGTTGTTATTCCCATTATTATTATTATTATTGTTATTATTATTATTATTATTATTATTATTATTATTATTATTATTCTTATTGAAAAATACGTTACGATGACGTAACACCTCCCCCTTCAGAAATTTGGAAATTGAAAAATGAAATTGAACAATTTCCAAATTCTAATTCTTACTAAAAAACTTTTACAATCGTATTAAAGTTGAGCGTAAAACATACATTTTTAGAGAAGAGAAAAAATTTTTTTTTTATTATTTTATAATTTTTTGTTTATTAATATTATTTTTATACATATATATTTTTTATTTTTTTTAAACGCACACAATTGTAATATATGACTAAATGTTTAGAAGATAGCATGCATATATTTTAATTGTTTATATATTTGTATATTTTATAGCAATTTAAATTTATTTGTCTTAATCTTTATAATGTTTATTATTTTTCTTGTAATTTAGGCAATTTTTGCTACATGATATCTTCCGAAACATCTTTCACAAGAATTGCTCCATTAAATTAATTGAATTTTATCACTCCAAGTATCAATTGTTGTTTTTTCTCGTTAAAATCATATTTTTGTTTTAATCTTATTAACATTATTTGTGCTAATTTTGTTTTGTCTCTTTTTTATTTTCTAATTTGTTATATTGACTTTAGTTTAATCTGTAACATGCGTAATATAGCAAGTTTGCGTTTAGAATAAAAATTTATGAAATAGTACGAATAGATTTTTTAAAGTGAATTGCTTATACTATTAGTTTTGTTTACATAAAATTATTGACGTACAAAGGTAATTAAACAATAATTATTAAAAAAAATTCTATTTGTAGGTATTATTTAAATTTCTAATTTTTGGACCAAAAATGTATTTAAGAATTTATCTAATTGTTTTAGAAATTATTAAATGATTTATCAAATAAATTTGTATTAGACAAGTGACTCATTAGATTTCATTATTAAATGAAATTTATATTAATGTCCTTTTGTTACTAAATTGTAAGAAGTAAGATTTAATTTGTTCATTTAAATTATAGCTGTTCTAAAATTTGGGTTATTATTTAAAGTGCATTTTTTTTACTTAAAAAAAATTTTACTTCCTACATCTTTTATTAAAAGGCAATTAAAAAAATTTTTCAATTCACAGAACATTCTTAAGATTATCTTTTCATCATGTACTAAAGTTCAATATATGGATTCAGATGTAACGTTTGCTTGTTTAAAAATTATGTCATTTGTAATTATAAAAAGAATATTCAGTGAAGAAGATAGTTGCGTTTGAGTATAAAATTAAAAATGGATAGAATAGTTAAGAAAAGTATAAAAGAGTATGATAACTTAAACTTAACATGCTGCTTTCTTACTTTCGCTAAAAGATATTTCAATTATTTTATTATTATTTTTTTCCTTGTTTTTTGGTCAGTTATTAATAGATTGATGTTAGATCGCTACAACAGAAAAATTTATATTAGTTTAAATTTAAAAAAAATATATATATTGAATGGTGTATGGTTTTATGTATGGGTAGAGAAAAGTGATTTGTTAGTTAGTTTTATATCATTTGTATAGTATATTTAAATTACTTTTTAATGAAAAAAAAAATTCTTAATATTGCATTTTTTGTAAGGTAAAATATACTTCTAATAAATGTGAAAATTTTAGTTTGATATTAATTATATTTTTAGTTTGTCTGCAAAAGATATAAATTTTTATTCTTTTAGGATATTTTTAGGGTGTTGTTATTTGTATTATTTTTTTTCAAATTCAATTTTTATTTGATAATTTATTCTCTACTGGGAGGTGGTTCTGGAGGCGGTCGATATGTATTGTCTAATGATCGAGCCTCTTCCATTAATTGTATATAATTTTTTGTTGGACATTTTGTACGTCCATTATATGGAGTAACTTCCACAAACGAATTTTTTAAGGATGATTTTATTGTTGAAAGGATTTCCGTCCAAGTTTCATTTTTAATTTTTGCAATATGTATATTCTGCTGATTAAAATTTTTGCAGTCTTCTTTTTCTACTAGGTCATCTTCTTCTTCAGATGATTCTTCATAATTGGAGGTTTCATAGCCTTGATCAATTTCATCGTGTTTTATCAATTTTGTTTTCTGTTTAATATACTCAGGATAAGATTCAATTTCATTAGTATAAGTTTCATTATAAAATTTGTTATTTTTTGTATACATTACTTTTTTCGGTCTTCCTATCTTCTTTTTTAAGGAAGTATTAAAACGTGTGCTTTGTTTCTTTGGTCTACCTCGTTTCCTTATTTTATGTGTTTCTTCTTCTTGAATTTCTTGATTCTTCTTTTCTTCTTGAATTTCCAATGTTTCTTGATTTTTGTTTCCTTGCATTTCTTCTTTTTGATTATTGTTTTCTTGTATTCTTCGTTGATTTCTTGTAACAACATTACAAGCTTCACTACGTGTATCATAATTTTCTGGTTTGCAGCATTCATTATATAAAATTTTTTCAACATGGCGGAGACTTTTTACCTCCAAATTTGAGTAATTATTTTCACTTGATACACAATTTAAGTATTCTTTGAATTTTTCTTCGATTTTTTCTTGCACACACTTATTAATATATTCTTGAGTAATATTTTCCTGCGATTCTTGAATTTCTTCTGTTTTTATTCTTTGTACTTTATTTTCAATAATGTCCTCAATAGGATTTGTAGATAAAGCGTCAGTGTTGATGTTTTTTGTACTTGCTTTGTAGAACAAGTTAATGTTATATTCAGCTACTGGTTGATATTTTTTTACTTCTTGTGATTGAATTTCTCCTACTGCAATATCTGAATCGTCTGTTTTTAATACAATTGGTAGGCAGAAGTCTAGTCTTTGTAAAGGTGGTTCCTCACAAACATTATTCATTAATTTATTTAAAGTGTTTTCTTGATTATCAGTCGTATAAAGGGGTATATCCTTATGTAGAGGTTGATTAAAAAGGTTTGTGATTTTTAAGAGCTTGTCGTTATTGTTATCATCCCATATCTTTTTTCTACAATTAGTGGCAATATGTCCTAATTTTTTGCAGTAATTACAAGTTATATTTTGATTTTTAGTTCCGAAGTTTGTTGCAATGTTAGTTCCTGGTTCCCGATAATGTTTTTTATTTTGGAAAAAATTTTGTTGTTGATTTTGAAAAAAATTTTATTCTTGACTATGCAAAAATTTTTGATGTTGATTTTGCCTTTGATTTTGAACTGGAGTGTGAAATTGCTTTTGTGGTACTTTCCTAATTGATTTTGTTGCGGATTTCTGTAATAATTTTGATATTGAAATTGATTAACCATTTGATTTTTGTTATTAAATTGGCTTTGATTTGGGTTTGCAAAATGTTGTTGAGTACTTGAATGAAAGCGGTTTTCTTTTCTATGTCCTAACAATTTATTAAGTTGAGGACAGTTTGATACAATATGACCATTTTTTCCACAAGATGAACAAGTGCTTACATTGTCTTGAACCATATTAATTTTTGTCGTTTTTGCAAAATTTGTATTATTTTTAAGATGGGCATTATATTCAATATTATTCTCACTTCTTCGTAGTTCACGTTGTAATGACAATCTTCTTTCTATTTCTATAGTTGTATTAATTATCCCTTGAAATGTATCAGCTGTACCAATTCGTAATTCTATTTCTTGTGTAAGTCCTCGCAAAAAACAATCGATAGTTGCTTTATCTAAACTTCTTCTAAATGCTTCATCTATTCTATTCCCATTACTAATAATATATGCATCTAATATTTTTTCTGCTGCTTCTGCAATTCTTGAACCGTAAGAAATTACATTTTCGTGTTCCCACATATACATTGCTGCTAGTTCTCCTTGTAATTGACATACAGATTTTATTGGTGCGTAAATTTGTTTTAATCTTTCTATTAATTCTTCTACAGTATTAAAGTTAGTTCCTATTATAATTTTTCTCGCTTCTCCCGAAATTCGACTTCTTATTAATTTTACTAAATTTGTCTGAACTTGTGCTACTTCAGGAAGCATAGATTTTGCTTCTAAACAACTTTCTATAAAAATGAATAATGGTATGTTTTTTCTATCGAAAATAGGAACTATTTCTAAAGCATCGCGTAATGAGACTTGTTGACTATTTGGCAGATCCATATTTTCTCAAAAATAATTTGTTTCTTAAGAAAAAAAAATTTTAAACCAAATAAAAAGGAATTTTTAGTATTTATTTTTTTAAAGAAGTTTTTAATAATCTATGTGTATAAATGTTGTTTATAAAATCTTGCTATTTGATTTGTTTTTAACTTGCATCGCGTAGCGCTTGTGTTTATTGTTCTTGGTAAATAGAAATTATCTCAATAAAGATATGGATAGATATAAAATACGTAAATTTGGAACTCATACTGATATATTCAGAACACTTGTTATAGATAATATAGTAAATATTATGAGATGAATTGTGAGAAATTGGTGCACACTTGTTATAGATAATACAGTAAATATTATGAAATGAATTATGAGAAAATTTGTGAATAAGAACAATTTTATATTTGATAGTATACTTTTATGCTGGAATTTTTTATAAAATCATATACTGTTGTAACGGTCGGTCGTGGTTCGTGTCGCTCCCTATTCTTTTGTTTTTTATCATTGTTATTGTTGTTCTGTTGGAGGTTTTTTGTGAGTTAATCGACTCGCCGTTGTGTTGTGCTTGAACTTGACCAAGTTGTGTTGTTCTGACTGTATATTATGTGTTTATTTCATTAAACATGATGACTGACTCAACTAAGACTTAACCTAACCTAGCAGGGGAAAAGTGTATGCGCTGTGGCAAAAGGGCAGTTGATGCTGTTGATTATTGTAAGGGATGTGGAGCTACTTATCATTCTTCTTGCGCATCGATTACTACTGTTTTGGAGAGTGGAGCACTTTCAAGATGCTGTGGTTCTCGTGTGCGTCCGCCAAATGATGCAAACCAAATGATGCAAATAGATGCAACTGTTGCGGCCGCAACTGTCTTTGATGTCGAGCGCATTGTTAGTAATGCTATTGGTGACCTCAGTAAACAATTGAATCAGCATCTTAATCTACATCTTGGCCCAATGAAGGATTCAATAGCTGATCTAAAAAATCAATACTCCGACATAACCTCAAACCTGAAAAATATATCATCTGAATTGCACGATATGAAGTCTAGGGTTGGCAACACTGATGTAAGGGTCGATGATCTTTCAAAGCGAATTAATGAAATAGAAGGTACGATGTCTGTTCTGTCTAACAACACTAGCAGTGTTGTTTCCAACTATGATTTAATTAATAAACAAATTGAGGAATTTGAAGATAGATTTAAGCGTAGAAACAATTTAATTTTGCATGGCATCCCTGAATTATCATCTACGACTTCAATCGAAGATGATAAGAATAATATTATTAAATTGTTTTCAACGTTTGTTAATGTTGCTTCATATAGTGACTTTAAATTACAAAGACTTGGTAAATTTGTCCAGGACAGTCCAAAACCACGACCTTTGAAAGTCATTTTTCAAAACTCGGAACAGGCTGGAACGCTTCACAGAAAGTTTCTGGAATCAAGAAAAAATGCTCAACTGATTTCCACTTTAAGGGGAATCAGTCTGCATCCCGACAGAACAAGGATGCAGATGGAGGAATTGACTTCTTTGAGGAAGGATATGGAGCATCGTGTTCTGAGAGGAGAGAAGGATCTTCGAATTGTGTTTCGTCATGGCAATCCCCAAGTTGTTCGGGACATACCGCGTGTGACTATAAACTCTCCACCCAACTCTTAACTGAACAGATTATGGCATCTGTCGGTCAACGTCTTGTAACTAATTGCCAAATGAATAACATTCATACCGACGCCTCGTACTCGGCTACTTGTTTCCTGTCTATTTATTATCAAAACATTCGAGGTCTACGAACTAAACTTCATCTATTACGTCAAAATATACCTCTATTTGATAATGATTTGTTTATTTTTACGGAAACATGGTTGAATGCAGATATTTTAACTTCTGAATTGGGTTTTGAAAATTATGACGTATTTCGTTGTGACAGGTGTTCTCTCACTAGTGATAATCATCGTGGTGGTGGAGTTTTAATTGCGACTGCCTTGAAATATAGAGCGAAATTAATTGTAACCTCTTGTAAGTCTATAGAACATGTTTTTGTTAAATTTCGTTTAAAATATCTGCAGTATATAGTCGGCTGTATTTATGTTCCTCCTAATAGCAATCTTGATAATTACTCATTGTTTTGCTCGATTTTGGAGGAGGTATGTGGTCCATTTCCTGATACTGTGATCTGTGTCTTTGGCGACTTTAATGTACCATTTATTCAGTGGAATATTATGACAAATGATGGATATGCGCATGTTCTTCGAAGAGGATCGACACGAATACATAAACAGATCTACAATTTGTTAGTAGATATTTTGAGTTTTACGGGACTAGAACAAATTAACAAATTTTATAACTCAATGGAATCCATGTTGGATTTAATATTTTATAATTATTTAAATTACAAAATTTGTGAAACAATAGATGGAATTTTACCAGTTGACAATTATCATCCCCCCCTTTTACTTACTATCGATGTTTCTGCACTTTACGATACGCACTCATTAGGTGAGCCTAATTTTAAATACGATTTTTCTAAAGCGAATTTACCTGCGTTTAGTAATTTTTTAAATTTGGTTAATTGGTGTGAAGTCTTGGATTGTGTTAATGTCGATGAAGATGTCAAGGTTTTCTACGATTATGTCTACACTGCTTTTGATTTTTTTTTTTTTTTTTTTTTTTTTTTTATTAGGGATTTTTGGGAAATCTGCATACAGATACCTTGGATTCCGCACTCCAAAGTTATGTGGGGTTGGTAAAATAAAAAGAAAAGAGTAAAAAACAAAATAAGATAATAGAAAACAAAATAAGATACTGAATTTAAATAAACTGGCGACCTACTGCCAGCCCCGACCCACTAAAACCCGTAACCCTTCTTTTGAAGCCCTTTACCCACCCTCGGAACTGTCGTAAGACTTTAGCCTTCGAGGACGGCGCTCCAACTCTGTCGCTGATGCGACTTTGTTCTTTCTCTGCGGTTCTCCTGCGTCAACAGTTAAAATTTAAAACCATTTCAATGTCAAAGAATAAAGGAACAAATGTTAAAAATTGGTAAAAGCCAAAAGATGAAATTGCAAACAGAACATAAACACGGAAATGAATCAATTAAACATATATATATAAGGGTCAAGATACAAATTGTAAAAGGACAAGAATAAATAAACAAATATATAAAAGTCAGAAAAATAAAAATTTAAAGGACGTTTAAAACAAAAACCACAAAAATACATAAATAAATAAATAATTTAAATAAATAAAATAAATAATTTAAAATTATTCGCTCCTTTTATTACTTCTTATTTACTTTTGGTCCTTGCGAGAGTCTTCTTCGCTTCCTCAAGAGCCGTCCTAAAGACTCCGCATCCTCCGCTGCCTGCAATATGGGTGGTTGACACCTTATTGCCAAACTTTTCCGAGCACAAAAAGCAGCTTGCGTTCTTTTTACAGTTGGAGAACTTGTGACCGGCCTCACCGCACTTAAAGCACGCAGCCGATCTGTCCTCCTTCTGGCATTTGGCTCCAATATGGCCGTATCCCAAGCATCGATGACACCGGATGACCATTACTCTTTTTTTAATTGGGCAACACATAAAACCAATTTTTACGTGTCCCAATTTCTCCAGCCTGTTCGCCTCTTCCAGGTTGGTGACTACAACCGCGAGCTTCATCCCTCGGCGGTTGGGTCCTAAGACCGTCACTCTCCTGTTTCCTGGCTTACCCATTGCTTTAGACAACACTTGTTGCACCTCAGCTTCTTGGGTAAGGCAATCCAAATCACGGATCTCGAGTGTAACTCTTCGATCCAATGACTGCACCTTACCCATGCTTCCAACCGCTTTGGTGACCTCGGCGGTGAAGGCGTCCTTGTCGGAGTCCCCTCTAAACTTAATCAGAAGGTCCCCCTTGTTTGTAGCTTTTGCTGCTACTATTCTTGTATGGCTGTCCTCCGGGTTGACCTCTTTGCGAAGCTTACCTAGAACGTCAGCATACGTCAATCCTTGACCGACTCGGATTAGAACTGTGGACCTTTTTGACCCAATTCTTTCCAATTGAGGAATCTTTGGATCTGGTACGTCCTTTTCCATTGGAGGAGCTTCCTCCTTCTTCCTCTTATCGGTTTTGGTTCGAGTCTCTTCTGGACTGTCACCTTCTCTCTTCCGTTTATGAGCATCTCTTAAGACGCTTTTGAGATTACGCCTATAGAAACGCTCTCTCTCCTCCTTACGGTCCTTGCGGTTACATTCCGCACCGCTCAGAACGCATGCCAAATCGACGTCCGACTCATCGGCCGCGGCATGCTTTGCCCTTGCCTCCTTTAGAAGGACTTCGATTACCTTGAGTCCATCCTTTACCGTCCTATTGACGGTCTTCTGAATGTCGCAAGATTTTATCATCTTTGCGACCTCCAACTCCATTTTTTCGAGACAATTCGCCTCCTCCTTTCTGAGCCGCAAGCATATTTCGCGAGTCTCTTCTATCGCCTCGTCATCTACTTCTGAGTGGATAGCGCTATGAACGGTTTTTCCGCTACTGCAGCTTGACACACTCAGAAGACTCGACGTGCTTCCTTTTCTCGTTTTTCCACTTTCCACGATGTTCTGTGGATCTACCCTTTCCACGATTACCCGTGGCACTGCAAGAAATTGTGCGCCCCCACAATCCGCGCGCACTTGAGCATCGGTCCTGGGACCGATGGTGAGATTTCCCGTTTCCGGCCTGCTCACATGGGGTACATTCTTAGAATTTTTTGAATTCATTTTTTCTTGCTGTTTGGTTGCCCTTTAGTTGAAAGCCCCGACCACCACGACAAGGTCTACCGAACATATCCAAGATTTCACTCATGTCTGGCAGTGGACAAACATCCACTTCACCCAGCACATCGAAGAAATCATTGATGTTCGGTAGTGGACAACCACCGGCGGGGGCTTTTGATTTGTTTATTCCAACGGTTCGTATTGTTAAAAGCACTTACCCAAAGTGGTTCAATAATGATTTAAAACGTTTAACTTTTTTAAAGAAACATTATCATTTACTATATAAACAATCAAAAAATAGAATATACTACAATCACTTTTCTCAACTTAGAGCTGAGTGTAAAAGATTATCTAAAAATTGCTATGACAACTACACAAAAAAGACTGAAAATTCATTAATAAATAATCCTAAGGCATTCTGGAATTATTTTAATTCTTTTAAAAATCATAACAGAATTCCTAATGACATGTATCTTTTGGGTGATAGTGCTAGTAAAGACAAGGACGTCGCTAATTTCTTTGCAAGATATTTTTGTTCTGTATACGATGTACCTGACACGGTCAATTCTCACCCCCTCCCTAATGAAATTAATAATAATTCACCTATTGACATTTCTTTAATAGATAAACAGATTATTTTTAACGAATTGAAGAAACTAAATATAAATAAGGGTGCTGGATCAGATGGGATTCCCTCTATATTGTTAAAGTCTTGTTGCTCGTCTTTTGTTGAACCGTTGCACATATTGTTTAATAAGTCCATTTCAAGTGGAGTTTTTCCTTCTGATTGGAAAAATGGAATTATTATTCCGGTGTATAAAAATGGTGACAAACATAATATTACCAATTACCGTCCAATATCTTTGCTTAATACTATTGCAAAAATTTTTGAAAAAATTATCAAGGATATGATTTATAGTCAAATTGCAAATGTATTAATTTCAGAGCAGCATGGCTTTACGAGGAGGAGATCAACAACAACTAATTTGGTAATTTTTACTGAATTTATAGCAAGAAATATTCTGGCCGGTAACCAAGTCGACACAGTTTACACTGATTTCAGCAAAGCTTTTGACAAAGTCAGTCATTTAATTCTTGTAAACAAATTAAAATGCCTTGGTTTCAGTAATGATTTTCTTTTATGGATTACTAGTTATCTTTCTGATAGGTTCTCGGTGGTGAGAATTGACTATGCATATTCAGAGGTCTTTTGTGCTACGTCTGGGGTACCACAGGGATCGAACCTTGGACCTCTTTTGTTTTTGCTTTATATAAATGATGTTAATATGGTAATTAAAAGCTCTTCATTTTTACTGTTTGCAGATGATCTTAAGTTGTATAAGGTAATTACTGACACTCAAGATTGCTTAGATTTGCAATCTGACATAAAACTCTTAAATAAATGGTCTATTGAAAATAAGCTTCCTATCAATGCTAAGAAATGTAGTGTTATTTCATTTAAAAGGCGAAAACTATCTTCGTTAATTGTATACACATATTTCATAGATCGTACTATGGTTCCAAGAGTGACTGAGGTTCGTGACCTTGGTATCACATTTAACACTAAGTTGGACTTCAGTTCTCATATTGATAGCGTTGTATGCAGTGCAAAGAGTGCTCTCGGTTATATCACTCGTAATTCAATTAATTTCAATAACTTGCGCGTGCTGAAGGTTTTATACTTTGCTAACGTAAGATCAATTATTGAGTACTTGTCTGTGATATGGAAGCCATATTGTGATGTAGACATTAAAAGAATTGAAAGAGTGCAAAATGTTTTTTTGCATTTCGCTGCAAGACAGACTGGTACTCCCTATGACTTTTTTTCCCATGATTATTCCGAACTTAGAAGGTTGTTTGTGATACCAAGGATTGAAGACAGATTTCTTTATTCAGATTTAATGTTTTTGTATAAGATTATTTATGGATTTATATGCTGTTCTGAGGTACTATCACGAATCGATTTCTGTGTCCCTTCTAGGCAATTGCGTAACCACTCTTTGTTTAAAGTAAACACCTCAAGTACTGATTTCGCCGAAAATTGTTTGTACACTAGAATTTTTAGAGATGCGAATTCTGTTTCTGATAGACTTGATTTTTTTCGCACTCAATCGAAAGATTTTCCACTGAACTGCGTACTTTACTCTATAATAGCAATTATGCAGTTGAATGAGTGCACTTTTTCGTATAAAAAGTTATTATATATATTTTTTTTTATATTACAAATTTTAAAATGAGTACATTGTACTAAAGGGCGTTTTCATTTGTAGCCCGTTTATATATGTAAAAAAAAATAAAAATATATTTTTCTTTAAAAATAAAAAAGAAATAAAAATATATTTTTCTTTAAAAATAAAAAAAAATGTTATTTATATATTTTTAAACAATATGAATTTTTTAGTTAAAAGAAATGTAAAAATTTTTATTTTATTGTAGTAATAATGATTTTTTATTTATTTAAAAAAAAAAATTATAATAGTTATTATTTTTGTTTATTTAAAAATTATTATAATTGTTATTTAACTTGTTATAATCAGTTTTTATGAAAAATGAATAAATTTTAATTTAATTAATTTTTTTATTTATGAAATTACCATAATTTTTCTTCCTCGTGAGGAAGCTTTGTAGTCGTTTAATTTACAAAATTTTTAAAAATCCTTTTGACAAATTTTCTTCTATATGGGACTATGTTATATAAGACCCTGAACAATTGTCCGCATGTATGTATGTGTGTGTATGTGTGTGTGTGGGTGTGTGGATCCCGATTTTTGTGAACACGATAACTCGAAGAGGTTTTAACGAATTTGGCTAAAATTTACCAGGTATATTTATCATAAAAATATCTCGAACTGGATTGATAGACTTTAAAAAATTCTCAGAAAAATTTTTTTTTTACTTTTTTCTAAAAAAAATTTTTTTTCAAAAAATTTTTTTCAAGTTGGTTATTGAAGTTAAAATATAATAAAATCTTATTCTATGCATTAAGACGAATCGATTGGTATATAAAAAGAATAAATTGTATAAAAATTTATAGAGTTAATCACAATTAAAGCTGAAAAATTCGCATTTTTCTCAAAAAATGAGTTCTTTCCGCAAAATTATGTTGCTGTATAAGAAAATCTTACTCACTTATTTCTAAAATTTTATTCTTTGCATCAAAACGAATCGATTGGTATATATAAAGTATATATTGTATTTAAATTTATAAAATTAAAACCAATTACAGACACAAAATTTGCATTTTTAATAAAAATTCATTTTTTCTAAAGAATCATGTTGCTGTACAATAAAATGTTATTATTTATTGAACAATAAATCTAAAATCTTATTCCTTGCATCAAGACGAATCGATTGATGTATGTAAAATATATATTCTATTGAAAATTATAGAATTAATTACAATTAAAGATGAAAAATTCATTTTTTTATTAAAAACGTTATTTTGTTCATTTAGGATTAAAACAAATTTTATAAATATTTTTTTGATTTTATAAATATTAGATCGTATTAGAAATTACTTAAAAATTAAATATACTTAATAAACTTAATTACAATTATAATAAATATAACGAATTTTAAAAATTAATTTTTAATTAGATTTGAAGACAACAACATGAAAAATATGTCAATACGTGACAATAAGTTAGTGCTTCCTCCAAGAGGAAGCAAATTTTTTTGCTGATCGTATAGAGGAAGAAAAATGTTCATGTAATGAACATCTCGATTTACAACTTGTTTAAATTGGGGTGGTAGCGATTCTACGCAAATAAACCCTACGAAATAAAATTCTACACAATTAACTCTACACCAGGAAATTGTACACAATACATTTAATAATTTTGATTAATTCTACGTAAATAAATTCTACAGAAAAAAGTCCTACACATTAGAATTAAATAGAACAAAATATATCATTAAAATCTTTAAATTCTACACGATTAAATACTACATCAGAAAATTTGACACAGTTTATTTTAATTAAAATAAAATTCTAATAATAATTTTTTTATTTTAAATTATAATTCTACGCAGTCAAATTGTACACCAGAAAACTCTACACATTTGAAAAATATTGATTAAATTAACTTTTAAAAAATTCTAAATAAATAAATTCTACAAATAAATATTCTACACAATAATAATACTAAATAAAATGTAACTTTAAATAAAATTTATTTAATTTTGGGCGGTTAAATACTACATTAAAAAATTCTACACAATGTATTTTTAAACGAAGAAAAATACGAATTATTTTTTCAATTTAATTTTTAATTCTCCACACTTAAATTGGACCCCAGAAAACTCTACACATTGGAGAAATATTGATTAAATTAAGTTTAAAAAAATTGTAAATAAAGAAATTCTACAAATAAATACTCTACACATTAGAACTAAATAATATGTAACTTTAAAAAAAATTTATTTAATTTTGCACGGTTAAATACTACATAAAAAAATTCTACGCAATATAACGAAAAAAATAACAATTATTTTTTAAATTAAATTTTTAATATTCTGCACAGTTAAATTGAAAACCAAAAAACTTTACACAATGAAATAATTTTTTTAAGAAATTTTAAAACTAGTCAAATATATTCTTCAAAAAAAAACTCTACACATTAAAATAAAATAACTATAAAGTTTTTAATCTAATTTGTTTAATTCTACACACTTAAATTCTATATCAAAAAATTATACACAAATTATTTTTAAGCAGGGAAAAATATTTTCTTTATTTTTTTCATTTAATTTTTAACCCTATACATTTTAATTCAACTCTGGAAAACTCTACACAAATGAGCTTTAAAGTCTTCGCATATTATTTTTAGATAAGATGAAATTATTTTTTTTAACTCTACTCAATTAAATTAAACCCAAAGAAACTCTACAAATGAATTCATTTAATTAATAATAATAATAATAATAATATATAATAATATAATAATATAATATAATATAATATAATATAATATAATATAATATAATATAATATAATATAATATAATATAATATAATATAATATAATATAATATAATATAATATAATATAATATAATATAATATAATATAATATAATATAATATAATATAATATATTTGTTGCCAAAAATTGTTGTGTTGAGTTTTATTTTGTAGAGTTTTCCAGAGTTGAATTAAAATGTATAGGGTTAAAATTTCTTAAAAAAATTATTTCATTGTGTAAAGTTTTTTGGTTTTCAATTTAACTGTGCAGAATATTAAAAATTTAATTTAAAAAATAATTGTTATTTTTTTCGTTATATTGCGTAGAATTTTTTTATGTAGTATTTAACCGTGCAAAATTAAATAAATTTTATTTAAAGTTACATATTATTTAGTTCTAATGTGTAGAGTATTTATTTGTAGAATTTCTTTATTTACAATTTTTTTAAACTTAATTTAATCAATATTTCTCCAATGTGTAGAGTTTTCTGGGGTCCAATTTAAGTGTGGAGAATTAAAAATTAAATTGAAAAAATAATTCGTATTTTTCTTCGTTTAAAAATACATTGTGTAGAATTTTTTAATGTAGTATTTAACCGCCCAAAATTAAATAAATTTTATTTAAAGTTACATTTTATTTAGTATTATTATTGTGTAGAATATTTATTTGTAGAATTTATTTATTTAGAATTTTTTAAAAGTTAATTTAATCAATATTTTTCAAATGTGTAGAGTTTTCTGGTGTACAATTTGACTGCGTAGAATTATAATTTAAAATAAAAAAATTATTATTAGAATTTTATTTTAATTAAAATAAACTGTGTCAAATTTTCTAATGTAGTATTTAATCGTGTAGAATTTAAAGATTTTAATGATATATTTTGTTCTATTTAATTCTAATGTGTAGGACTTTTTTCTGTAGAATTTATTTACGTAGAATTAATCAAAATTATTAAATGTATTGTGTACAATTTCCTGGTGTAGAGTTAATTGTGTAGAATTTTATTTTGTAGGGTTTATTTGCGTAGAATCGCTACCACCCCGTTTAAATTATTTTGTAAAAAATGTAAAATTTAAAAAAAATGATTTATTATTAATAATTTTTTCTTAAACTTACTATGTCATAAAAATTTGTTATTGTTTTTTCAAAAATTAAAAAAAATCTATTTTTAATTATTTTATTGTTATTATTATTTTTATTTAGTAATTTTTAATTCAAACAAAAATAGTGATAGTTTATAAAAATTATTGAATTCCTGTTGAATTGAATTAATTGATTTATTTGCAAATCAATTTTATAAAAAAGAATATTTTAATTATTTATTATTTTTTTTATGAAAAATGTATTAAAAAATGAGTTTATTATTATTAGTAAAAAAATTTTTAAAACTTAAATCGTTATAATTTTTATTTGTTATTATTTTTGTAAAAATTTATAGAAATAATTTTATTATTATTAATAAATTTTTATTTATTTAATTTTGAATCGTTAAAAAAAATTATTTGTCGTTATAAAAATTCATAAAAATCAGTTTTTTATTGTTAACAATTTGTTATTTATTTAAATTTGAATTGTTGAAAAAAATTTTTTTGCTATTATTTATTTATAAAAATGAGATTGTTATTGTTAATAAAATTTTGTTTGTTATTATTTTTTATAAAAATTTATGAAAAATGTGTTTGTTTTTATTAATAATTATTTAAATTTTAATATCTCAATCCTTACGATTTTAATTAATTTTTTATGGAAATGTTTATAAAAATTGTTTTACTAATAAAAATTTGTTATAATTCTTATACTTGTTAAAAAATTTTTTTTTTATTTATTAATAATTAATTAATTCATTTTGTAATTTGAAAATATTATTTTATATGAACTATACAATTTTTATTAAAAAATGTTATAAATTTTTATTGGTTAAAAAAATTTATTTAATTGTTATTAAAAAATTTGTTTAATAAAATGAGTTATTTATTTAAAAATATATTTTAGTATATGATTTTAATAAAAATGTCATAAATTTTTATTTGTTAATAAAAAATTTATTTAATTGTTATTAAAAAATTTGAAATTTTGTTTAATTAATTATTTATTTAAATATATTTTACTATATAATTTTTATAAAAAATGTTATAAATTTTTATTTGTTTGTAAAAAAAAATTATTTAATTGTTATTAAAAAAAAATTTTTTAATAAACTGAATTATTTATTTAAAAATATATTTTACTATATGATTTTTATAAAAATGTTATAAATTTTTCTTTGTTTACAAAAATTTATTTAATTGTTATAAAAAATTATAAATTTTGTTTAAATGATTTATTTATTTACATATATTTTATTGTTATTATTCTTGTTTGAAAAAATGGGTATTTGTTCGAATAAAATTATTCCTGTTTTTTATTAATTTAAAAATAATTATGCAAATAAAACTTATTTTATTGATTTATGACAGCCAATTTAGTCAAAAACAAGAAAGTCTACTTTTTATTAATTAATTCACTATGTTTTATATACCAAAAATAATTAGTTTAAATATGACAATTTATATGCACCAAAAATAATGATACTGTTGCATTTATTAATTCACGACGTTTAATTTACCAAAATTAAAGATATATTATTTTAAATTAACTACTCTTGCATCTATTAGTTCGCGACAGCTCATGTACTAAAAATAATGAACTATTTTTTCAAATCTAATTTCTTTGCATTTATCCGTACACGACGGCCTATACACCAAAAATAATTATATATTTTCAAATTAAATTACTCTTACACGACGGTCGATGTTTAAAAAATGATGCTGTATTTTTTCAAATTAAATTATCTTGTATTTATACGTTCACGACGGTTAATGCACCAAAATCAATAATATGTTTTTTCAAATCAAACTACTCTTGTATTTAATGCAGAAAAAATAATAATATATTCTTTCAAATTAAACTATCCTTGCATTTATCCGTTCACGACGGCCGATGCACCAAAAATAATGAGGTATGTTATATCTTACCTTATTATTATATTCCCTATTTTTTCTCGATTTAACTTTAATTTAGAGAAATTAAAGCTGGGACGAGATTGAATAAATGGCAAGAATAAATTTATTTGAACAAAGTATATTTGAAAAAGATCAAAATTATGCAAAGATGAAATGGACACTAGCTTTCTAAAATGAGTCTTAAGTGGTTTCTCTGTTTACCTTAGAATAGCGAGGTTTTGGTCCTGGCTGGCGACGTTGAAATACAATGGCAATTGTGCGATAATAGGTTACTAAGTGGTGCAGGTAGATGATTTACGACACTCGTAAATTAGGCAGTTGAATAGGTATTATGTTTCTTTCAGCTTTTGTCACAACTCGAACGATATTTCTAAACACCCAATTTGACTTCAAGATGCACTGAATTTAGAAAATCACGTAAAGATCAGGACAACTACTAATCTTATTATTAACTATTATTTGTTGTTATTTTGTTATTACGAATTATTATTAACTTGTTATTAATAATTATTATTTTGTTGTTACATTTTATTACTAATTAATTATTAGTCTTTGTTATTAATGTTACAATTATTTATTATTATTTTGATATTATTGTTATAACTAATTATTATTATTTATTGCTACAAATTGTTATTATCAACTATTATTGTTGTTATTACTATCTTGTTATTATTATTACAATTGATTATTATAATTATTTAGTTATTATTGTTACAATTATTATTACTATTTTGTTATTATAAATCATTATTCGTTTTTATACATTATTATTTAATTATTAGTTATTATTCTTATTATTACTATTTTCATTAATTAATAACTGTTTATAATTATTAATAATATGTTAATAACAACTATTTGTTGTTATTCTCATTATTATTATTATTATTATTATTATTATTATTATTATTATTATTGTTATTATTATTGAAAAATACGTTACGATGACGTAACATAGTTATAGTTCATATTTGTTTATAATAATATAAATATAGTATTATTATTTAATTTGGATATTAGCTTAATTATTATTTATTTTTCATATTATTATTTATTTAGTTTTATTTATTTATATATGTATATGTGTATATATTATAGATTTCCTGGGATTTCCCAGAACTTGTCTGTGTCATTATTGGTTGTTTGTTGTGACATTGGTAATGATTTTTTATTTCTAAGGGGGCCAAAGCAATTTAGTTTGGTGTGTCCTCTTTGAAAACATCTTTCCCAGCAGTTACCCTATTTAAATAATTTAAGTTTTAGAATGGTGGGGTCTTCTTGACATGAAACATAAATTGTTTTATTAGAGTTAGGCTCTCTTTCTTGTTCGCTAAAATAATAGGTTTGTTCTAAGTTTTTTAACATTTGAGCCGCCGGATCGTAGAAGGGCACGTAAATTTTTCTCGGCCGAAATGGAAGTCCCCTGGACATCCAAAATTTAACTTTCGAATTTAAATATCTCATGTACATATCCTTATAGGAAATTTCATTGCGCATCTTTTTTTCTTATGAAATTTTTTTGTATCTATTACCGTTTCCGAAATATAAGGGAAAAACTGTTTTCTTAAAAAACGAAATTTTA
The DNA here is from genome assembly GCA_032873175.1 of Leptopilina drosophilae. Taxonomy (NCBI): domain Eukaryota; kingdom Metazoa; phylum Arthropoda; class Insecta; order Hymenoptera; family Figitidae; genus Leptopilina; species Leptopilina drosophilae. The sequence continues at coordinate 21,766,758 of CM065482.1, forward strand.
ATTGTTTTTTTCACATCAACATGAGATAACTCAATCAATTTTTCGAATTTCTTAATGAAACAAAAAAGAAAATACGCGTTATTTTATCCTACAAGTTACTAAAAAAGAAAAATGATGTTTTAATTATAAATAAAAAAGTTATTAATTTTTTATTGAGATATTGCAAAATTCATAAACAGAAATTTTCACTAAGCGGGGAAGTTGAGCAAATTTTGAGAAACAGAAAACTATTAGCGAGAATGTTCTTCATTTAGGTCTAAACAAGTTTTTCCCGAAAGTTACAGTTCAATTAAACAATTAGTTAACAAATGGCGAATGTTAAAAGTCGTTGGCGGCTGAACGCCCAGCGCGCGTTTCTGACCTTATAGTAAGCTGGAGTTTTATTCTGCGTATACATAATACGGGTGAGAAACGCGCGCTGGGCGTTCAGCCGCCAACGACTTTTAACATTCGCCATTTGTTAACTAATTGTTTAATTGAACTGTAACTTTTGGAAAAAACTTGTTTAGACCTAAATGAACAACTTTCTCGCTGGAAGTTTTTTGTTGCTCAAAATTTGCTCAACTTCCTCGCTTAGTGAAAATTTCTGATTACGAATTTTGCAATATCTCAATAAAAAATTAATAACTTTTTTATTTTTAATTAAAACACCTTTTTTCTTTTTTAGTCACTCGTAGGATAAAATAACGCGTATTTTCTTTTTTGTTTCATTAAGAAATTCAAAAAATTGATTGAGTTATCGCGAGTTGAAGTGAAAAAAACAATTAAAATTTCGTTTAAAAAAAACAGTTGCTCCCTTATATTTCGAAAACAGTAATAGATACAAAAAAATTTCACAAGAAAAAAAGGTGCGCATTGAAATTTCCTATAAGGATATGTACATGAGATATTTAAATTCGAAAATCGAATTTTGGATGTCCAGGGGACTTCGATTTCGGCCGAGAAAAATTTACGTGCTCTTCTACGATCCAGCAGCTCATTTTTCTAGCGGCTTCGTGTTCTCCGTCTTCTATTTTTCTTTCGTTTCTGGATTTTGTGTAAATTCGTTTCCGTTTTCTAAATCTTTAATTTTACATTCGACATCATATCGTCTATTATTAGGGGGTCCGGTCACATATATTATTAAGTAAATAGGTTTTGTTAGATTATATTCGGCAGTTAATTCCTCCAAGATTCCTTTGGGAAATGGGATTTCGTTGATATTTCCTTTTGGAAATACATTGATTATGATCATTTCTCCTTGTAGTGGGGGTGTGCAAAGTACCACAGAAGTCATCTATAATACATAAAATAATGTTATTATTTTTATTCATAAGCTAATTTTAATTTATCAATGTGTTTTTGAAACCTTTGACCTTCATTTGTGACTAGGATTGCGGTATGTTTATCTAAGAGATCCACAATTTCGTATGGTCCGTGGTAATATGGCTCGAATTTGCTTTTCTTGACCTCTCTAAGAACATAAGCCTTGTCTCCTACTTTTCCTTAAAATGGTTTTACCTTTTTATTGTAGTTTTGTTTAGATTTATGCTTTGATTGTATGAGGCTTTTTGCGGCCATATTTCTAATTTCTGTTAGTCGTGATATTAATTCTACTAAATAGGAACTGTAAGTTTCAAGTTTTTCTTCTGAAGGAAATGAACTAGGAGTTCTGGCAATTTTTGCGAAAACCAATTCAAAAGGAGTGAAATTTGTAGCTTCATGAACTGATGTATTATAAGCAAACATACAAAATGGTAGTAGTTTGACCCAATCGTCGTAGTTTTCCGAATATTGTTTTAGTAAATCGACGAGAACTATATGGCTTCTTTCTAAACTGCCATTTGTTTGAGGTCTATATCCTGAAGTTGTAACTTGTTGAACTCCAAAGATTTTCGACAATTTTCTCATGAGTTTACTTATGAAGCCTCCTCCTTTGTCAGTTAAAATTGACTTAGAAGCTGCATATTTGGAATATAATTCTGCAGCTACAATACAATATTTTGATAAATGGTCTTGCATGGTAAGTATGTGGCAATTACCATCAGGAGTTGTAGGAAGTTTTCCTACTGTATCCAAGGATACTTTATCAAGCATCTAATGGAGTGTCCGTAATTAGCATTGGTTCTCTGGTTTTTACTCGAACCAGTTTTTGTTCTTGACAAGTAGGACATTTTCTTATGAATTCAGTTACTTGATCCTTGAGACCAGTCCAAAAGAATTTCTCACGTATTCTTCGATAAGTTTTTGTTACTCCTTTATGTTATGGTATTCTTTATTATATCTTCCCGAAGTTCTTCTTTTGGAATTGTAGCTTGACCATAACATATAGTGACTTTTATGTCGCTATTTTGGAAAATTGTTTCTATTATGTGTAAAAATTCTCCTTTCTTTAATTCGTCAGTTAGGTCATTCTTTCTGGAAATTCTAATTTCCTTTGAATTTTCTTTTTGAAAGATGATTTTTAAGTTTTGTAATGCATCGAGGACATCTTGTTTCAATAGTGGATCAAAGTGATTATGCTTTACTATTAAAGTATAGATTTTATATTGTCCTCGAGGGGTAATTAGTATTTCTCCTTTTTGAGGATTTTTTAATTTTATTTCTTGAGGATCAATTGCTCCAATGTCAATGAGTAATCTTCCAGTGGGGGTTACAAATTCACAATCTGCGGATAGGAAATGAGCGTAGTTGTTTCGATAGTAAGTTATGTTTTCCCTACAACTGTTTATATTTTTTGTTAAAAAATCTTTTACATCGTCTTTTAAATTTTGAATTTCTGGTGGAATACTAGCAATAGATGTTTCTAATTTTGGCCTGACCGTTTGATTTTTTAGTGATTCGTTAGGTTATGATTGATTTTCTCTATCTTCTTCTTCGCATTTAGAAGTTTCTTCTATTATTACAGGATGTTTATAAGGTGTTGATATTGCAAGAGGTTGATGAAAGCTTAAAGGTGTTAATGACTTTCTTGTTTAGTCTGCAAAAGTTACATTCTTTCCTTTATATAATTCTTCTGTCGTTTGCTTCTTTTTACGCTTTCTATGTTTTGAATTATGTCAGTTAATTCTTGTAACTCCTTGTGAGTACCTTTTAGAATTTCGTTTAGCTTTTCTGCAAAATCCGAATGGCTCCCAAGTATATATTCGTTTGCTGCTTTGTGGACGTCGGAATCATCATCTCCAACCGATGCAATAAGCCAATCTCTTGCTGGTAATTCTTCCTGTGTCAACCAATCTTCATGTTGAGTCATTGATTCATCAAATAGGGCAATTAATTTTTCTAATTCCTTTGCTATTTCTTTTCTAGTTTTTGGAACATCTTGTTCTTCATCCGATGAACTATCTTCACTTCCACTTATCGGAGGACTTACTATTTTTACTACTCCTTTATTTTCTGTAGTTGGTTTGGTGATGATCTCGTACGGTTCAAAAGGTATGACGGGGGGTGCTCTTTTTGGAGCATATTGATCATACAAGGGAGTAGGTATGACTAAACTAGGTAGAACGCTAGTGCTTTTCTTGCGTATAGGTGGTTTCTCACTTTCCTCTGAATCGGAACATGAAGATGTATCTTTGATAATTTTGGTTTTTATAGGTCGTGGTTGGTTTTTATTTCGTTGAGAGACACGTTGTCCAATTGAGCTAGTGTCTAATAATTTTGTATTTGTGGTAGAAATTTTTGTAGGTTTTATGATGCCTTTAATTTTTGTTGGTTGTTTATGAATTCCTTGTTTTTTAGTTGACGTGCTAGCAATTCCTGAACTTGTGGATGGAGCTGTAAGTTTAGGATTTTTAGATTGTCTAGTCTGTACAAGAATTCTTGCTTGTTTCTTCATATTCGGTTCTTCTATTACTGTTTCTATGGGATTTCTTGATAATGCGTCCGCATTATGATTTAGTTTTCCTGGTTTGAACTTAAACTCGTATTCGTAATCTCTTAGTTTTAATCTCCAACGAACTAATCTTTGTCCGGTTTTTTAATTGAGTCAATCCATTTTAGTGGTTCGTGGTCGCTAACTAATGTAAACTTTATACCGTAAATATATGGTCTAAAATGGTTAACCGCGTAAAGAACAGTTATACATTCTTTTTCAGTTGTAGAGTAATTTTGTTCAGCTGCATTTAATAAATACTCTTGATAAGTATGCTATAGGTAGATGTATTCCGTCCTTGTCTTGACTGAGAACGGCACCTATTGCAAAATCTGATGCATCTGTTGTTATTGTGAACATTTTAGAATAATCTGGATATTGTAATATAGGGCTATTGCATAACATCGATCGAAGTTCCTTAAAACTTTTATCTTCTTCTGGTCCCTACTCGAATTTGACATTCTTTTTTAATAAGTTTGAAAGTGGTTTTGCTTTTGCGGAGAAGTCTTTTATGAATCTTCGATAATAACCTGCAAGGCCTAGAAATTGTTTTACATTTCTAGGTGTCTTTGATGTTGGAAATTGCTCTACAGCTTCTATCTTTTTAGGATTGGGTTTAACTCCATCGCCACTAATTATGTGTCCTAAATATGCTACTTCTCTGCACAGGAATTCGCATTTTACAGGTTGCAATGTTAAATTAGCGCCTTTTAATCTTTGCAATAATCGTTTTACTTTTTTGCCATGTTCTTCTAAGGTTTCAGGGTAAATCTAGGTAAACAAATAGTTCTACACCTTGCAATCCGAGTAGAACTTGGTCCATTAATCTTTGAAATGTTGCTAGCGAATTTTTTAATCCCATCGGCATTCGTACGTATTCGTAATGTCCATGTACTGTTGAAAATGCTGTTTTCTGTCTGTCTTACGGATCTAGTTCTATTTGATGAAATTCACTTGCTAAATCAAAAACTGGAAAATACTGTGCTTGTCCCAGGGAATCAATTACGCTAGTAATATGAGGCAGTGGGTAAAAGTCATCTACTGTTTTGACATTAAGGGCTCTAAAATCTATAACTATTCTCCATTTTTTCTTTCCCGTAGCATCAATTTTCTTGGGTATGATAAGTAAGGGTGAATTGTAAGGTGAAGGAGAAGGTTTTATTGCACCTTCTGAATTCATTTGATCGATGACCTTGTCTATTTCTTCTTTTTGGGCAGGAGAGAATCTATAGGGTCTGGTATGAATTGGAATTTCGTCTATAGTTATAATTTTGTTTTGTACCTTATTGGTTGGTTTTAAAGGTTCTCCTGTTAAGTGAAAACTTTCAGGAAACTCTCTTACTATATCCTTGACATGTTCTTGTTCTTCCTCGTTTAAGTGATCTAATCTTAGATTGTCAATAATAGCTGAAATGCGATCTATTGGTTCTTCGTATTCTTCGTCTGAAGAGTCCTCATCTATTTCTTCACCTGGTAATGGATAATATTCAAGAGGAATGAGTTCCTGGGGTGAAACCTCTATTTCCACATCATTTACTGTAGTGTTTATTGCAAAAATGTGGCATAATCCGTTATTATTGGACACGATGCCTTCTCCTATTATTAATCCTTCTTCTGTTTTAATTAGTGGTAAATAACCTTCTTTTACTTCACTATTTGATACTTCAATTGGTATCACCTGTCTACCTCTGGCTTTATTTGTTAATCCTCGTCTTTTACTTTCTTTGTTTTCCACTAAGCTTTCCCTAAATTTAATTGATTCTATATATTGAAAGAATATGGGGCTTACTGGATTTGTATGTGTTACAATGCTATTATTCCAAAATGAAATTTCGGCTTTTCCTTGTCTAAGATATTCTCGACCTAATATTCCATCAGAATGTAAAGGAAAGTCAGAAGAAACTATTTGAAATTTTATGGGTTTTTTATTTACATTAATCTCTACTGTTCCTAGTGTAGGTATTTTTATAGGGGCAATTCCTTCGTTTATGGTTACGTTTAATTCGGGTTGTAAGACGTCTAGTTTTATTAAATTTACGTCAGCTCCAGTATCTACTAGTAATGATGCCTTCGATTTCAAGAAATCTGGAGACTTTAGGATTATTACTGGGAATTCATTGCTGTGTTGAGCTTGCAGGATTGTTCTTGCTTTTCCTGACTCGTCGTCGCGTCTGTCCGTCGAGCTGGATAGGATTTTAAATGTTTCTCGTTAATTGGAGCTGGAGATTGAGCACGTGGGGGCGTTTTAGATCCTTCATATGAATTATTATGTCCATCTATTCTTTGTGGTTGTGGATAGAACGGATAAGGATGATAGTGCATAAAAGATGGTTGATTAAATTGATTAGGATAATAAGGGTAAGGTAGGTAAAATCCAGCAACTGGTTGTTGCGATTGGGGTAAATTAGATTGCCTTAAGATTCCTATGGGAGTAGGAGAATGAGAACGCGGTTTATTTGATTGAGTTTCTGGATTAAAGCGTACACGAGGGCTAGGGCTCCTATTTCTAGTCTCAAAATTAGTATTATAAGTTCTATTTTCGCTCGGCTGCTGATATCTCGATACATGATACGTATATTTATTTTTCTCTGCTTGATGTTGGTGTCTTATTTCAAATTGTAGTGCAGCTTCTACAGCATCTTTCATGTTTCTTATATTGCGTGCTTCTATTAAGCTCGCAATAGAATCGGGTAGGCCATTAATGAATGTTTCTAAAGCGAAATCGCTAAAGGGTTCTAGCATGTTTTTCATTTTGTCTGCGCCAAATGAGTTTACGAGGGCAGAAGTAGCTCCGGCTACCAAAAGAGTTAATCTATCACAAAATTCGCTTACACTTTCACCTCGGTTCATACGAATCGTCGATATCTCATGAAGATACCATACATAAGATTTTTTCGGAGCATATCTTTGTTTTAAATGTTGAATTAGATCGTCAAGAGTGTCAAAGGTTTTACCATATGTGCTGCCGTGTGCGACTCCTTTTAATTTGGATGAAACAAGTTTAATATATTGTCTTTCACAATTAATGGGAATAGAAGATTCCCCGTTAGTTATATCTTCAATAAATTCTCTTAAAGGCATGTTTTTACCATCATAAAAAGGAATATACATAGTTCCTTGTTGAAGTGCAAAACATTCCGCCATGGTAGTAATCATGGGGTCTTTATTGGTAGATTCGTTATCGTCAGTCAGTTTGCTGATTTGATTGCCTATTTTCATATTAATTTAACTAATTTATTATCTAAATTTCGTTAATAATGTCAAAATTGAAGGGTAACCCTAAAACGCCGGTTATGTCCGTAATACCAGTATAATTAATAGAGTGTAATTCTAATACTGTGTGATTAACACAAACCTGAGCTTGCCCTAAGGTTTCTATTGTACCTTCTCTGAGAGAGAGAGAGTTTTAGTGAAATCAATTCCAAAGAAAGAGTTTAATTCTTTGCTTTTTATTAAATTTATGGGTAATGAATGATCGATAATAAATTTTGCTTCAAATTCCTTAAAGAATGTTGATTTTAATAAGATAAGTGGGTATAAACTATAGAAAGATATAATATATCTTTCTATAAAATAAAAATATGAACTCATGAGGGGTTCGCTTGTGAATACCGCTTAAAAGCTTAAGCCTATTGAGTGTAATTGTTTCCGCGGTATGGGCGTCCGACTTGACTCGGCTTGAACTACTGTGAGTGAACCGCGCGCGAAGTCAGTGCGAGTAGTTACAGTAAATCGTATGATTTTCGCGCTTTATTTGAATTTAATTTTATTAACTTCTTTCTCAATTTTCGTTTAATATGATTTATTTTGAATTATTGTTAATTATACTCAACGCTGTTGGACTTTTAGCTATTGCTTCAATACTTTTTAAAATTATTTTTCTTTTTGTATCTATAGTCCAGTCCTCGCCTTAAGAATTTATTTCGTTTTGAAAATAATTGAAATAGCAAACTTTATCAAGACTAGCAGCTCCTAAAACTGCAATAATGTTAGAATCGCTTTGGTAATCTACCACTTCGAATTTAGTTAAGATTTCGCCAATTATTTCTTTTTCACTAGTAAATGAGTTTATTATATTTATAGGTCTATTTCCTTCACCAATAGTTTGAATTTCGTTTTTACAAAGTGAATGAGTTATTTTCTTATTAATATTAACAGAAGTGTTTAGCTCTGATCTTTTAAGTAAATTTTTAGATATTGTAGGGTCGAGAGCGTAATATTTATTTTGGGAAATAATATAATAAGAATTAAATTCACCAGTTGGATAAATACAAGGTGTTACAGTGTACTTATCCATGAAATTGACTGAATTTATTTTTCTTGTAATGGTTTATTATTTAACGTATTAGGCTGTTTTATTAATTATACTTAACGTTGTTAGATTTTGAGTTATTGCTTCAAAACCGCCTTTAAATCTGTCTATTATTATATCCTTATTCCAAATTCCGTCTTGAGCAACTATTTTGTTAGTAAAATAATTAAATTGATAAAATTGATCGAGTGTATTGGCTCCTAAGATTGCAATTATATTAGAATTGGTTTGATAATTAACTACATCAAATTTTAACGATACTTTTTCACTTAATTCGCCTTTTGTGTAATATTCGCTTGTTGTGTGAACCGGTAAAATTACTTGGCCAATAGTTTGAATTTCCCCGTTAAAAAGTGAGTGTGTATTATTTTTGTCGATATCGACAAAAGGTTGTAATTCGGATTGTTTAACTAAACGAATAGATATTGTAGGATCAATGAGAAATCTTTTATTTTGAGATACACAGTGATAAGATATGAAATGTCCACTAGGATAGTTGAAGGAAGAATTCAAATATTTATGCATATATACTTTGTTATTAATCTTTTTACTAAAAACGAAAGGTTTTTAATAATTATATCAGAATATGGACAATTATATGTATGTCTTAATCCTTGGTCGATAGTCTGATTTGAAATAGATTATACTACTGACAGGCCGTCGCCTAAAGGCGAGATACAGTAGTTCCAGTAAATGCAATTCCTTGTCCAAGGGAGACTCGTGCTTAATTCAAACCACTCAATTTAAACACTGTCTTACGCAAACCACAAGAAAACGAATAAAACAATTAATGTTGCAATAGAAACAATTACATAGACGAAACACATGATTGGGGGATTTTTATTTTATAATTCTTGGTTTAGTATTAAAACTTTATAGTTCTGGCGTATGGAGATATTTTATTACTTTATTACGTTCTTGTTGAAAAATTAAAATTTGATGAAGAATCACGTAAAATAATGCTGATTTATTTTTAACATTAAATGATTATATGATATTATCACTCTGTTGTTTTAAATAGTTACTAAACACTGAATTTAACGATCATTCCGAGTCAGGTGTTTAAAAAGAAGCAACAAATGTTGTTTTACGTTTCGACAGCGCGGCTGCCCTCTTCAGAAACTATAATTTATTAAACAAAAAATAATAATTAAATTAAATTACATTATTAAAAAAAACATAAAACTAATAATTATAAAAACAGTTTTTTACCGAAAAATAAAATAAAATTTGAAAAACGTTCCAAAAGAACGTCTTTGTCGTGGCGATTACAATTGGACACTGGCGAATAAAATGTATATAATTTTCGAAGTATATCTAACTGACGTGAGGTGAATGACCGTGACAGTAAACAAAATTCAGGAAATGTCAGGGTAAATCAAAATAGATTAAGAATATTTCATTTCGTTTATAAAGTGATTATAGCAATTATTGAGACTTTGTACATCTTCCTTTTTATTATTCGGATTTTTTTGTAAATTAATATGGATCATATCTGATATTAAAAGTTTTTTGTAGTTTGTTTCTGTATCTAGTATGATAAAATTTTCCCAATCAAATGTGTGTCTAAAAAAGGCATTATGGGTAGCGATTACATTAGAAATAGAATTTTTGTGTTCTTTAATACGAACACCCACCATTCTTTCTGATTGTCCCACATAACATGCAGAGCAATTCTCGCAATTAATTTTATAAACAGTATAGATATTTTCAGATTTTATATTTTTGTCCTTGCCTTTTTTGACAAAATTATGATTCATGTTATTATTTTTGTAAGAAATGGATAGAATGGAGTAATTATTTAAAATTGAGGAAGTTTTTTCATAAAGGTTTGGAACATAAGGCAATAATATTTTTGGTGACCTTGTGTAAAGTTTTTGACATTTTTGTCAATAGGAAGATGAGATTTACATTCTATTACAGAAATACGTTGCATTATGTGCTTATTTATGAATTCTAATGGATAATTGTTATTTAATAAAATTTCTTTAACAATTTTTATATTTTTTGAGTGGAATTGCTTATCAGAGAGTTTTTTAGCTCTATCAATTAAATTTAAAATTATAGCAATTTTTTGAGCCAAAGGATGTTTAGAATGGTAGTTAATAGTTCGTCCAGAAAATGTAGCTTTTTTATACCAGTCAGTAATGAGTTGATTTTTTTCGTTAATAATAATAAGAACATCTAAAAAATTAATGGTATTATTGTTTTGTATTTCAAAAGTAAACTGTAATCTTTCGTCATAGCTGTTAAAAGTATTAATCATTTCGTCAATTTTATCTTTTTGTATGCAAGTAATTATATCATCAACGTATCTATAGAAAAAAAGTTATTGAAAACACAATTGGTCATTACAATAGGTCTCAAGGTCTTCCATGACAATATCAGCAAAAAGACCAGATATTGATGATCCCATGGGTGTACCATAAATTTGTTGGTAGTATTTGTCATTAAATTTAAAAAATATATTATCAAAAAGAAATTGACATATATCAAGTAATTCATCTAAATTGATATTAAAATTTTGAGCTATTGTTCTGTAACGTTTGATGATAGAATCACGTACATGTCCACAACTAATGTTAGTAAACAAAGATGAAACGTCAAGACTAATTAAAATATGGTTATCAGGAATAACAAAATTTATTATTTTTTTAATAAAATCAAAACCGTTTTGCACATAAGATTTTGGTTTCACTATGGATTTATTAAGTATATCGAACAATTGTTTGGACAAAAAAGACGATGGAGAACCAATAGTTGAAACGACAGGTCTTAAAGGGTTATCCTTTTTGTGGATTTTGGGTAATCCGTAAATTCGTGGGAGGACTGTGTTGGTTGGGCTCAGTTCTATATCATTATATTTTCTTTTCAAAAGACCATTGTTATTTAAATTTTTTAAAATACTATAAGAATTAGTTCTTAATTTCTGTATTGGGTTTCTTTTAATAATTTTATATGTTTTTTTATCTGATAGTAAAGTTTCAAATTTTTTTGTGTATTCCAATCTATCCAACGCAACCGTGACATTTCCCTTGTCCGCAGTAGTAAAAATAATATTTTTGTGTTCTTTAACGAATAACTTTGTGTCATTCAGCATTTTTGCGAAAACTCTATCATTCAAATTAATGTGACGTGATTTTTTAAGATTACAATCGTAGTTTCGAAAATTATTAATCAAATTGTTTCTTATGTCATTTGAAATATCATCATTTAAATTATAACAATTAATAAAAATTTTCTATTGCTTTAATATAGTTAATTTTTGTATTCAGATTGTTGTTTTTAGTATTAATATTATGATATTAATTCGATATAAAATCGTTACCTAGAGAAATGACGTTTAATACATTTTCGGGAATTTCAGATTTAGAAAGGTTCATAAACCAATTTGGTTGTGTGTTGAAAGGATTATTTATAATTATGTTGGGGTTACATTTGTTTTTCAAATTTTTGAATTTCTTGTCAGAATGGTGTTTACAATTATTTACGAAAGAAGCGTGTTGTAAATTATGTGTTTTATAGATAAGTTGTGAAGAGTTAGAAAAATGATCATCAATGACAGATTTCAAATGATTGATTCTTTTAGATAAATAATAAGAGTGTATACATTTATCTTCGATGATAATATTAAGTAATCTTTTCTTAATATTATTCAATAAATATTTAAAATTTGACTTTCCAGTACGACTATGAAAAGTCAAATGGTTCAAACTAGAGCCAATAGAATCAATATGTTTTGGTGTCAAATCATACGCACGACAATTTAAAAGAAAATGTAGTTGAGATGTGACCTTCGTGTAGTCCTGATTAATATTGATCCACATCTTAAGAATATGTTGTTGATGAGCAGTAGAAGCAAATACAATTCCAAACATCCTTTGGCTCAAAAAATTGCTATAATTTTAAATTTAATTGATAGAGCTAAAAAACTCTCTGATAAGCAATTCCACTCAAAAAATATAAAAATTGTCAAAGAAATTTTATTAAATAACAATTATCCATTAGAATTCATAAATAAGCATATAATGCAACGTATTTCTGTAATAGAATCTAAATCTCATCTTCCTATTGACAAAAATGTCAAAAACTTTACACAAGGTCACCAAAAATATTATTGCCTTATGTTCCAAACCTTTATGAAAAAACTTCCTCAATTTTAAATAATTACTCCATTCTATCCATTTCTTACAAAAATAATAACATGAATCATAATTTTGTCAAAAAAGGCAAGGACAAAAATATAAAATCTGAAAATATCTATACTGTTTATAAAATTAATTGCGAGAATTGCTCTGCATGTTATGTGGGACAATCAGAAAGAATGGTGGGTGTTCGTATTAAAGAACATAAAATTCTATTTCTAATGTAATCGCTACCCATAAAAAACGTTTAATATCAGATATGATCCATATTAATTTACAAAAAAATCCGAATAATAAAAAGGAAGATGTACAAAGTCTCAATAATTGCTATAATCACTTTATAAACGAAATGAAATATTCTTAATCTATTTTGATTTACCCTGACATTTCCTGAATTTTGTTTACTGTCACGGTCATTCACCTCACGTCAGTTAGATATACTTCGAAAATTATATACATTTTATTCGCCAGTGTCCAATTGTAATCGCCACGACAAAGACGTTCCTTTGGAACGTTTTTCAAATTTTATTTTATTTTTCGGTAAAAAACTGTTTTTATAATTATTAGTTTTATGTTTTTTTAATAATGTAATTTAATTTAATTATTATTTTTTGTTTAATAAATTATAGTTTCTGGAGAGGGCAGCCGCGCTGTCGAAACGTAAAACAACATTTGTTGCTTCTTTTTAAACACCTGACTCGGAATGATCCTTAAATTCAGTGTTTAGTAACTATTTAAAACAACCGAGTGATAATATCATATAATAATTTAAAAAATGACCTTGGATCTGGAACGGTCATGTGATGACAGTGCATCGAACATCTTTAAATTTGCTTCTACTGCTCATCAACAACATATTCTTAAGATGTGGATCAATATTAATCAGGACTACACTAAGTTCACATCTCAACTACATTTTCTTTTAAATTGTCGTGCGTATGATTTGACACCAAAACATATTGATTCTTTTGGCTCTAGTTTGAACCATTTGACGTTTCATAGTCGTACTGGAAAGTCAAATTTTAAATATTTATTGAATAATATTAAGAAAAGATTACTTAATATTATCATCGAAGATAAATGTATACACTCTAATTATTTATCTAAAAGAATCAATCATTTAAAATCTGTCATTGATGATCATTTTTCTAACTCTTCACAACTTATCTATAATACACATAATTTACATCACGCTTCTTTCGTAAATAATTGTAAACACCATTCTGACAAGAAATTCAAAAATTTGAAAAACAAATGTAACCCCAACATAAGTATAAATAATCCTTTCAACACACAACCAAATTGGTTTATGAACCTTTCTAAATCTGAAATTCCCGAAAATGTATTAAAAGTCATTTCTCTAGGTAACGATTTTATATCGAATTAATATCATAATATTAATACTAAAAACAACAATCTGAATACAAAAATTAACTATATTAAAGCAATAGAAAATTTTATTAATTGTTATAATTTAAATGATGATATTTCAAATGACATAAGAAACAATTTGATTAATAATTTTCGAAACTACGATTGTAATCTTAAAAAATCACGTCACATTAATTTGAATGATAGAGTTTTCGCAAAAATGCTGAATGACACAAACTTATTCGTTAAAGAACACAAAAATATTATTTTTACTACTGCGGACAAGGGAAATGTCACGGTTGCGTTGGATAGATTGGAATACACAAAAAAATTTGAAACTTTACTATCAGATAAAAAAACATATAAAATTATTAAAAGAAACCCAATACAGAAATTAAGTACTAATTCTTATAGTATTTTAAAAAATTTAAATAACAATGGTCTTTTGAAAAGAAAATATAATGATATAGAACTGAGCCTAACCAACACAGTCTCCCACGAATTTACGGATTACCCAAAATCCACAAAAAGGATAACCCTTTAAGACCTGTCGTTTCAACTATTGGTTCTCCAACGTCTTTTTTGTCCAAACAATTGTTCGATATACTTAATAAATCCATAGTGAAACCAAAATCTTATGTGCAAAACGGTTTTGATTTTATTAAAAAAATAAAAAATTTTGTTATTCCTGATAACCATATTTTAATTAGTCTTGACGTTTCATCTTTGTTTACTAACATTAGTTGTGGACATGTACGTGATTCTATCATCGAACGTTACAGAACAATAGCTCAAAATTTTAATATCAATTTAGATGAATTACTTGATATATGTCAATTTCTTTTTGATAATATATTTTTTAAATTTAATGACAAATACTACCAACAAATTTATGGTACACCCATGGGATCATCAATATCTGGTCTTTTTGCTGATATTGTCATGGAAGACCTTGAGACCTATTGTAATGACCAATTGTGTTTTCAACAACTTTTTTTCTATAGATACGTTGATGATATAATTACTTGCATACAAAAAGATAAAATTGACGAAATGATTAATACTTTAAACAGCTATGACGAAAGATTACTGACTGGTATAAAAAAGCTACATTTTCTGGGCGAACTATTAACTACCATTCTAAACATCCTTTGGCTCAAAAAATTGCTATAATTTTAAATTTAATTGATAGAGCTAAAAAACTCTCTGATAAGCAATTCCACTCAAAAAATATAAAAATTGTCAAAGAAAATTTATTAAATAACAATTATCCATTAGAATTCATAAATAAGCACATAATGCAACGTATTTCTGTAATAGAATCTAAATCTCATCTTCCTATTGACAAAAATTTTAAAAACTTTACGCAATGTCACCAAAAATATTATTGCCTTATGTTCCAAACCTTTATGAAAAAACTTCCTCAATTTTAAATAATTACTCCATTCTATCCATTCCTTACAAAAATAATAACATGAATCATAATTTTGTCAAAAAAGGCAAGGACAAGAATATAAAATCTGAAAATATCTATACTGTTTATAAAATTAATTGCGAGAATTGCTCTGCATGTTATGTGGGACAATCAGAAAGAATGGTGGGTGTTCGTATTAAAGAACATAAAAATTCTATTTCTAATGTAATCGCTACCCATAATGCCTTTTTTAGACACACATTTGATTGGGAAAATTTTATCATACTAGATACAGAAACAAACTACGAAAAAGGTTTAATATCAGATATGATCCATATTAATTTACAAAAAAATCCGAATAATAAAAAGGAAGATGTACAAAGTCTCAATAATTGCTATAATCACTTTATAAACGAAATGAAATATTCTTAATCTATTTTGATTTACCCTGACATTTCCTGAATTTTGTTTACTGTCACGGTCATTCACCTCACGTCAGTTAGATATACTTCGAAAATTATATACATTTTATTCGCCAGTGTCCAAATGTAATCGCCACGACAAAGACGTTTTTTTGGAACGTTTTTCAAATTTTATTTTATTTTTCCGTAAAAAACTGTTTTTATAATTATTAGTTTTATGTTTTTTTTTAATAATGTAATTTAATTTAATTATTATTTTTTGTTTAATAAATTATAGTTTCTGAAGAGGGCAGCCGCGCTGTTGAAACGTAAAACAACATTTGTTGCTTCTTTTTAAACACCTGACTCGGAATGATCGTTAAATTCAGTGTTTAGTAACTATTTTTAACATTGTTAGAATAAATAATAATAGTATTATTTTGATAATTAATTGTTAAATTTGGTATAATTGTTTATTCACTCCCGCAAAAGAATTCGTTTCTTATTGTTTTTTTGATCATCTATTGTAATTTATAGATTGACTTCCTCAAGATAAAATGACAGCCTTTCCATAAATTTATTCCCTGCAATTCCTGATACTGTTGAATGTGATTCCGTATTTATGATATTAAATTTGAATTCTTCGCATAAAATTGGAATAAGAATATTCTCAGAGTTATAATTTTTGATTTAATAAAAGGAACGAATTTATTTCGTTCTATTAAATTAAATTCTATAATAGGAACGAAGAGGAAATCTACAGATCTATTTTGCAATTAATCTGAATAAATTGTTACGATGTTAAACATTTTTTTTGATCAATGAATAACAGAAATAATTAAAATTAAGAACAAGAGTAATTGTTTCTATACTTTATTTTTATTATCTAATACTGATTCTGTGTTTTAGAGTAATTTATGGAAAAAGTCAGAAAATTCTTGTTGTGTTTTCAATGTTTTTACTACTAATAATTTTTCTACGGTTTCTAAGGATTTTTCCTGTTGTCTTTTTTTAACTTTTCGTCCTCCTCTATTCCTGGGCTTTTTGAAGACTTGGTCCTGGTTTTGCAGCATAGGTTAAACTGAATGAAAAGACATTTTGTCTTTAATTTAGTTTAACCTGTTGTTTTTATGATTAATTAAAAAGAAAATCAATTATTAAAGTGAAACAAAAGAGATTCCCGCCGAACGGCGTAGAACTTCAGCGTATTAAGTTCGAAATTCGCCGAAAAGGCCTAAAATAACTTTAATTAAGTTTCAATTTAATTAATTTTCAATTATTATCTTTAAATTAACAAATTCGCCGAAAAGGCGTAAAATGCTACTTTTAAAGACTTAAGTTAGTGTGGAATGAAATCGTTTTATTAACAATTTTTTTTTACAAAAGCAAAATTGCAAGGCCGAAATTCGCCGAAAAGGCGTAAAATCAACCTTTTTAAACGTTTAGTGTGTAGTAGAGTAATGTGTTATGTGTTTTGTATATAATATTTGCTGTGTGTTAGTATGATTGTGTGAGTTTTGTCAATCTAATATTTTATCCTAAGTGTAACTGAATTTTAACTTGCACCACGTGAATGGAAAGAAAAGGCTTCATATAACTCCTAACCGCGAGCAGAAACAACAATTCTAAGTGTTAATTTTCAATTACTTGCACAATAACCGAGTACAATTCTATCCGCAATTGCCGATTAAAGAAAGGAATAGTTTATTAATTGAGCGTTACTAAAATAAACTTGAGAGTAATTTTTTAATGAAATTTGAATATTTTTGGAATATTTAATATTTATTTACAAAAGTAGCAAATCCCACCGCTGCCACCAAATCAGCTGTTACGCCCGAGCTAAGGTTTAAGTTAGTTTACTAAATAGTTAGTATGTGAGCTAAGGTTTAAGTTAGTTTACTAAATAGTTAGTATGTAAGCTAAGGTTTAAGTTAGTTTACTAAATAGTTAGTTATGTGATTATTTATTGGTAACATATAGTTTAATTAATTACAATTACTTACAATTTTGAAGTTTCGTTGTCGATGAAATTACAAATGTGTGACTGCAACCAGGCTTGCGTCACCGTAGTATAAGTATTCTGTAGTTCTAAGATTTTTAGTTCGTATTTTAGCACTTTGAAGCACTAAACGACTATTTTAATAGTTGTTTTCACAAACTCTAATTGTTCTTTCTGACACGGTACCTTGATACCAAAAGAAAACTTGTTTTCTTAGTAATCGGAAAGAACTTGCACTAATTTTACTAAATTAGTATGAGAATAGTAAAAGTGAACTATTATACGACGAAAACAATAACTTAAATTTGAGAATAGTGCAAGTTATTTCCTTACAGATAACAATTATGCTTTTGATGTTTGACACTGATTCTACAACTCAATATTACAATCGAAGGGCCGACTCGACGATACCGTTCGGGCAGAAACACACCGAAGCATTTGACGACTTTTAGTAATGCAACAGGGTTTTTATAGGAACGATCATAGATTCATTAAACTTCAATTCAGTGAAATTTGTACTAAGCACGTTTGATTTGAAAATTTGTAAAAGTCACGTTCAGTTTAAACATTTGCAATAAACACATTTGAATTCAAAATTTGTAATGCCTGAAGTTCATACTTGATCATTCCTATAAGGGCATACTTATTTATTTCCCTACATGTATATATATATATATATTACCTATTTATTGATTATAATATTGATTACTGATTTGATTTATCTTATAGTCTATTTCGTTAAATGTCGACTGAGAATAACTTACCATGAAGCAACAATCGGCGTTTTATCATTTTATAACAGTAGATAATTAACCGACTGTTGCTTCGTGTTGTTAAATTATTTTATGCGGATAACCGTTCTTACTCTTATTCCCTTCCTTATCATAATTATACATATCCCTACTCACTCACTTCTAATTTGAATGATTGATGATAGCTTTAATTTTTATTTGATAGTTACATGAATAATAATAAAAATTTATTTATGGGGATGTAACGTAATATAATTGTTTTTTAATAATAAATTACTTGTCACTTTTTTAAAAGACTATGTGCAAGAGGAGCCAGCTGAAAAGGGATATATGTATAATATAGGTAAATAATTCTGTTGTTTATAAGCAATAAAAAATAAGATTAATTATAAAAGTTTACGTTACCTCCTTTTTTTCTGTAATTTCAAACTTTGATAATATACATTGTATACATAATATAACAATAATAATAATAACAATTTCCACTTACCTGCATATTCAAAATCTAATAAAATAAAGTAATAATTTATATCATGTAAAAAAATTAAAATTTTCTATTTTATAGATTATTATTATTATTTCTTTTTAATTTTTTCAAATAATTAGTTTACTTTGCGTGCGAATTTTATGTAATCATGTTGAATGTATTCAAAATTACCCCGCAACGTGCTCACCAATACTCTGGGGCGCCTGACATTAGGCTACCGCGTGCATTCAACACATGCAATTTTTAATTTGTTTAAAAAAATTTTTTTCAACAAAATTTTTAAAAACAAACACCTACCACCTCAAGAGTATGTTATTTTAAACTTCTCTGCAAATTTTCAACATAAAATATTCATAACTGTAAAAATGACACGTCTGGTAAAATTCAATGTTAAAATTTGTCATTAATGACGTCATCAAGGTTCAAATCCCCTTAAAGAAATTATTTTATGTACTATGAGTAATAATAATTTTTTCGAAACATCTAAGAAGCGACATACGCGAGTTCCAAACGTGACCGCGAACTTACGTACTTTCTATCCGTTTCACAGAGATACGTACATTCTGCCCTGCCCACAGACATACGTGGTTTCCAAAACGGCTCTCGAAGATACGTACTTTCCAAAATGTCTCTGAAAGTTGCGTACATTCGACTTGGAGCTAACGATAACTATAATATTATAATACCTAATATTATAATTACTAGTCACATTTACTTGCGCGCTACGCGCGCCCCCTTTCTTTCTGTTATTCAATATAAAAATATTTTAACATTAAAAAAGTTTCTAACATTACTCGGGGGTGTTTGGGGTCGCTGATTACGAATTTAGTCAGATTTCAAAAATTAAAAATGGCGGATTCAATATGGTGGAAACGTTTTTGAAAAATTTATCGGATTCGTTTAAAAGTCGTTACTTGGGGGTTTCGGTGTCGCTGATTACGAATTTGAAGTCAGATTTCAAAAATTCAAAATTGCGGATTCAATATGGCGGACACGTTTTTGAAAAATTTATCGGATTCGCTTAAAACTCGTTACTCGGGAGTTTTTGGAGTCGCTGAATACGAATTTAAAGTCTAATTTCAAAATTCAAATATACAAAAACGTGTTCGCCATATTGCGACCCCAAAAACCCCCGAATAACGAATTTCAAACGAATCCGATGAATTTTTCGGATTCGGATTCAGCAAACCAAAAAACATAAAGTCTACATAGTGAGACCCCCAGGTCAGAACTTTTATTTTTTTTGTGTGGCTGTGTTATCAATTAATTGGTTGATTTACTTATACATCTACACTCAGAAAATTTTGGGGACAATGCTGCTCCGGTAGGTGGCACTGCTGCGTTAAATGAAGAGGTGGAGCGCAACTTTACCTACGATTCCCAGCCGCCCCGGAAAAGGTAAGAATCTGTTCTTATGGACTGTACTCCGTGCACATTGAACTGATCTTTACCTTTCAAAAGTCAGAATCAGCCCCTTGAGGAGTAGATGCTGCCTTTTGCCGGAGCGGCTGGGAATCGTGGACAGAGAGCGCCAGCGACTCCCATGAATTCCCGCAGCGTCCCCAAAATTTTCTCAGTGTACGATGAATTTTTTTTCAATTTGTCCATCCCTTAAAACAGTAGTATACTTGAAATAACTTGTTTCTTAAACCTCGCTTAACTACAGTGGAGTTTACCTTTACCCCGAATTTTAGAAAAATTTCAAAATCCCGAGGTAAATGTAAACATTCAGTTTTAGGCCATTCAGGTGCATCAATATTTTTTTGTACCTCATAAAATTTTTCTAGGGAAGTAAAGTAACAAGTTCATGCAAAAGAAATCCGTCCATTTTACCTTTTAACAAGAAAAACTAAAAACTGACTTTAGATTTGTTATTTTATAAAATTTAAAATATCATAAGGCTGTATGATTAGTATGTTTAGCTAAGGGGTTAGTTTTGAGATAAGGGTTGAGGTGAAAAATTAAAACTGGTAGTCTACAAAATGATATTATAATTATTCAACGATTAATTTGAAAAAAGTTAAACATTTATTACTTTTATTAGTATTTTTGTTAATTAAATCGAAACAGGGATAATTTGGGGTTGAAAGTTGGACCTGAAATATTAGTAAGGGTATTTTTATTAGTGCCAATAATATTTAAACAATTTCTAATAAAAATTCACTGTAGCTTTTTCTGATTCTGAGATATGGAAGCAACGTTAGATATTACATTTATTCCGTTTTAAGTAATTTTTGACACTCTCACCTTCTTGTTTAAACTTTAAAACTTAGTACTTTAATAAATAAAATCATCGTTAACAAATTGGCTGCCTTTATTCCCGTGTTACTTACGATATTTTTTATTTCTAATGCACAAAAGTGGCGATTTCAGATAGCAGACGACAGGGAGTACTTGTTCGACTTATATGAAAATGATGGCCGTTTTCTCCCTTAGGCAAAAATAACGCATGGGAACAGCGATTATGTTTGCACATGGGAGAAAATAGACGCCATTTTCATATGGTCGAACAAATGAGTGACTTTACTCCATGTCGTCAGCTATCTAAAAGCGCCATTTTAGTGCATATGGGATAAAAAAACAAATTTTTATACATGTTTTTTGAAAAATGACCACCATTTTGTCAGTTTTGCAAAAAGCAAAAATCGTGTAAAACTTCACACGACAATATTTATTATTTAAACCTGAAAAAATGTACAAAAATAACCTTTTTTAGGGCGTTTAAAGTGGGTAGATCTCTTAATAAAAAACATTAATCCTGAAGCCTGTACTTACACGACTAAAATACTCATAACTCCGTTAATTTTGCTATAATTAACTTGAAATTTTTACACAATATTCTGGAGATATTATACAATCATTAAAAAAATTCTAAGAAAATGCAATGAAAAATTTTAAAACCTTACCCCACTTAAGAAAAACTGGGAAAAGGGGAAATCTTAATATTTTAGAAGATTTTTATTACTTTAAGGAGATAGAAAACAGATAATAGAGTTAATTAAAAAAAGAAGACTATAATAAGAATGGTATTTAGTTACATTCAGCGATAGTTTAAACAGTTATACAAATTAATAAATAATGATGGTGGTCATTTTCTTCACTAATAACCCTTCATGATTTCGATTAGCAGTCCAAAAATTCACATATTCTATTTGCATGATAATAAATTTATGCTAATAAATATTATTCTCAGCTTTTTTAAACATTTGTATATAATCCATTTGGTTGTTGAATCTTATTAAAAGAAAAATAATTTTTAAAATTAAAACATATTTTTTTATATTACATATGTATACCGAAAAAAGTTTAGTTTTCATAAATTTTATGTTACAAAATTTTTTTCTTTCCTTTAAAAATAGATGAACTTACATTTTGACCGGTACTGTAAATATTTCACATTGAAAATTCCGATAAACATAATGATAGCAAATTAAACTTAATTAAAATTGAAGGGCCGGATGCATCAACTGCCGCTACGCGCTATTACACGAAATAATACTACCCAGGTAGCAGTGAGAGGCCCAGAAGCACTCACTGCTCACTGACTGGTATGGTCCTTTACGGCGGTGCGTAGCGGCAGGTGTTATATCCGGCTCCTTAATTATTCAAAAATTTCACTATAAACATAATTTTTTATATACATACACCCAGCAAACACTGTTACATAATAGTTATGGAACACTTATGTCACCGAATATCACACGTGATATCACATGTGAGGAACATGTGATATGAAATGTCGTAACATAAGGGTCACAGTTACATAACTGTTATAAGAAGGGTGATGTAACAATTATGTAACAATGTGATATATAATTATTATATCACAGTTATGTCAATTTGTTACATAAATTGATGAGTTTGTTACATAATTGTTACATCACAATTATATCACATTGTGACATTACTATACAACTTATGAAATTCTGTTACATAACTATTATATCACACTTATATCACATTATTACCTATTATTATATCACAGTTATGTGATTTTGTGATATAGTTGTAACATCATCATTATGTCACATTGTAACATATTGTTATATCGTAGTTATGTAAACTTTTTACATAATTGTTATATCTTCGTTATGTAGCATTGTGACATAGTTATTACATTATTCTTCTTGTATCAATGATGTATTTGTTGTTACAAATACATAATGAATATTAGTATTAATTTATATAATTGAGAACCTAAATGCAATATGTACCGCTGCGCTCGGTTACATAAGGGATAATACCTGACTGGTAATATCCCTATCCAAGCGCAGCGGTACATATTGCATCCAAACCCTTAATTGATATTAAGTCATTAACAATCATTTTAATTAACAATTAATTAAATTAAATATTAAGGAGTTTTAATTTTTTAATGTAAGTAAAAAAACAATTAATGAAGAAGCGTTAGTGATAATTTTATTAATAAAATTCGAATGTCTACATTTTTGAAAAGTAAAATGCACAGATTTTAATTATTACAATGTAATAGTGGAATAATTACAAATAAATTATCTTTTTTAATCTTTAAACATTTTTTAAAAATTTCCGAAGCTTCAATTGTCTTAACAAGACTAAGTTTTTCTTCCTTAACTACAGAAATTTCAATATGTTTTGATGAGAATGGTTCTGTAAACAAAGGTTCAGAGTCAGTGAATTTCTGAATGTTCAAATATATTGTTTGACTTTCTTTAAAAATTTTCGTTACTATTACTACAGAACTATCCTTTAAAATACAACAATTATTTGGTTTTTTGGCTGTGACACAAAAGCCTAAAAAATACAAAGAATCAATTTCTCTTCTACCAGACATTTGATCATAATTATTATTCTTGTAGTTTGGAACAGGATATTTTTTTGGATATTTTGTTTTAACAGGCATTGATGTTTCCTGGAGAACACTATTAACGGCTTGCTCCAAAACTCGATTACCAGGCTTCACTCGATGTTTCAACTTTT
Source organism: Leptopilina drosophilae (assembly GCA_032873175.1). Classification (NCBI taxonomy): domain Eukaryota; kingdom Metazoa; phylum Arthropoda; class Insecta; order Hymenoptera; family Figitidae; genus Leptopilina; species Leptopilina drosophilae. The sequence goes on from CM065482.1 coordinate 21,790,451, forward strand.
GCATTTCGTTTTCAAATTTGAAAGCGCTAAAATTATCAAGACAACCAAAGTTGTTTACATTATCTGGAAGATGACTAATGGAGTGAACATTATGACTTATATACTGTTCGCCATATAAATCTTTATAAGTTTCAATGAACCAATCTATAAGGCGTTTTGCATAATTCACTTTATTCCTATTGGTAGAAAATTTCTGGTCAGCTAAAAACCTAATTGAAATCATTAAGGCAAGGAAATGCTTGTAGTACCTATCTGATAATTTTCCTTGTAAAATAACCATTCCCGTGTATAATAAAAATTGCCTGCCCTCGGTAGCTTTCCACCTTTCTATTTCACTTACAGGCCTTGGTTTTCGTGCAAATTCAGAAGGAATAAATTCTTTTAAATTTGTTAACTCGCGAGAAAGACTTTCAATTACATCAGGTGGTAACCTAACTTTTACTGGCCCCTTAACCCAAAACCAAACTAATCGACGAATTACGCCTAGACATATATTATGCATATAATCAAAAGGTATTTCAGTTATCATGTTTTCAAGCAACTCTTCTAAACAGGAATGACCGGTATGATGCGCGCTTTGTAATTGTTGTCTAAATTCGATATCAGTTCTTAAAGCTGAGTTAATGTCGGAAAATGTTATTCGACCGTTCACAAACTCGCCCTTCTGAACACAATACGGACAGCTGAAATACCCTGTATGACCTTTAGTGCAAGCAATAAATGATTTTGCTGGTGCATCACAAATAATACAGTTTACTTTTACTTGAACTATTTTGCCATTAACATTTATACCATCCTGTTTTATTTCGAGATAATTGTCAACAAATTTTCTAAGGAATTCGTTAGCATTGTTCGGCTTCTTAACCCCATGAAACAAACCTACAATCATTGGTTCGGTATAAAAATCGCAAACAATCGATATCATTATAGGCCAAAACTGACTACCAGAACTTTTTGCAAGCGGTACTCCATCTACAGAGACATTAAAAAGTAAAGTCTCTGGAATATTTTTACAATATATTCTAATAAGTCTCTCAATACAAAAATTAAGACCAAAGTGAAAATATTGACCTTCACCGAATGATTCTAGCTTAAGCGAAGTGTTTTTTGGTGTTTTTAATAACGTTCGTCGATCTTTAGGCAACTCAGTGTGACCATGTTTTCTTAAAACAGCAAGTAATTTATTGGCCATCTTTTGGGTCATTTTTCCTTCCAAAACAATATTTTTAATGTCAGTTACAAAATCAATTTCACTGTTATCACTTTCATCCGTTTCATAGTTACTGTTATCATAGTCTTCATCAGAAAAATCACTGTAAACTATATCGCTATCAAAAGAATTATTTAAAGTGACATTGTCGGTAGAAAAATTTTCGTCTAAAGGGGAGTTTGTACTTGAATAAACGCTTTCAGTATACGGCAAATTATGATCTGTATCATGTAGAGACGGTTCTGTTAAATCATTTTTCGCAACGTTATCGATCTCATACTGTACTGATTGACTTTGTTGACTAATATCTATCTCGTTGGTTGGCTCATTACACCTACTTCCATCTTGGTTGCTCTCAAAAGGTTCAGCATCGGCCGTACTTACAGGAGTCTGAGTAGATAGGACTGGAACTTCTGATGAATCAGCAGTATCAGCCTTTGATACTTCATTATTCAGCAAGCGTAATTGTTGCCTTCTTGAAAGGAGATGATATTCTTTTGGCATTCTAAATACACAAGAAAAAAATATTTTTTATTTGTTGTAATTTAAAAATTGGGATTAAAAAATTTCTATTAAAAATTGGGATTTATCTTTTTTAAAATAAAGTAAGTAACTAATAAACTAAAACTCATTTGTAAATCAATATTTATTAGAAAATTATACGAAAATTCAATTACTTAAAATTTGTAAAAATAATTACAAAACTCATTTGTAAATCAATATTTATTAGAAAATTATACGAAAATTCAATTACTTAAAATTTGTAAAAATAATTACATTTTTCAGGGAATTTTATTAAAATTGTAATTAAAATAATTAAAATTCTGCTATGAGTTTTATTATGTTTGAACATAATTGTATTCCCCAAAAAAATTTTATAATTTATAAAAATAATTAAGGGGCTAGGTACTAAAAGGTGTTAAGCGCCATGTTAAAAAAATGGCGCATACCACCTTATAGCATCCAGGACCTCAATTGAATCACTGTAAATAATTTTATACTTTACAAAAATAATGTAATTATTGTTTAGAAATATAACTTATAAAATAATAAATAAACAAAATAATAAATAACTTATACAAAATTTGTAAATAATTGAATTCGTTTAATATTCAATTATTTTTTAAAATTTTAACTGAAATTCGTTTTTAAATAAATTTGTATTAGAAAATTTTACGAGAATTTAATAATTTAAATACGAAAATAAATAATTGATTGATTAATTAAATATTTTCTAAAATTTAATTCTCATAAAAAGTTTTAATTAATTGAATTCTTTCGACAACTTTTAATTAATTAAATTTTTAAGAGTAATTACACATTTCAAGGCATTTGATTAAAATAGTATTATAAAAATAATTGAATTTTACGATAAGTTTTATTATTTATGAAAACTGAATTATTGATAAAATTTTTATTACATTTAAAAATAATTAAATTTCTGCAATCATTTGTAACTTCGACAAAATTTAATGTTTTTAGCGTTTTTAACTAAAATTCTTCTATAAATCCATTATTTTTAATTATTACTTAAACATTAAAAAAATATAATTAATTTAAGAATATAACTACAATTTCAGAAGAATTTTAAGTATTAAAGTTTTCAAAATTCTAACTTCTTTAAAATTTCTAATTAAATTCATTCAACATTGAAATTTAATGAAAATTTAAATTGATACCCTTTAAAGTTCATGTATTTATGAAAATTGTGACAAGCAAAAAAAAAAGCAAAAATTTAGAATTTTTCTATAAATTCTAATAATTTAATTTTTTCCAGTAAAAATACCTGTCTTTTCCCTAATCATTTTTACTTTCCTTATTTTCTTCAAAAATAATATTGAAAATATGCTTAATTGCTTAAAAATAGTCATTATTTTAATTAAAATATTAATTCATTCTGTTTCTAGAAGTCTGAATTCTGTTAAATGAATGTCCAATAATTTATAAGGTTTTTTATTTATGTTATGATGTTAATAATCCAAATAAAAAATAAATAATCATAAAATAAAAATAATAAAAGTAATTACACTTTGAGAAAGATTTAAGAAAAAAGAAAGACATGATTTTTTTATTTGAAAAAGTGGATATTAATTAAAAATTTTATAATACTGATTATTAACTAATATTTATTAAATATAAAATTTGCAATTATAAAAATCGACTTCTACAATTCTTTAAGGTAGAGTAATTTTTTAATTTTATAGTCTCTTGTAATTTATACGAAAAAATATTAATCCTACTAAAACTTTGCGCTAAAGTAATTTTTTAACATTAAATTTATTATATATTATTATTTATTATCCAAGCAAATAGAATTTTAGACAAACATGTATATTCTATAAATAATTTAGTGAAAGTAAAAGTTCGAGTTAATTTAAATTTAAGTAAACAAAATTGTCAATTATTATTGATACTTTTGACTTTAAAGAAATATGCTTACTATATTCACTTACTTTCTTATTGTAAATGACACATTCTCAATTCGGAAAGACCACTAATTCCAATTGTTTAATCCCCAGTTTTCCTAGTTTGTAGTACTCTATCGCTTTGTGCGTAGTTGGTGAAAATATAGTAACTTAATTTTGTCTGAAATTAAAATTCAACTATTGGTAAAAAAGTTAAAATAAATTTAGGTTTGTATGTAAAGTGTGATATAAATTATGTTCCTAAAAATAATGGAAATAATAGTTATAATATATCGCAGGCACATGGTTTTTCAATCGAAATTTATTTAAATTTCTATAATATATTATGTTGAAACGTATACATTTACGAAGGTGCTATTTCGCCCGACAATGGGCGAAATAAGAGAAATAGTTTATTTCGCCCGTCAGTGAAAATGCATGATAAAAAAACGGGCGAAATAAAAGAAATAGTTTATTTCGCCTTTCAGTGAAAATAGGTATATGATTTACTAATTAAAAATATTTGTAAATTTTTCTTTTCTATCTTATTTGGAGGAGGAAGGAGTCATTCACTTTGGGTTGGAAATATGTTTTTTATTAGTAAGTGATATTTAATTTTAAAAAATGCAAGGCAGATGACTCCTTCCTCCTATAAATAAAAAAAGGAAAGATAATATTATTTACTAATTAAAAATATTTGTAAATTTTTCTTTTCTATCTTATTTTGAGGAGGAAAGGAGTCATCCACTTTGGGTTGGAAATATGTTTTTTATTAGTAAGTGATATTTAATTCTAAAAAATCCAAGGTAGATGACTCCTTCCTCCTTCAAATAAAAAAGAAAAAAAATTTACAAATATTTTTAATTAGTAAATTATATACCTATTTTCACTGACGGGCGAAATAAACTATTTCTTTTATTTCGCCCGTCTTTTTTCCCATGTATTTTCACTGACGGGCGAAATAAACTATTTCTCTTATTTCGCCGTTGTCGGGCGAAATAGCCACTTCGATACACTTAATACAACAATAAGAATTTTTTCTACTAATAAAATAACTATTTAATAATTTAAAGAATATAATAGAATATGTTTACTTACATTTATGATAATTATATATACGAAGAACAATATAAGAAGCTTGCACGTGGTTTATTTTGAGGTTATCTTAACTGCCTCACGATAATATCACTGTGTAATCACGTTTTTAAATAAATATATACATTTTTGTATGTGTCCAATTTAAGAAAAATGTTTGAATTAATTAATCATGATCACAGTCGAGAGATAATACAATACATTTACAAATTTTAGATTTGAAACACACGAAAAATTTTGCACTTGTTTTTCACAAAAAATCTTTTATACCTAACCTTAATGACACAAACGCCCTCTAGTAGGCGACTTGCGTGTGTTTACGAGATGTTCGCCCCAGTGCTAAGGTTCTCAACTTGAGTTGATTATCGTTTGTTTCAATGAAAATCAACGATAATCTACTGAGGTTGAGAACCTTTAGCCGTGCATCTCGAAACTGAAGCACAAATTTCAAATTTATGAAAGAGAGGCAAATTATTTAGCCAATCAGAAATTTTCTTGCCTATCTTGATTTTTTGGAATCATCCAATTATAAATCGACTCGGTCTCTAAAACGTTTTGTGCTTTAAGTTCCCAGTAATTTATAGTTGGTTTCAAGTTCAAGCAGGATATTATTTGATACTAAAGGAGAATGAAAATTGTTTTTGTTTAAAAGTGTTTTAAATTTAAGTGTTAAGTTTCAATTTTACATCAAGTTCTTAACTAAGGATCTCTATTTTAAATAAATAAAACATGGCTACGTCATCAGTAAGTATTTAATTAATAAATTTTAATATATAACCTCAAAAACTCATGTGCAACACGTGGTCCGAATTTTATTTTCGATTTTTGCAGTACGCGGAGAGACAATACATTTACTTTCAGAAATAAGATGTTTAGGATTTTTTATTTCACCTATTGAAAATTTGTTTTTTTTGTTTTAAAAAAGGTAAAAAATACATTTTCGCTGAAAACATTGTCAGCAATACATTTGATTTTGAGTTATAATTACACAGCACCATTGTTGATATTGTTCCAAAATGGTATTTTTAATTATTTTTTTCAGTGTAAAAGTGTCTGGAAAATATCATTTTATATTTTCATTTTTACAGACTATATTAAATTTTTTTAAATTTCAATTATTTTCCAAATCTTTAATTACAATTCTTCAAAAATAGATCGTTTTTAAACGTAAACAAATTAATAGTTTTTTAAAACTATTTTCGGAAATACAATTATTAAAAAAAAAATTTTTTAATTCCGAAATTTCGATTAAATTATTCAAAGCATTAATACGTTTTATTATACGGAAATTGAAAACTGATTCTTTTAATTATTATAATTTTGGTAAATTCATAAAGTAATGTATTTTTAGAAATACAATTATTCAAAGGCGGAACAAAAACTCGTATCTCATTTTGTTCATTTTTTAACTATTATTTTAAATTTCGTTTTTTCGAAATCGAATTATACTTTGTAATAAATTTTATAAATGAATTCTTTTTAATAGATGCACGATGATAATTGTAAGGAGTATGCAGTTGTTAAAATACTAGAAGATGGTGGTACTTGCTATTCAGAGATACCTTCAAATTGGTTGGTTCAGGTCAATAATGAATATACACAATGCTGGTGGCCGAATGCAGAGTGCAATTCTCAATTAATTATTAATAGAGAAAATCCGAATCCGGAATCATGGCATCTTATTGACATTGAACTGGAAAAATTTTGCTGTGAGTTTTTATTTTTGATAATGATTTTAATATATTCACAAGCTCTCATATTCGATTAAATTATACTATTAAATGTAAATTTTGTTATTTTTAATTTCAGCAACCTATCGTAGTGCGAGAAAAAGGGCGGAAGACGAAAACTATATCACAACAGACGACAATAGTCTAGGTAGAGGAAACCGGAAAAAAATTGCAACAATAATTGATTCCGAAGATAGCGATATTGGCGATAAACGTATGTATTACTTATACGATGTTAAATTTTTTTTGTATAAAATATTACTTCAGCATATATAATTTTATTGTACGTATGGGTACCTATATTTTAGGAAAACAAAAAACAAATAAAAAACAAAGCCAAGGAAATCAAGCAAAAAATAAAAAAAGCCAAGGACATTTAACAACAATTGATTCTGACTCGGACGAGAACAATGTGATACCAAATGCGCCAAAAAATTTATTTGATGACAATGACGACTTATTAATGGATCTTTCACTGGATGATAAACTTTCTGAGGGTATTTTGAATTTCACAAATGGTTCATTATATGGTAGTAAGAAAAATTTCAACATAATCATTTTTGCACGATTGTTTCTAGGCGCACAAAATAAGGACTCAGAGAAGAAAATTGATAAACCACCGTCCGAGGACAAATTTCCACCGTCTCAGGACAAATTCGGTAAGTAAATGATTTTACATTTTCTCAAAATTGATATAAATTTCGGTTTCTTATTAATATTGTACGTTTCCTTTGTCTTAGATGAGCTGACGTTAACAGTAAAAACATTTATAAAGCAGTCAACAAAACTATGGTCAGAAATTAAATTAGAGCTAAAGAGTGTTAAGACACGAATGTCTAATGTCGAAAAATGTCTCGAATTCAATAATAATAAAGTTGAAGAAAGGGAATTGTTAAATGGATTTTTACCACTATCTAAAAAAGTGAACGTTCTGGAATTTAACGAAAAATTGAAGGAGGAAAACTTTGCGCTGGCATTCGTAAGTATATATTATATTAAAAGTATTAATGTAATTTATTGACAATATTAGTGAAGAAAAATCAGGATATCATTTAATTAAATTTATAAACATGGGCACAAAGGTGATTACGATTCAGGCGAGATTACGGGACCCCGGCAACATTTCCGCTCCTTCTGCCTCGGTCCCTTAATCTTTCCATCGTCACAATCACCCAATTTGTGCCCTTGATACGAAAATAATTTTTACAGAAAAATTTTGTGACAAATATCGGAGGACTAGCAGATAAAGATGCAATATATAATGCATTTGCAGCAATAATTAAAAACAAATGTGCAAAAAAATACACCTGGAAAGGTTGTCGAGAAAAACCTGCAGCAGAAAACTTACGCTTTGTTTCATTAATAAGAGGTAATTTAATAGTTTCTTTATCGAATCTTACTTAATAAACCAAAATTTTCTAAATATTTATTTTAATTTTAGATACTCTTTGTACTAGTCGTGCGGGCTTAACGCAAACAGATTTTAACTTTTATGCCTCTGAGTGGTTTCGCATAGCAAAACAACGCTACGAGCGAGAACAGGCGAAGTAAGTTTGTTAAACAATTTTTTTATTTCTAAATAGTAAAATTATTTCTCAAAATATTGTAATATATTAAATATTACAATTTTATTAATATTAAATTAAATTATTAATTAATTAGAGTAGAAGATAATAGAAAGAAAATTATTTAACTATTTTTTAATCTTTTAAAATTTTATTTATTTAATTTTAAAAATATTCATTGTCATTTTGTCGTTTTGCTTCAAAATTTTCAATTCTGTCTTTGGTTTTTTATTATATAGAAAATAATTTTTTGGAATTTTTCTTATAAAAATGCTATTTTTCTTTGCCTATATTCTAATTTATTTAACTCAAAATAATAATATATGTGACGCGACACGAGAAAAGGGACCTATCGCCTCAAAAGAGAATTTTACAGGGGGAGCGTTTAAAATGACGCCATAAGCAGAAAACCCATGTATTTACGAGGACACGTTCAACTTTCAGGCTTTATATTATTAAAAATATTTCAGATTTTTAACTTCTGATTTTTTTACGTGAAAGAGCAACTCAAAATCTATGGAATACGACTAAAAACTCAAAAATGTTATTTTTTTCGATAGGTCCCTTTTCTCGTGTCGCGTCACATATTATATTTATTTACAGAAAGAAAAAGGCTTTAGAATCTAGGACTGAAAGAAGTAATGAAGAAAATTGATAAAGTTTATGCGAGAAAGATGATGAAGAATTTAATATTTAACACTTACAGTATTATTATTATTATTATTATTATTATTATTATTATTATTGTGAGATTTAAATTCTAAACTTTAAGTTTAGTATTCTAATTTGTTTAATTGAGCCAAAATAAGTGAAACCGGACACTTAAAAAACTTTTCTCTCAAATTTTCAGACTTTCAATAGATATACGAGTACATTTTCCCTCTATAATATTTTTCAAAAATTTATTTATTTTGTAAGTAAGCACAAAAGTAAGTAAATAAGATTTTAAATTGGTCGATTTCACTTATTTTGGCTCAAATCAAAGTGATGTTTAATAACGTTTAATGTTTATAAAAGAATTTTTTATTTATGGTGCCAGTGAACGGCGTAAAGAAGAAAAATAAAATTTATGCGAGAAAGTTATTCATAAATTAATATTACAGTACGTTACATTATTACGTGAGATTCTAATTCTTAACTTTAATTTTATAGAAATCTTGTAATCTAAATTAAACAATTGTAACTCTAAGTGAAAATCATATTGATTTATGTCTAATTTTTGGAAATTTTTTAATACTTAGTGCTTTTATTCCGAGACTTGTTGAATCAAAAACACTGATTATTAAAAAAATTTCAAAAATGGACATAACTCAATATAATTCTTAGCCGACGAAATATTTAATAACGTTTGACGTTTATAAATTTTTTTTTATATATACGGCTCTATTGTTCTTATGTATGTGTTCTACGTTTTATATGCACTTATTGTATTTACAAAATGTAAATAAAGTTTGTTTGCAAATCCAGTTAAATGTTATAATTTTCTTAAATATCAACTATTGAATGTTGAGTTCAAAATTGGAGAATATTAATGGAATAAAATATTTTAAGAAAATATATTATTTTTATATCAACACCCGATAACAGTATAAAAAATATATATTTTATGTTACTATTTCACTGTTATATCAAAATTCAGTAACTTTATTATTATAACTTTATTAATTATAAAAAATTATGTATCTATTATGTCACACTGTTTCGTAAAATTTATGTATCAATTAGAGAACAATGTAACAAGTAAAAAATTACCACTTTGTGATGTAATAAAAATATCACACAGTTACATAATAGTTATTTAAAAAAATTATGTAACCGCTATATCACCATTCAGTAACAGTGTTATATAACAGTGTTACTACGTCATTATATAATGGTTACATAATAATATTGTCACAGTGTGATATAATAATGTGACCTACTTTATTAAAAATAACAAAATTATGTATCTATTATGTCACAGTTTTGTAACAATTATGTAACAATTAGATAACAATGTAACAAGACAAAAATTATCACTTTGTGATGTAATAAATATATCATACAGTTATATAATAGTTATGTGAAAAAATTATATAACACTTATATCACCATTCTGTAACAATGCTATATAATAGTTATGTGATAAAATTATGTAACCGTTATATCACCATTCAGTAACAATGTTATATAACAGTGTTACAATGTCATTATATAGATGTTATATAACAATATTGTCACAGTGAGACATAACAATGTGCTCTAATTGTTATGTAACAGTTACGTTACGTGTTTGCTGGGCATATTACTTCTAGTATCTCCTAAATATATTGTTACGGATTCAAATGAACGTACCCTCGATAATGCAACATACATCTGACCGTGATTAAATACATCTCTTCTTAAATCTATATATATTCTGATAAAAGTTTGTCCTTGAGACTTGTTAATAGTCATTGCAAAAGCTAATTTTATAGGAAATTGTCTTCTTTTAAAAGTAAACGGATATAAATTTTCACAATATAAAGTTACTCTATGTAAAAAGACAATATTTCCACTCTTATCTCCCGTTAATATTTGACATTTAATAACTTTATGTGATAAATCTAAAACAATTAACATTGTTCCATTACATAATCCTTCATTAATACTAAGATTTCTAATAAGCATTACAACGGAATTAATTCTTAAATGTAATTCATGTTATGGTAAAGAAGGTGGAGAGAGAGTATTTAAATATTCTGGTAATAAAGTTTCAAAAAATTTTCCATTATCACAATTTTTAGTAGAATCAATACTTTTATATATTTTTTCACCTTAACTGTCTAAGAGACAGTATCCCACTCTCTTATTAATATCATCAACGTCAACGTTTCTAGGTGCTAAAATTGCACACTCTGACAACTCCTGAAATTTATTCTGTTGTATGAACTGACAATACATTTCTTCTGCAATATCTACATTCCCTTTTTGAATAATATGTTCTGGTAATATAACATTATCATCTGCATCATTTAATTCACCATTGCCTACTTTAAGTAAAAAATCTACAAATTCCGTTTCTTGTGGTAAGGCTCTCATATTATCTGTTAATGTGTATTTTTTGAAATGTTTCCATAGTTTACTATTTTTTATTGATAAATTTGTTACGTTTATATTAAAAATAATATTTCAATTATAATCGTGGTTTGAAGATCGAGCGATGTACCTTCGGAAGTTGTTAGCAGTTTTCTCGCAAGATGGTAAGTATTGCGAAAATTATTTATTTGTGAGTTCGTTATTGCTTCAGCTCTATGGGAGCTCTTATGACGTTATTCTCAATTTAGAAGGATAGAAGAAAATATAGATTTAGAGTATAAGAATCTTTTATTTTAAAGAGAGTTATAAAGGTAGGTATAAAACAGATATTCTTACCAACTACTTACAGTTGTTGTATCAGTTTGGATAATGCACAAATACTTAATACTACTTTCAAATATTTTATTTGAAAGGCAAACTTTTAAAATGAGTAAAAACGGGATTAGAACGATCCGTAACAATCGAAAACCGTATTGAAACTCAAAGCTTTTCATCAAGACCCTGATTATTTTGAGTATCTCGATTTGTAAGAACTTGTGTTAAATGCAGAATTCGACGGCACGAATAATTTAACAGACTATGTCTTTTATACGATTACAAAATAATTCAAAAGGGCATCTGCCTGATGGGACAAGATCTCTGGTTACTTCGGTAAGAGAACTGAAGAAAATGACGATTCGAAAGAGGGCTTCCCGGTTTTTATGTAATAGTCCCCACTTGCGGAAAAAGGGCGCAAAGTAATGAGTAGCCAATAAATACGGATGTTTAGAAAAATGTATGTCGTCTTCCAGACCAATCTGGAGCCGAGTTATTTTAATTAACCAATCAAATTTAACCGAACAGGCCCTAGGTTATTGAACTTTGGTATGAGTGGGGTCACTATGCGTTGGATATCCCTCTTTAGAGTCGTTCTTATATAATACAAATTCGAAGAATTATTAAAGTATTATATAAGTTGATTTTTGTTACTAGCAATTCATACGTGTACCCATGCATAGTCACGATAATAATATAAAATTAATAATATAAAATTAATAATATAAAATAATATAACAATAACTCATATATATATGTTTTACCATGAATATAATTTTTGCTGGCGAAGAATCTATTTATAATTAATGTCCACACATACAACCATATCACACTTGTCGTATGAATATCTAATTGTTTAAACAATTACATTTTTGTTTTGGTTTCGTCTTAAAATCTCGTGTAATTATAAGGTGAATTAGAGAACATGTACATAAGATGAGTAATACTCTGAGGTCAACAGGAGTTATCAAGCATTCTTTCACATTTCTCTTATTCTTTACCGGCGCTATGAACTATCATTCAGAGTGTCAATTTATGATTATTTTTACTGCACGTTCTAATGAGTAATGCTTAACACTCCTGATGCTGACAAGTGTATGCTCATAAATACAGTTTATGCATACACTTTTATGTATTCATAACAACCAAATATTAGAGTTTAAAAAAAAGGTTACTACAAACGTAACAAATTAACTATTTCTGATCTAGTACCCCGTTCTTTAATTGGTAAAGTTTGTCGAAAATCTCCGCCTAGAATTACAATTTTACCACCAAAAGGTTAATTGGAATTCATTATATCTCTTAATAGATAAGCCATAATTTCCAAAGCATATTTTGGAGCCATTGGTGCTTCATCCCAAATAAAGACATCTATATTTTTTAAAAAAAGGCCTTCTTAAGATTGAACTTTAATGTTTGAAGATGAATCACTATATAATGGAACGGGTAAACCTAAAACTTTATGAACAGTTTTTCCATTAGGAAGCAGAGTCGCAGCTATACCTGTATATGCCATGTTGCAAACATTTATTCCTTTACTTCTTAACAAATGCCATAGCGTAATGTATAAAAATGTTTTTCCAGATCCTCCACAACCATCAACATATAAACACTTAGAACTATCAAAAGAAGAATCCTTTAGGGCATCAAGTACATAATCAACTACAAGTTTTAGTTTTACATTTAATTTAGCATAATTATGTTCTCCTATGTTAATATGTTCTGCAATACTTATATCATTAACTTGTTGATTAAGAATTTCATCTTGTATATCTAACAATCCCTGAAAGTCAGTTAAATTATATCCTTCGTTAAATAACATTGTTTTAATATTTCTATAAGCCCTTTGTTCAGCATCAATGCCGTTAGTTTTTGAATAATCTTCTGACATTTGACCCTTAAATTGTTCCCAAAGTTTATCCGGTTGTACAGGATGACAATGAATTAAAATTCTTATAAATAATTGGCGAAGTGAATGAGGCATCATCCATAATGCAGCTTCTTCCATTGTTCTAATCCACTCACTATCATCTTCTACAAGTCCTAATGCCAAACAAGCAGATGTAAAAGATTCATGAACAACTCCATTAACTGTTTTCAAACTTTCAAAAGAAGTTGCTCCTTTTACTGTAAGCAATAATAGTCTAAGATTAAATAACTTTAATTGATTTGGATTAACTGAATACATTCTTCTCAAAACTTTTTCTTAACGAATTCTTTGTTTCCATTCAAGAGATTTTGTTACCCATGTATAATGCTCTGGTATTTCTGAATAATAATACTTTTGAGCATTACTATCCCGTTGGTTAAGTTTAAAGTAATCCAGAAATTTTGTATTTTTATTTAAATCGAAAGAAATACCGTTGCTATCTTTTTCTTCTCGAATAAAAACATTCTGTTCATTTGGCAAATGTATGGGCAAGCGATTAACGCTATGACTCTTTTTTCCTAAAGGTTTACTTAGAATTCTCCAAACTGCCTCAACTGGACCAACATATCTATTTTCTTCATAATGATTTATTTCATTATGATTAATAGTTACATCACCATTCGCATTTGTGATAATAATAGATGCAGCGTCATGCCCTTTGAGAATATATTTATATAAATATTTAACAGACTTGATACTCGAAACTATTTCTACATTAATATGGCAATTAAATATTTTTGAAAGTTTAGGACAATACGGAACAACATTAGAATTATCAACAATAAATCCATTTGGTCGTTCATACACTTTATTATTATTTCTTCGACGACAATGAACATAACAATTTTCTTCAATTATAGTTTCTTCTTGGTAACTTTTTGGAAATTTTTTTGAACATTTTCCATCAATTAAACACCAATCTCCACAAGGACCATGAATATTATTTTGCATTATTATTTTATGTAAAATAGGATTATTATTTTCATCGGGAATCTCTGCAGAAATATAACGATCAACACTTTCAACTGTTAATATTTTAGAATTTTCTTTCAATATAACTAACAAATGAATGTGTGGCAATCCTCGCTTTTGAAATTCAATAACATAAACATAAGATTTGACCTCTCCAAATAATTTATTATCAACAATATGTTTAAGTAAATGTTTTACTTTTAATGCGAATACTCTAGTTACAATATCAGGTCTATCAGCAGCAGTTTGATGGGGTAATAAATTTTCCTGTATCTCTTTCCAATTTGGATTACACGTCATTGTAATAAATAAATCTGGTCTACCATGACGAGCAACAATAGCCATCGAATCCTAATATTGTTGCATCATATTGCGAGGTGATCCAATAAAAGTGGAAGGCAATATAAGCGTTTTTCCCACGTGTACATCATTTTCCAACTCATTATTGTTTAAATAATCGATCAATCCTTTATATGTTTCACTTCTTAATTGAGCTTGATTATTTGCACAAAATCTTAATCTATCTTTTTCTATTTTTACATAATTGTCAACCACCCATTGTTGAAACAATCTACCCCCATATAAAAATGGATTAAATTCCTCATCTCTTATAGCAATTTTGTATTTAATATAGGCAGATCTAGAAATAGTATGATTTCTACTTCTATAATCACTATCACTACGAATCATATTAATATTATAACCCTTATTTCCAAGTGGATAAAATATAGGATAAATCTATGGTTCAACATTGGGATTTAAATTGCTGACATCATCATGTAAGATTTTGTGTATGCATTAGAATTTCTCATTATATTTTCTATAGATTTTAAAATGTCTTCATCCAAATTGTCGTTACTTTTCAATCTGTATCTGATTGATTCCTTAGGGTCATAAATAAATAATTGACCAAAACATGGATCTTCACTTTTATCCGGATATAAAGCACTATTAATTTGATAATAAATTTGACCTTGAATTTTGTAACAGAATGGTCCTCTTCTTCTTCCATTAAAATTAATTACATTAGCATTTAAAGATGCAAAAGAAAAAGAATTATTGTACAGCCTTATATTCTTTTTAAAATGACCAGATTTTTCATGAAGCCCTTCTAGCAAAAGCTTTAATTCATCTGGATATTGTATGGAAGTTAAAACATCACCTCCACGACTACAACAGTCATTAAAACTAACTTTTCTACCAGCAACTTGTTCATCTTTAAAATGTTTAGCTTGACAATGTGTGCAATAATAATTCATTGGACCTAGATAATTTTATGTTTTAATTTTTGCCTATCACGATAATTTTTTTGAATTTCAGCCCTACTTTGTTTAACTGTTGTTGATGCAATACTCCCTTTATTTCTTTTATTTATTATTCTCGGGAAAGAAATTTCTTTCATCATAGAGTTTTTAGAAAAGTTTGATTCTCCATACTTAAGTTGAATATCTTTTTCATTTAAAAGGCAATTCCAGTCGTTCACAACTATGCAAGATCTACTATTAGAAAGTTGTTCAGAGGGAAATTCACTTAAACTATTGCTTTTAAACATTAACATTAAATGATTTCTCATATTACAATAATAGTAATGAACAGAGTGGGGCATAATATTAAAAAATAACGATGTTGCGAATGCAATTGCATATACTCCACAAGAAAGACTGTATTCTGGATGCTGATCAACAGTGGTGAAAACTACTGGAGGTTCAAAAGGATATAATCTAATTAAATAATTTCTTTGATCATGATTTAAACATTTTTTATTAAGACTATCAAAAATGGAAAGACATCTTCCATCATAATAAGTACAGATCCAATGACCAAATTTATAAGATCCACTAAAAAGTATTTGAATGTGCTGCTTATTATTCTCGACTGGAACTATCAAATCAAGTGTTTGTAAACACAAAGTATTTTGCATATTATTAAAAAAATTTGATTGTCTTCCCAATAGCTTTTGAAATTCATACATATGATCATTATTTAGCATTGCTCCTTCAGTGTCAACTATACTTAAATCATGAGAAGTCAAATTAACAGTTTCTCCTTTGTTAGACATTGTTATTTTTATTTTAGAAAAATATTAAAATATTTAAAATATTTAAAATATTAAAATTATCACTTTCGATAAACTGAAAATTTCGTCCTTATTTGGGGGTAAGCGCTAAGTGTGTGTGCGAGCGAGCGTCCCTTTAAAGACGCATAAGAGTGTCTTCTTCGCACTCATAGATGTATATATATATATATATATATATATATATATATATATATATATATATATATATATATATATAGGCCTGTATTCGACCCTAAGAAGGATTACGAACCCTTAAACAATAGCCTTTGTAAGAGGGATTACCTCGGATAACACAGGTAATATTTTCTTTCTTCCTTCATCGGAAGGAAAACTATAGATAAAAGTCTATTATGTATATATATATATATATATATATATATATATATATATATATATATATATATATATATATATATATATATATATAGTAATAGAAACTCCATAGATAACGGTCTCGATAACGTCTGGGTAACGGCGCCGGTAACGGTCTCTCTGTAACGGCTACCTTTCTTTCTTTCTCTAAAGGCAATGTCAATAAGAATGTCTCTCTTTACCTAATTTGCATATTTACTCGTTTCATTTTAAGGATAAATTGTCTGTCGTGGAAGAGGGATCTAATTCTTTTCGATTGTCAACTTTTTTAAGAAAGGTTATAAATAAATCGGTGTGGTTAAGTAACATAAAATAACATAAAATGCCTCGAAAAAGAAAAAGTAATCCTTCAGAATGAAAAGATAATAAAAGAAAAAAATTGGACAAGTGCGAGTTGAACTCGCACTGCAATGGCGGGTTCCGTACACAAATATTAAAGCAATAGTTGTAACCTTCATCTGTAAATGGTAGAATTAAAATAAACAATTAGAAAAATAAATTAAAATCATTCGATAAAAAAAATAATTGAATAAAATTAAACTATTGTATATCTAATATTGTAAACAATAATAAGTAGAAGAACAAAATTCGCACAATCAGTTCCTCTATTTATTATTGTTTACAATATTAGATATACAATACTTTAATTATTTTAAATTATTTTTTTTATCGAATAATTTTAATATATTTTTTAATTGTTTATTTTAATTCTACCATTTACCGATGAATGTTACAAGTATTGTTTTAATATTTGTGTGCGGAACCCGCCATTGCAGTGCGAGTTCAACTCGCACTTGTCCTATTTTTTTAAATTTTATTTAAAATTTTTTTTTAGATTTTTTAATACATTTTTTGTGATCAGATTGTAAAAATATATTAATGAACCCATTTTTGGTTAATAGATAAAATAATGTGGAAATTAGAAAAAAAATTAAATAAAAAAAATTTTAATTTAATTTTTTTTAGATTTTTTAATATTTTTTTGCGATCCGACTGTAAAAATATACTAATAAACTCATTTTTAGTTAATTAGATCAAATAATGTACAAATTAGAAAAAAATTTTTTACTTAAAAATTTTAAAAAATTTTTTTTAGATTTTTTAATATATTTTTGTGATCAGACTGTAAAAATATACTAATAAACCTATTTTCGGTTAATTACATCAAATAATGTGAAAATTAAAAAAAAATTTTTTTAGTTATTCCTTGACAACGCTATGGCCATTATTACATAGCATGTTCTCTATATTTTTCCTGTAATATTCGCGTTAAAATACATCAGTATGCCAAATTGTAGCCCTCTATGTTGAATAGTTTAGAAGTTAAGGGGGGAATGGTCACTTTTTATGCATTTTTGGCCAAAAATCTTGTTATTTTCTTGACAACGCTATGGCCATCACCTCCAATCACATTCTCTAAATTTTTCCTGTAATCTACATGTGAAAATACGTATCTGTACCAAAATTGAGCTCTCTAGGTCAAATAGTTTAGCCGCTAGGGGGGGACACGATTTGGCTACGGACACAAGAGTCTCACCAATAGGGTTCAGTCGGTACACCGAAGGTGTACGGAACCCTAAAAATTAAAAATGCAGGAAAAGCATATAAAACACGAAACGGAGAATCAAAAGAAGAAAAAACGGCTTCTGATTTTGGAAGTAACAACATTGTGGAAAAGAGATGTATCTAGAAAATAATGTTTTTATTTTTTAGGGTTCCGTACCCCGGTAGGAACCCTATTGGAACGGTTACAAAAATGACCATGTACCCCCCCCCCCCTAGAACTCACAGTTTTTCATCTAGAGAGCTAAAAATTGGTACACTTATGTATTTTCACGCGTAGATTACAGGAAAAATATAGCGAACGTGATTGCGATTGAACTTCATAGAGTTTTCGACGAAAAACATCAAATTTTAGCCATTTTTCGCAAAAAAAGGCATGTACCCCCCCTAGCGCTCACAGTTTTTTACCTAGAAAGTTGAAAATTTGTATGCATATGTATTTTCAAAAATGGATTAAAGGAAAAATATAGCGAACACATTCGGTATCGATCTTCATAATTTTTTCAGCGAAAAACTTGAAAATTTTGAAAATTTCGAAAAAAATGGATGTACCCCCCCCTGGCGCTCACAGTTTTTTACCTAGAAAGTTGAAAATTTGTATGCATATGTATTTTCAAAAATGGATTAAAGGAAAAATATAGCGAACACATTCGGTATCGATCTTCATAATTTTTTCAGCGAAAAACTTGAAAATTTTGAAAATTTCGAAAAAAATGGATGTACCCCCCCCTGGCGCCCACAGTTTTTTACCTGGAGAGTTGAAAATTGGCATACTTATTCGTTTTTATGCATAGATTACAGGAAAAATATAGCGGAAGTGATTAGAATAGATCTTCATGGTGTTTTCATCGAAAAACTAAAATCTCTTTTTGCAAGCTCGAAAATTCTTCAACCCTTGCTGGTTCTCTCAATTCTTAACCTAGTGGACTGGCGTTATACATTTTTGTTTATTTTTTCGTGTAGATTCCAATAAACGTACAGAAAAAATTATTGAAATTCATCTTCATATTTTTTTTTTGCGAAAAACTAAAAAAAAATTTCGTTTTAAAAAAAAGTGTGAACCCCCCCTTGGTTTTCACAATTCTTTGCCTATTAGACTGCATTTTTTTATTTTATGTATTTTCATTTGTAGATTTCAGGAAAAATATAGCGAACATGATTGGATTTGATCTTCAAATTTTTTTATCAAAAAACTCAATTTTTTTTTAATTTCCTCAAAAAATTGTATATTTTACCCTAGCGCTCACATTTTTTTACCTAGAGAGCTGAAAATTGGTACACTTATGTATTTTTACGTGTAGTTTATGGAAAAAATATAGTGGAAATGATTAGAATTTATCTTCTTTACGTTTTGAGCAAAAACTTAATTTTTTTTTTCAATTTTTGATAATAATTATACATATGCTAGTTCTCTCAATTCTTAACCTAATGGACTGGCGTTATACATTTTTGTTTATTTTTTTGTGTAGATTCTAACAAACATACAGAAAAACTTATTGGAATTCATCTTCATATTTTTTTTGCGAAAAACTAAAAAAAATTTCGTTTTAAAAAAAAAGTGTGTACCCCCCTTGGTTTTAACAACTCTTTGCCTATTGGACTGCTTTTTTTATTTTATGTATTTCCATTTGTAGATTTCAAGAAAAATATAGCGAACATGATTAGATTTGATCTTCAAATTGTTTTAGCGAAAAACTCAAATTTTTTTGTAAGAAAAAAATTAGAAGTTTTTATGGAGGGTACGGAACCCTCGGTTTTAGTACGAGTTCTACTCGCACTTGTCGGGTTTTTTTAATTTTAATTTATTCACTAAAAGAAATAAACGTTAAAAAATTATTTATTATGTAAAATATATTCAGTTTTTTAATTTATCTCTCATTTTTTTATTTAATTGAAATTTTATATTATTTTCATATAATTTTGTCGTAAAAATAAAACAAGTTTCAACAATTTTTTTACTATTATCACAAATTATTTTTAAGCATTTATCTATTTTTAGTTTTATTATTTATATTTATTTATATAACAGGATTGGATTGTAAATGTAATTATAATGGCTGTGCTTTATTAAATAAAGAATTAAAAACAGAACTTTTCCACAAATTTTATGAATGTGACTACAATGCTCAATCAGCCATTCTTCTTTCTTCTATAAGTTTCGTTCCAAAGAAGACTAAAAAAAATTGATTCTTCGGAACCAGCATTTCGTCAAACTTCAACCTATAATTATAGAATTCGTTTACCTCATGGTGGTATTGATAAAATTTGGCAAAAAACTTTGTGTGATACTTACGCTGTATCACATAAACGCATTCAAAATATTCAAAAGAAAATGAAAGAAGGTGTACTGGATCCAAAAGACGAAAGGGGGAAACATTTGAATAGACCACATTGAATAAATAAAGAAACTCGAGAACTGGTATGCAATCATATCAGACTCTTTCTACAAATGGAAAATCATTATAGTCAAAACAAAACTTCCACTAAAAATCGAATGTATTTACATTCTTCATTGACGTTGAACAAAATGTTTCTTCTATTTCAAGAAAAGAACCCAGAATCCGATGTTTCATTTTGGCTATATAGAGATGTTTTTTACAATGATTTTAATTTGAAGATTGGTCTGCCAGGTCCGATACTTGTAAAACATGTGACAATTTATATGTTAAGCTACTGGCTGCGGGAAATGAAGAAAAAAGAAAAGAAATAGAAGAGATAAGTGAAGCTCATCTTATGAAAGCAGAAAATGGATACGCCTCAATGAAAATAGTAAAATATTTAAAAACGGTGACACTTGAAAATTAAATATTTATTGAAAAAATATAATTTATCAAATGCTTCCAAAAAGTTTTTTTTTACTTTTTAATAAATATAAAAATAATAAAAATTCATTTTATATTAAAAACTTCAATAAAAATAAATCTTATGATCAAAATGTGCAAATTGTTTGCCAAAAAATGTCCTATTGCCAAGATGTAAGTATACAAATGATTTAAAAAATTAAAAAAATCAAAAATTTTCAAATTTTATATTTTTTAATGAATTGATTTTAAATTATCTACAATTCATTGTTACATGTTATTTGGTCAAATTTTATCATAATTTAACAAAAATTGTCTCTTATAAATAGATGGTTTTTTCGTTTTCTTTAATTTTTCGAAAACATTTTTATACTTATATCTGAAATATGCAATAATATTTTTTGCTAAATTATGCTAAAATGTGACTAAATAACATGTTATACTCAATTATATATCGTTTAAAAGAAATACATTAAAAAATCTAAAATTTAAAAAATTTCGATATTTTGAAAACATTTTTATCTTTACATCTTAGTTATAGGACACAATTTTTGGAAAAATTTGCCAAATGACATGTAACAATCAATTACAGATTATTTAAATTGAAGTCATTAAAAAAAATTATGATATTTGCGATTTTTTGAATTTTTATAAAATCATATTTATACTTTCATCTTAGTTATAGGACATTTTTTTGTCAAATCTATTCTAGAATGTGATTAAATAACATGTTGTACTCAATTATACAAAGTTCGAAAGCATTTTTTAAAAAAAGGTAAAATTTGAAAATTTTTTATTTTTGAATTTTTTGAAAAAATTTAATATCTTCCGTTCTAATAAATATTTTTCAAATCTGTAAATTTAAAAACCTTCCTTGGCCTAAGGTCAAAAATTTTGCCTAATTTGGTTTTAAACGGTAGAGCCGTTTTTAATTGATTCGCGAACAAAGATTCTGTGACATACGGACATACGTACAAACATACATACACGAAATTTTTATTGGCATTTTTGGAATCCTGGATGCTCAAAACGAATATGTATGTATAAAATTTTAAGTTCTGAGCAATGTACAGAGAAAAGTCTCATCTTATATATGTACCCTTGGTTGAATTAATAACCAAGAAGAGAGGGGATCCACTACCTTAACAATTGAAGCCGCGCGTCGAAGAGGGATCTAACCTTTATAACGTTTATTTCGAGAAAACTAAAAAAATGTGAAATTAAGTTATTTAAAAAAAATTTTTTGAAGTGCTTTCAAACAGTAAAAGAAGAATATTCTATATACTGTTTCTTTCGTATTTTTTCATTTATTGAAAAAATTGCTAAATAACTTTTTACAGTGGAAAAGGGATCTAAATGATGAATTCACTTAGATTCTTCTTTTAAGATGCGGAATTTTTCTATTCATAAGATTTATTTTTATTGAAGTTTTTAATATAAAATGAATTTTTATTATTTTTATATTTATTAAAAAGTAAAAAAAAACTTTTTGGAAGCATTTGATAAATTATATTTTTTCAATAAATATTTAATTTTCAAGTGTCACCGTTTTTAAATATTTTACTATTTTCATTGAGGCGTATCCATTTTCTGCTTTCATAAAATGAGCTTCACTTATCTCTTCTATTTCTTTTCTTTTTTCTTCATTTCCCGCAGCCAGTAGCTTAACATATAAATTGTCACATGTTTTACAAGTATCGGACCTGGCAGACCAATCTTCAAATTAAAATCATTGTAAAAAACATCTCTATATAGCCAAAATGAAACATCGGATTCTGGGTTCTTTTCTTGAAATAGAAGAAACATTTTGTTCAACGTCAATGAAGAATGTAAGTACATTCGATTTTTAGTGGAAGTTTTGTTTTGACTATAATGATTTTCCATTTGTAGAAAGAGTCTGATATGATTGCATACCAGTTCTCGAGTTTCTTTATTTATTCAATGTGGTCTATTCAAATGTTTCCCCCTTTCGTCTTTTGGATCCAGTACACCTTCTTTCATTTTCTTTTGAATATTTTGAATGCGTTTATGTGATACAGCGTAAGTATCACACAAAGTTTTTTGCCAAATTTTATCAATACCACCATGAGGTAAACGAATTCTATAATTATAGGTTGAAGTTTGACGAAATGCTGGTTCCGAAGAATCAATTTTTTTAGTCTTCTTTGGAACGAAACTTATAGAAGAAAGAAGAATGGCTGATTGAGCATTGTAGTCACATTCATAAAATTTGTGGAAAAGTTCTGTTTTTAATTCTTTATTTAATAAAGCACAGCCATTATAATTACATTTACAATCCGATCCTGTTATATAAATAAATATAAATAATAAAACTAAAAATAGATAAATGCTTAAAAATAATTTGTGATAATAGTAAAAAAATTGTTGAAACTTGTTTTATTTTTACGACAAAATTATATGAAAATAATATAAAATTTCAATTAAATAAAAAAATGAGAGATAAATTAAAAAACTGAATATATTTTACATAATAAATAATTTTTTAACGTTTATTTCTTTTAGTGAATAAATTAAAATTAAAAAAACCCGACAAGTGCGAGTAGAACTCGTACTAAAACCGAGGGTTCCGTACCCTCCATAAAAACTTCTAATTTTTTTCTTACAAAAAAATTTGAGTTTTTCGCTAAAAAAATTTGAAGATCAAATCTAATCATGTTCGCTATATTTTTCTTGAAATCTACAAATGGAAATACATAAAATAAAAAAAGCAGTCCAATAGGCAAAGAGTTGTTAAAACCAAGGGGGGTACACACTTTTTTTTAAAAACGAAATTTTTTTTAGTTTTTCGCAAAAAAAATATGAAGATGAATTCCAATAATTTTTTCTGTATGTTTGTTAGAATCTACACAAAAAAATAAACAAAAATGTATAACGCCAGTCCACTAGGTTAAGAATTGAGAGAACTAGCATATGTATAATTATTATCAAAAATTGAAAAAAAATTTAGGTTTTTGCTCAAAACGTAAGGAAGATAAATTCTAATCATTTCCACTATATTTTTTCCATAAACTACACGTAAAAATACATAAGTGTACCAATTTTCAGCTCTCTAAGTAAAAAAATGTGAGCGCTAGGGTAAAATATACAATTTTTTAAGGAAATTAAAAAAAAATTGAGTTTTTTGATAAAAAAATTTGAAGATCAAATCCAATCATGTTCGCTATATTTTTCCTGAAATCTACAAATGAAAATACATAAAATAAAAAAATGCAGTCTAATAGGCAAAGAATTGTGAAAACCAAGGGGGGGTTCACACTTTTTTTTAAAACGAAATTTTTTTTTAGTTTTTCGCAAAAAAAAATATGAAGATGAATTTCAATAATTTTTTCTGTACGTTTGTTGGAATCTACACGAAAAAATAAACAAAAATGTATAACGCCAGTCCACTAGGTTAAGAATTGAGAGAACCAGCAAGGGTTGAAGAATTTTCGAGCTTGCAAAAAGAGATTTTAGTTTTTCGATGAAAACACCATGAAGATCTATTCTAATCACTTCCGCTATATTTTTCCTGTAATCTATGCATAAAAACGAATAAGTATGCCAATTTTCAACTCTCCAGGTAAAAAACTGTGGGCGCCAGGGGGGGGTACATCCTTTTTTTTCGAAATTTTCAAAATTTTCAAGTTTTTCGCTGAAAAAATTATGAAGATCGATACCGAATGTGTTCGCTATATTTTTCCTTTAATCCATTTTTGAAAATACATATGCATACAAATT
Organism: Leptopilina drosophilae; assembly: GCA_032873175.1. NCBI lineage: Eukaryota > Metazoa > Arthropoda > Insecta > Hymenoptera > Figitidae > Leptopilina > Leptopilina drosophilae. Next base: position 21,815,281 of record CM065482.1, read on the forward strand.
TTCAACTTTCTAGGTAAAAAACTGTGAGCGCTAGGGGGGGTACATGTCATTTTTTGCGAAAAATGGCCAAAATTTGATGTTTTTCGTCGAAAACTCTATGAAGTTCAATCGCAATCACGTTCGCTATATTTTTCCTGTAATCTACGCCGGCGTGGTCGAATTGCGTAAGGCGGTCAAAAGAGGACCGAAAATTTTCCAAATTGCGGAAGGCGGTAAGTTAAAGGGCCCCATTACTCCTCCGTTCCTTCTTTCCCCTTCTACTCTGCAGTCGGTTTCAGGAGTTGCTAGAAAGGCGGGACGATACAGCGGTTTTCCCTCAAGTATAGACGATTGAGAAAGGGGTTTCCCTGTCTCACACTTTTTCCTTCACACTTTGTACAGGCTTAGGACTGTCAGCATTTGACCGAAATTAGCAATTCATATTAATTAGCTGGCGTGTTTAAAAAAATGGGTGTATACAGTAAATCTATGTATATTTATGTATAATATATATATATATATATATACACATTTTTTGTATTCACCATTTTTTTCTAAAATTGATAGTTTTCGAGAAAAATGCAAAAAACCATGAAATTCCATAAAATGTGGTTAAAATATACTCTCACCTAAAAGGACATCTAATTATAAAAAAATAAAGTCTTATAATGTTTTTTGGTGCGTAATTACGAAAATCATAGTAAAAATAGTCGAATAGTTCAGCTTCATAGTAAAAACCATAAAAAATACCAGAAAAGTCTGATTTTTTGCATTTAACTCGTAAAAAACGCAAAAATTTCAAAAAATGTTATATACAAATATTGACTTTCTAGTTGGTACTAGAAGGTACTTAGAACCCAGAACCAATCCCCCTTACAACAAAAAAAAAATTTTGACAACACCAGTGTTTACTACGAGCCCGATCCGTGAGAAATGTCTTGTTGTCTAGATGCAACTATGTACCGCTGTGTTATTAGCAAAAATTAGATGTACTGGGGGTAGAGGTGTGACCTAATGAACTCATTAGTCGATCACTCCTCCTTCTCGGCAGCCCCTCCTTCTACAGTCATGGCAAAAGAGTGGGAGAAGGGCTTGAGATTTGACCATTTTACGCAACTCGGAAAAATAAAAGAAGACCCTTTCCGCAATTCGGAAAATATTTGACCATTTTACGATGTTCGACCCCAGCCATCTACGCGTGAAAATACATAAGTGTACCAATTTTTAGCTCTCTAGATGAAAAACTGTGAGTTCTAGGGGGGGGGGTACATGGTCATTTTTGTAACCGTTCCAATAGGGTTCCTACCGGGGTACGGAACCCTAAAAAATAAAAACATTATTTTCTAGATACATCTCTTTTCCACAATGTTGTTACTTCCAAAATCAGAAGCCGTTTTTTCTTCATTTGATTCTCCGTTTCGTGTTTTATATGCTTTTCCTGCATTTTTAATTTTTAGGGTTCCGTACACCTTCGGTGTACCGACTGAACCCTATTGGTGAGACTCTTGTGTCCGTAGCCAAATCGTGTCCCCCCCTAGCGGCTAAACTATTTGACCTAGAGAGCTCAATTTTGGTACAGATACGTATTTTCACATGTAGATTACAGGAAAAATTTAGAGAATGTGATTGGAGGTGATGGCCATAGCGTTGTCAAGAAAATAACAAGATTTTTGGCCAAAAATGCATAAAAAGTGACCATTCCCCCCCTTAACTTCTAAACTATTCAACATAGAGGGCTACAATTTGGCATACTGATGTATTTTAACGCGAATATTACAGGAAAAATATAGAGAACATGCTATGTAATAATGGCCATAGCGTTGTCAAGGAATAACTAAAAAAAATTTTTTTTAATTTTCACATTATTTGATGTAATTAACCGAAAATAGGTTTATTAGTATATTTTTACAGTCGGATCGCAAAAAAATATTGAAAAATCTAAAAAAAATTAAATTAAAATTTTTTTTATTTAATTATTTTTCTAATTTCCACATTATTTTATCTATTAACCAAAAATGGGTTCATTAGTATATTTTTACAATCTGATCACAAAAAATATATTAAAAAATCTAAAAAAAAATTTTAAATAAAATTAAAAAAAATAGGACAAGTGCGAGTTAAACTCGCACTGCAATGGCGGGTTCCGCACACAAATATTAAAACAATACTTGTAACATTCATCGGTAAATGGTAGAATTAAAATAAACAATTAAAAAATATATTAAAATTATTCGATAGAAATTCACGTGTAGATTCAGGACAACTGAGGGGCTGATAGTAAAAGTGGGTTAGAAAAAACAATTGGAGAAAGAGTGAAATAAGTAACTGTCTTAACAGAAAAACGGAACAAATTTTGTATTGGGAGCAAAAACGGATTAAAAATTTTATGGAACAAAAGCAAGTTATATTTTCAATAGGCGCAAAAACGGAATGTCAATAAGTTCCATTTTTGCGCTTACTTATTTTTTTAAGTATGTTTTGTTTTTTTCGATGAGTATATTTTCTTATGCATAATCACGAGATTAAAATAAAAGATTTTTAAATTAACGTAACCTCATTTTTTAATTTTTTTGTAAATATTTTAGAAAATATATAGAATTATTGAATAATATAGACATAAAACATTTATTTAATTTGGCTTATTTAATTTGTGAAATTTATTTAAAAAATAATCTTATTTATCTAAATTCTTTTTATTTATTTCATTTTTAAAATTGTTAACTTTTGTAGTTTAGTTTCTAAATATTTCTATCGATAACAAGTATAAGGTAAAAATAAAAACTGACAAATCAATTGGTTTAAAATTAAATTTATTTGAAACATATTTACTTTCATTAAAACACTATTATCATTCTGTAACATTATTATAATCTAAAATAGTTAATTTTAATTATATAATAAATAATTTATTATTTTATACGAAGGAATACACAGTTCGTTATTTTAATTCAAAAATATACGCATTTACTCTTCATCGCTGTCATCACTTACGAAATCGTAATCTTTAGACGAGTTATTGATTCTTCATTTCTGATAAAATGCTCTATACTTTTGTGGTATATAATCCATTAGAGCCATTAGGTCATTATACTTTTGTTGTGTGATTGCTTTACCATTCGGGTATAAAAGTGACAATTCTGTGTTCTTAAAGTCTTCTGCGGTTACGTTTTTTTTCCCAATATGCACCTTGCGAAAATCGTCATCGTCATATTTAAAAAATAAGTCGAAAGGTTGTTCTCTATTGTGATGCATTGTTCTCGTTTTTAACCAATTTATTTTTTCCTTGTTGACGTCTTTTTTTCTGTTGACCGTTTGCTGCTGTAGCTCCTGAGAAGTAAAGAAATCGCTTGTCTCCATTTTTGTCACAATAAATTTAGGCTCCTTTTTTTTCGTGTCTTTGATTATATCGATCCAGTGATCCGGGTCATTTATAGTTTCGACATTTTTTCTTTCCTTTTCAATGTAACCAATATTTTGGTCACAACTGTTGAAACTATGACCGGACAAAAAAAACTTCTGATCAATTGAATCAAGATTACTTGAAGCAAGGAAATGTTTCAACATTAAAGTTATTTTAATATTTCGATTTTGTCCGCCACAGGAGTCAGAATACAATATTAAATGTTTAGTAGTTTCATTAAGATTGTGTTTTAAGTGCTTTAGTAAGCAGGATGCAACTTCTTGTCCTCCTCGCGAAGCTACATTCTCTGACCAGACGTTCATGTATGCTAAAAATAAGGAAAACATTGTTTATAAGAAAAGTTACTGTAAAAATTATTATAATATTTAAATTAATTAAAATATTTAAATTAATTAAAATATTTAAATTAATTAAAATATTTAAATTAATTAAAATATTTAAATTAATTAAAATGTTTAAATTAATTAAATTAATTTAAAATAAAAATTTTTTCTACAATTTTTTTAATTAAAATATTTAAATTAATTATTACAATATTATACTTCTAATTTAATTTTTTTAGAAATTTTATATTTTACTAAAAAATTAAAGCCAATTGTATTTCTAAGAAAAAGTTAAAAAATTACATTCAAATATATTCTTTCGAGTTTTCGACATAATTGAAAATAGTTTACAAATTTTAAAGCTTTTTGAATACTACAAGAAAAATTAGAGGGCAAGTAATGATGAACGTATACCTTGTCTATTAACTTCGTCGTAAATACAGAGGTTATACGTTGAGAGTTGGCGCTTATAAAATGCAATGCTAGTTGAAAGACTAGGTGCTGAAAGGACTTTTTGTAAGTCAAACGTCAAAACAGCAGTATCTTCTAAAGCATTTTTTACATCATTTTTAAATTCATCAGAAATTTTTTTAATTAAATAGTTGTGATTCTGCTTTAAATTGTCTAGCTTCTCTTTTTCTTCTGTAGACAAAGTTTCGTTTAGCGTCTGAACTTTGAAGGAGTCACAAGTTTTGCATGTATCGGAATGAGGTTTTTTGAAACTTAAGTTGAAGTCTTCATTGAAAATTTTGCGAAATATCGTTTCTGACACGGGCTTAATGTTTTCCTTCTTGCATTGTTCATCATACATTCTATACATTTTTATTATATTCAAATCAGTGTGTAAGTATTTTTTCTGAGAAGACGAACGTCCATAATGTGATTCATAAGCTGGAAAACGATTAATGAAAGACCTTACAGCATTCCTTGCAATTTCGCTTGTCTTATTTACCGAAGAAGCTTTCCCACGTTTCTCAACAGCGCTTGGATTTGAACCAATAGTGTTTACTGCTCGATTTAATGTTGATTTTGAAATTTGGATGCATTTTAAGAAAAATGTTCTACACACTTCAATTTTAACACCCAAACTGTCAGTTAGAAAGTACACAAAATTGAAATCACGTTTTTTTTGTGGAATGAGAGGTCTATTTATATTATTTGAGCACTTTACTGGGACTTTTTCAACTAATGAACGTATTAGTAACGTTTTTTGAGGCTTATTAGAATCCATATAATAGGCATTATAAATTTCTTCCTGTCGAAGTAGATCAATTTTTTTCGGACAGTCCAACTTGCATCTACATAATGTCTGGCTTATAAATTTCTTTGCAGGAATTGCTTTGCCTGAAGCAGTTATTCGCTCCCGTCCTCTTTCCACATTTTCCTTTGCTATATTTTTCTTGTGTAAATGTGGTTGCCTTTTTCTTTTTCGACAAATTCTCTTTTCCCGGGGTGAAGAAACATCTATAAACATAAATTAGATATTGATTGGATAATCATCAAAACTTCAATTATCTTTAGAAATAATTAAATTCTTTTCCGAAATTCAATTATTTTCAAAAATTTTCCAAAAGAATTCAATTATTTAAAAAAAATTTAATAAAATTCTACTCAAACTTTTAATTATTTTCAAAAAAATAATAAAAATTTCACAGGAATTTCTTTATTTACAAACAAAATTTTTTTTATTTCTTCGCAATCATTCAACTATTTTCATAAATAATAAAATTTTTACGGGGATTCAATTATTTTCGTAAATGTTAATATTCTTTTTATGAATTCAATTATTTTCAGAAATAATAAAACTCATTGTGGAATTTTAATTATTTTTAATACAATTTTAATCGAATTTCTCGAAAAAATTTTTAAAAATTTTATTTAAAGTCGTCAAAAAATTCAGTTATTTAAAAATTTATAGATAAAATTCTTTATGAGAATTAAATTTTAAGAAACATGAAATTATTCAATAAATTGTTATTTTTGTATTTAAATAATTGAATTCTACTAGAATTTTCTCATACACATTTATTTAAAAATGAATTTAAGTTTAAATTTTAGATAATAATTGAATAATAAAAGCAATAGATGTAAATTTTTTTAAATAATTGAATTTTGAAATTAAATTTTTAAAAAAAGTTTAATTGAAATTTCGTAAAATTGAATATTGTAAAAAAAGGAATTGAATATTGTCAAAGAATCACTTGTTTTAAATTAATAAAAATTGATATATTTCAAATTAAATTATTTATGAAAAAAAATTTTTTAATTATTCTTACCATCGTTTTCGTTTTCTGACGTTCCACAGTCTGAATCAGAATCTGAATCAGAACTTGATAATATGTCATTATCAATAGTTTCTGTCAAATTAAAAAAATAAGATAAATATTTTAGAAAGATTTTATCATAAATATCAAAAATTTAATTTATTACTTAATTTTACTTACCTTGTGAAATTGAATTCATTTTCAAATTGAAGTCAAAACATATCAAGTAACTAAAGAAAATGACACAAAAAACAAAATACTGTGAAGTTGTTCAACATACATAACTTTTAGTTTTATTATTATTAATAATAGGGTTAGTTTCTATTAAAATAATATATAAAAATGATTAAAGAGAAATTAAAAACCTTTTGATAAAGTATAAAAAAATTTTTTAATATTTTTCTTTAAACAAATTGTCACATTCAGATAGCAAAAAATATTTGTAAAGTAATACTTTACAAAAATAAATTTCTTTTATATTACGAAAATTATTTTTTTTCAAATTATTAGTTATAAATAAATACTAAAAAATTTTAATAAATTTTTAATTTCTATGTCTGGTAAAGAAAACAATTTAAAAATATTTAAAAATATATATATAGATAAATGAAGCACAAATATTCCATATTAACCTCCGCAAAATTAATATATTTTGAACAAAAAAAAGTAGCTGTCCTATTTAGAATTAAAAAATTCTACTTTTGAGAGTAAAAATGAGTCAATCTTTGACTGTGGGCAAAAATGAGTTAGAGAAATAACCCGTTTTTGCTCTTAACTAAAAATAATCCTTTTTTCTTCACAACATTCATTTATTCCGTTTTTACACATAAGAAAACATAACCCACTCTTGCTCGAATTGTTTTTTTAAACCACTTTTCCTATCAGCCCCTCAACTACTATACTGGGGTTGAGGGCACTATTACGAAGAGAACCACTTGTGAAGATTAAAAAATTAAGACTGTAGTTTAGGTGACTACTACTGACGATTACATTTTTAAGACTGTAGTCCGGGTGACTACTTTTGATGACTTCCAATTTTAGACTGTAGATCGTGTGATAGTCTGGCTCTTTTTATACACCAATTTTCCTGTGCATTTGGAACAAGTCTAAAATTTACCATGCATTTGAGAATCCCATTGTTAAAGAAACACTTGAGTTGACTCAGTTTTTAGATCGCACGTGTTCACATCCTCTTAGTCATATGTTTTTACAATTTAATATTATATTTTTATGTTGTTTGTTAATTATTTATAGTTATTACAATTTGTTATTATCTTGTTATTACAATTTGTTATTAACTTGTTATTACAATTTGTTATTCACTTGTTATTACAATTTGTTATTATTGTTTACATAATTATAACTTGTTAATTATTATGTTGTTAAAATTTATTATTATCTTGTTATTATTAACTATTATTTGTTGTTATTTTGTTATTACAAATTATTATTAACTTATTATTATTAATTATTATTTTGTTGTTACATTTTATTACTATCTTCTTATAATTAATTTGTATTGTTTGTTATTAATGTTACAATTAATTATTATTTTGATATTATTGTTATCATTAATTATTATTATTTATTGCTACAAATTGTTATTATCTTGTTATTAACTATTATTGTTGTTACTTTTATTACTATCTTGTTATTATTATTATTATTACAACTGCTTATTATTCTTATTTGTTATTATTGTTACAATAATTATTACTATTTCGTTAATATAAAACATTATTATTGTTTAAATTTAATTATTATCTTATTATTCCTATTATTCTTATTATTCTTATTATTCTTATTATTACTATTTTCATTAATTAATAATTGTTTATAATTGTTAATAATATGTTCATAACAATTATTTATTGTTATTCTCATTATTATTAATATTGAAAAATAAGTTACGACGACGTAACAAGGGGAAGAGGTTCGGTTGTGGGCATGGTTCGGTTGTAGACACCCACAACTTTTGACAGAAATAAGATTTGTCTAATCTGGCAAATATCACGTATATGTTATGACCTAACGTAGTTTTCTATGTGAATACAAAAATGATTAGACAACTCCGCTTTTTACTATACATAAATTAATTTTTCGACACGTTGAATATACCAAAAATGTATTTTTAAACATTGTTAAATGTTCAACAAATCGAACTGAATTAATTAAAATGATAAGTTCACACAGCAAATGTGTTATATTTTATAATCCAATACCAAGCATCACAAAAATGTCCACAAGTAAAATTTTTTTCATGATGTTTTAAAATGATCGTCAAGTTTGGTTGTGGGCATCTAAATTGATTCGGTTGTAGACACCACTCTTATTTTTGATAAATCGTGAAATATCGTTGTCGATATAATCATAAGTAATTCCTTACAACATTTAATAGTGTTTTATGAATTTTAAGAGTTTCGTGGTCCAGCACGGAAATTAATATAATTAGACTTTGATGTTCGTACCTCGTTCGCAGTTATAGTAATTGTAGTAACTGGGCAGTTCAGGTTCAGTGTGAGAAATTTTATATGCCCTTATATGGGGAGCATTTATTGTCAAAATTAGAAGAAATCATCCTGATATAGTTAATGAATGGTTACTTAAATAATTTTTTTGCACTTTCAATAGATTTTTCAAGAGTGCCCACAACCAAACCAAAATTTTTTTTGTTAGAAAAATGACCAACTTATTGAATTTTTAATAAAAATTTTTTAGTCAACGGAATCAATCTATTTTCTTCACGAGTAGTTAGCTAAGGTCCCTACCTTTAAATACATATACATATGTTTGCTTAATATCTACAAGGAAACAAATTATGAGTCAAAAACGAAACTATGCCCACAACCGAACCTATTCCCCTATAACTCCAAAAACTGTTGGAAATTTAGGATTAACTTATAAGACTATAATTAAATTTCTACAATTAATTGACAAACATTGTTTTTTGTATTTTAATAAATAAAAAATCAATTATTTGATGATAAAAATTTAATCACTGTTTTAAAATAGTAATACAGCACATACAGCACTTTTTGGGGTCGCTGAATGCAAATATGATGTTAGTTTTCCAAAATTCAAAATGGCGAATTCAAAATGTCGGTCAAAATTTGAAAATCGATCAAAATGTCTAAAAACTTATTTCTCAGGGGTTTTTTGGGCCCCTTATTATGAATTTAAAGTTATTTTTAATAAATAAGCAAAAATAAAATAAATTTTAAAATGGTGGATCCAAAATAGCGGACAAATTTTTTTAGAAACGCTCGAAATTAATTGAAATTATATTCTAGAGGGTCTTCCTGGCCGCTAATTACGAATTTAATGTTATTTTTATTAAATAAGCAAAAATAAAATAAATTCCTAAATGGCAGACAAAGATTTTAAAAACAACCAAAAATGATTGAAACTCTATTCTAGGTGGTTTTTCTTGCCGAACGTAAAAATGAAAACAAAGAGGACCGTACATAGTATTTTATGAATGTACATCTTTCTTTGGAATTTGAAATTTTAAAAAATTAATAATTGTCGAATAGTATTGTTAATAATTGAATATAATGAAATTAATTAATAATAAATTATTGATAAACAAAAAAAATACAAATTTATTTTTCCGGTTATGTATATGAAGTACATCGGGCACAAAGATCCTTTTAGGTATACGTTACTGACAGACACTGCAGAACCTCACTATGCTCTCTACTTTTCCTAGTTTGCAACCTGAGGAAGCAGACTTATCGAATCGGAGCTTATCGATTTGGGTTCAATTGTAATTTAATTATTTTACATATTAATAATAAAATAATGGTAATTAATTTTTTTTAATAATATTGACAGTCACAAAACAAACCTATTGATCCAGTTTTATTCCACAATTAGTCGCTTCTATATGACCATATATGGACATGTTCTAGAAATCATGTGACTCGGGCGGACCAATCAGCCCGTTGCTGGGTCCTACCACTCCGTGTATCCCCACCAGTGTAAAAACTATCCTAGCTCGTTCACATTATTTTGGCTTTATTTCCAATCTCAAATCTCAGCAGTCGTATCGCTTAGAATAAATATTTTCGATTTTATTATTTAATAAAAAGATAATTATTTATTAACCTTTATATTTTCCTTCTTCCTTCCTAATCTCAAATTTATTTTCCTACCTTTTTTCTCCTACTTCTTTCTTTTGTTCTTTCGTCCCTTTTATTGAGAATTTTCGGAAACTCTTCGGAGGATCTAAAGTTCTTTTTTTTCTTTTTCAGAATTTTTGGAAACTCTTCTGAGGTTCCGGTTTTTTCATTCATTTGTTTTATTTTTGTCCATTTCAAACTAGGTATAAGTATAAAAGAGTTGTTTTTCTTGTAAATAGTTTTTTTTATTTTTTTAATTTTTAGTTACTTTTAGTTGTGCATGTTGTTTATAGGAAACCCTTAATTCGTTCGTTTTTTGATTTTAATATGTCTCCTACAAAGCGAAAATCTTTAGGAATTGCCCATCATTTGGATAGATGTGCAAATCCTTTTGAAATTGAGGGACATAAAGGACAATATTTACGGAATATGTCTAAAAGTATGTTACAAAATTTTGGAATTAGTAAAGAAAGTACAAAAATTTGTACTCAATGTTGAAAGAGATTTTATGCAAATAATAAATCACTTACCATCAACAATATAAGTGTCGATGAATCAGATTTTTCTAAAGAAGACAATTCTGGTAATAAACCTTCCACGTCGGAAGATTCTCATCTTTCAAGGGCAGATGAGTTAGAGGAGCTTTTAAATGGTCTAAAGGAGGTATTTCATGGATTACCCATCAATGATCCTCAACATATAACCATTCTTACAATAGCTCCAGGGTGTTGGTCAGTTCGTAAAGTAGCTGAAGAATTCGGATGTTCAAAAAGCATGACTGAAAAAGCAAAAAAACTCAGAGCAGAAGAAGGAATTTTGGCAACACCAGCTTTGAAAAAGGGAAAAAAATCTCTGATGTTGTAGTTGATAAGGTCATAGAATGGTACGAAAATGATATTAATAGTCGCATAATGGCAAATAAAAAAGATGCAGTTTCAGTGAAAATAAAGGTAAAGAAAGAAGACAGAAACGTTTGTTACTTTCGGATGTTAGAAATCTCCATAGTCAGTTTATTAGTTCAAATCCTGATATAAAGTTAAGTTTGAGTATGTTTGCTGAACTGAGACCTAAATGGTGCGTAGTAGCTGGTGCCAAAGGTACCAATAGTGTCTGTATCTGTACAACCCACGAAAATTTCCAGTCAATGATAGATGCTTCTGACTTAGAAAGGCTCACAGTGGAATCTGAAATACCAATACAAAATTATAATGAATGCTTTAAACTTGTTCCTTGTGAGAAACCGCTTCCTGAATGTTTCTTAAGTAAGTGTGCAGCATTTCCCAATTTTGACAGGTTTTCATCTCATATCACAGATACTTTTGAGCAAAATGGAGTTCAAGACATAATTTTCAGCACCTGGCAATCAGTTGATCGCTGCACATTAAGGAAATAATGTCTACCTACTGAAGATTTTGTAAGTGAATTGAGCGATAACTTGAAAAAACTAATACCTCATCATTTTATTTCTAAAACTCAGGCGGAGTACATTTCCGATCAAAAATATAATTTGAAAGAAAATGAAGTGTTAGTGCAACTTGACTTTTCAGAAAATTACGTTTTTGTCGCACAGGCATTTCATTATAATAACAGTCAATGTACGGTCCATCCAGCAGTTGTTTATTACAAATCTGGAACGGAGTTGAAAGATTCTAGTTTAATTGGGTTATCAGATTCCACTACACATGACACAGCCGCTGTATATGTTCTTCAAGAATTCTTAATTCCTCAAATAAAGAAACTTGTTCCAAACGTGAAAAAAGTCATTTACGTGACAGATGGTGCTAAACAGCATTATAAGAACAAATACCAAATGTGCAATCTAGTTCATCACCTGGAAGATTTTGGCACACAAGCAGAGTGGCACACTGATGCTACTGCTCATGGAAAAGGAGCATGTGATGGAAAAGGTGCGACATTTAAACGCGAAGCAACACGTGCTAGTCTACAGGCAAAGCCTACAGAAGCTCTTTTGACGTCATAATCCCTTTTTAAGTGGGCTAAATCAAAATTTCAGGGGATACAAATATTTTATTACAGTGCTGAAACACATAAAAAGAAACAAAGACACCTGAACAAACGATTCACAGATGCTCCTGCTGTTAAACACATTCAAAGCAGCCATGGATTTGTAGTTGAACCAAATAAAACATTAAAAGATTTGGAATACTCAAGTGCAACAACTTGCACTAATCTTGTGCATTACAAATAATTTAAACTAAAATCAGTCCTTTTCAGGACTACCAGTTTGCATAATTCCAAAATCTTTAATTTTAACTACAATCAGTCCTTTTCAGGACTACCAGTTTGCATGATTCTAAAATCGTTAATTTAAACAACAATCAGCCCTTTTCAGGACTACCAGTTTGCATAATTCCAAAATCTTCAATTTAAACTTCAATCAGTCCTTTTAGGGAATACCAGTTTGCATAATTCTAAATCAGTGGTCATATACTTCCCCTAGAATATAGTTTTAATTAATTTCAAGCGTTTTTTATATTTTTATCCGCCATTTTGGAATTTATTTTATGTTTGTTTATTTATTAAAAATAACTTTAAATTTGTAATCAACGGCTAGGAAAACTTTCTAAAAAAGAGGTTTAATCATTTTTGGTCGTTTTTAAAATCTTCGTCTGCCATAATTAGCGGCCAGGAAAACCCCCTAGAATAGAATTTCAAATAATTTCGAAAGTTTTTAAAAAAATTTGTCCGACATTTTGGATTCGCCATTTTGGAATTTATTTTATTTTTGCTTATTTATTAAAAATAACTTTAAATTCGTAATAAGCGGCCAGGAAGACCCTCTAGAATAGAGTTTCAATTAATTTCGAGCCTTTTTAAAAAAATGTGTCCTCCATTTTGGATCCACCATTTTAAAATTTATTTTATTTTTGCTTATTTATTAAAAATAACTTTAAATTCATAATATGGGGCCCAAAAAACCCCTGAGAAATAAGTTTTTAGCCATTTTGATCGATTTTTAAAATTTTGACCGCCATTTTGAATTCGCCATTTTGAATTTTGGAAAACTAACATCATATTTGCATTCAACGACCCCAAAAAGTGTTGTATGAGGTGTTTTAGATTGAATGGAATTCTTTTAGATGTTTAATTTACGAATTTATTTTAAAAATTTTGAACTTACTGCCATTTATGCGCCATATTGGAGCCGCCATTAAAAATTTTAAAAAACGCCACTCGGCATTCGAAAGTATAGAAATTTACGAATTTTTTAAGCCCTAGAACATTGAAATCCGTCAAAACCATTTTTGGGCAGAAGCCTGTCCTTTTTGACGTGGAACGTCCCATATATATATATATATATATATATATATATATATATATATATATATATATATATATATATATATATATATGCGGCATTCTGTCTGAACCGTGCCACCCCCTCTCTCCATTACGAATTTGATCCAAAAATCATTTATAATAGCTCAAATTAAAGGTAAAATGTCTACTTTTTAATGCCGTGTGGCTCTTTTAAATATAAAAAAAAATTCAAAATGGCGGATCCAATATGGCAGATGTAAAATTAAAATTTAATTGAATTTGCTTAAAATCAGTTAATCGGAGGTTTTGGGGGTCGCTGATTACGAATCTGATGTCAAATTTTCAAAATTCAAAATAAAGGCTTTAATTAAGCGGACTATATGAGACATTGGACAGTTTCACGAAACTTTGTATTTAAGAGTTTTAGAGACCACTGATTACGAATTAAACATTATTTTTTAAAAAATACAAAATGGTGGATCAAATACCCATTATCGATCCAATATTCGACTTTTTTAAAATTTTGGATATTGCAGTGGATATCAAAAAAGTATGCATTTTGAGGAAAGTGGGAGTAAAGACATAAAAAACGTGTTTTTGAGGGTATTCAAAATTTTTTTTTCTGTAACCTGACGTCAAGTACGTCAGATGAACGTCTCACGTGTCTAGAATTCAATAATGTCTTAAATTAAAGCTTGAAAGGTAAATTTTAAGACTCATATGCAAAAGACTAAAAATAAAACAAGGATTTTGAAAAAAGTGGTGGTCAATACCCAAAAAAATTTCACTTTGTCTGATAGGAAAAGGTGAGACAAGAGTTTGGTCCGACCGGCAAAGGTGAGACAAGTGATTGCTCCGACTGCCAAAGGTGAGACGAGGCAGTAGTCTGCCCGTAAAGGTGAGACAAGGCAGTAGTTTGACCGGTAAAGGTGAGACAAGAGATTGGTCCGACCGGCAAAGGTGAGACAAGGATTTGGTCCGACCGGCAAAGGTAAGACAAGGCAGTAGTCTGACCGGTAAAGGTGAGACAATAGATTGGTCCAAAAAAGGTGAGACAAGGGTTTGGTCCGACGGGCAAAGGTGAGACGAGGTAGTAGTCTGACCGAGAAAGGTGAGACAATAGATTAGTCAGACCGGTAAAGATGAGACAATAGATTGGTCCGACCGGCAAAGGTGTGACAAGGGTTTGGTCCGACCGGCAAAGGTGACACAAGAGATTGGTCCGACCGGCAAAGGTGGGACAAAGGTTTGGTTCGACGAGAAAAAAACGATGCAGACCTGTGTAATTACTTTAATAAAAACAGCCCCTACTCCATCACATGCGTTCTTACCATGCGCTGTAGCGTGAAAATGCCACTCAGCGTTTACACTAAAATCCTTTTCGTGATTTATTAAATTACACATTTGATATCTATTCAACTGTACACTGTAAACACCGTACATTTGTCATTATTGAAATGAAAACCTTGTCAAAATACTGCATTTGTTGTTTTGCTATAAAAGCATGTGGTTTTAATAATATCAATTTCGCGGACCTTATATTTAAAGCATATCACAAACATCGATCACTTCGGCATAAAATTGATTCCTTTTCCTGATTTCGTTATTCTACTGTTTGAATGATATCTAGAACCTCATCAACAAATTCGGATTGATAAAGTTGTTCGCTATTAAATAATTTTAACATTTTGGAAGTGGGTTCGAAATGAGCACATGTGGTAGAAAGCAAAGCATATCTAACCCGTAGAATTGCATCGGCAGTTACAATTGACATTCTGTTCCTCAGTTTATTTTTAATAATGTTAACCAAAGAGAAAGATCTTTCTACAGAAGCATTCGAAAAAGGTAAACTGAGGAGAGAAAATGCTAGTTTTGATACATGTTTAAATTTCGGTACTCCTCCAGCATTTAATGTTTCACTCACTTGAGCCCAATATTCATCCGAAGAACACTTTTCGATGTTTAAGCGGTGAAGAAATGTCCACTCGTTTACTGTAGTATCAATATCAATGCATATCGTTTTAAAAAAGATAGCAATTTCAGTAATATCCGGTTTGTTAATGCTGGATGCAACATCTTGAGTAAAGATGCAGACTTTTTTAAGAATTCTCATATTTTCTGGTACTCTCATTTGCAATTCTTCTACTAATTTAATTAAAAAATCTCTACATCTCTGTTTTATAACAATCAAATTTTCTGAATTGCACTTCCCGCCTAGCTCATTAAAGTAGTAACCGAAATTGATACAATTAATAGGCATCAAATGAACTTTAAATTTAAATGAGTCTAAATTTTGCTTAGCTACTCTTTCCAAACGTTCGGGAACTACTACTCTTTGAAGTGTCGAATACAAAAGATCGCTCAAATCTTTAAGAAGTTTCAGAGGCTCCACTGAATCAGATTGATAAAGTTTGTTTAATCCAACAACTCCCTTTAAAGAGTTGCGTAGAAACTGCAAATATAATTTGTTTTCGATACAACGATACATTTGGTACAATGTTTCGGCTTTAAATCCAGCATCGCCACGTTCAGAGAATCTGGACGTGTTGAAATGGAGTCCCAATACATCCCACTGTAGTACTTTCATCAATAATTAATGAATAGTACACATCTCCTACATCACTGATTAGCTCCTCCAAAAAGCATGGTGATAATACATTTAAAATCAAACTGGTGCATTTCGTTCGATGAAGCTTAATATCTAAAAGTAATTCCGTATTCGGATCTAATTTAGTAATAAGTTCACCTAAGTGATCGACTGTTCTAATGCTACAATGTTCAGCAATGAAAGCAGCGATTTTCAACTCTGCAATTTTACGCTTTTCAGTAATTGTTTGCTTCACAAAATTGTTTCAACCAATCTGCAAGAAAAGTTATTCGCATATTATATTTATAATTTAATTCCGGCTACTTTATATATTGACTTTCTAAGTTATATTGTATTTTATTAACCACAGCGCAAGAAATATATATTTTAAATTTTAAATGATATGCTTGGTAATTACCAGGCTCATAAAAATCATGATTTAAAAAAAATCGGATTTTTTGGATTAAAATTTGTTTTTGGTTTAAAAATGTATTTTTTAAAATATAATTAGTATATAAAATCTCCAAATGTTTATTCGTAAGTAGTTTATTAAAGAAATAAGGAAAAAATTTAAAAAACACAAGGAATGAAACAGTGAAATAAAAATATATAAAAAAGTAGAAATTTTTTTCAAAAAATTAAAGTATTTACTATTTATTTTTTTTTAATTAACATAATAAATTAGATGACAATTAACAAATCGTTAAAATAAGAGAACACAATTTTAAAATAAGAAAAATTAGAGAATTATTATACAAATTGAATAAAAAAGGATGAATAAAATTTTGGAAATTTTAAAAGAAAAGAAATTCTATGAAATAGAAGAATAATGTTCAAGCGGTGATTAAGATAATTAATAATATTAATAACATTATATATACATAAAATAAATAAAATATATAAATATACACAATTACATTAAAATAAAATCACGTACATATTCTATTGTAATCCGTTATAAAGTAAAGATGTTTGAAAAATGTGAAAAACTAACCTTTAAATTGATTTTCATTTTCCCATTCTTTTCTGTATTTTTGGGTATATTTTTTATTTCCTTTGTCCGAAGGCATTATAGTATCATAGAAATTTAAATTAAAACAACTTTATTAAATTGAAAAGAATTTTTAAAAACTGGAAAAAAAGCAAACTGCAAATCGAATGGGGATGACAAACAACGATCGGAAGGGAAATTACTCCATGTAATCTATATGTAGCTTTCTACACGTAATTTACCTAGTAATATACGTCCTGATTTCCTGAATTTTCTATGTATGTACATCCATGCATTTATATTACCGAGAGTGGGGGGTATTATGCACGTAATTTACCTAAAAATAGTAAATGACATATCAATTTCCGACCTCCTATCACAAACTTCCACTTTTAACTATTTGGATTTTGAACAGAGATTGGTATGTTAGTACTATACATATATTAGGTATGTATAAGCAGAGATGGGTAAAAGCCGCAAATACTTGAGTTTAAGGCGCCAAGGACATGACCAATCAGATTGCAGTTTTTGCTCCTCTTATTGGTCAAATCAATATTAATTCCACTATTCTGACAGTATATTATTGCGCAACTTTTACATGTATTCAGTAAATCGTGTGTTACCGATCCCTTCAAATTCTTAGACATAATTCTAAAATATCCCTAAAAAACCCTAACAACATCAAAATCTACTAAACTTTCCCACTAAATAATTAGTCCCCCTAAATTTCCTACTAAAAGCTCAAAAAACCACTAAATTTAGTGGGAAAACCCCTAATCTTGTAACACTGAAAATAATGTCTACCTTCTATGCTAGAAGCTATGTATTTGGAGTGGGGTGTAATATATGCTCTGTTTCAATTTGTTCCTATAGTTTGTAATACTGGTAGTTCGTGCATTTTATAAAGTAAATATTTTTCTTTTTCTAACAGGGGAATATCTAGTGTTATCATTAAATTTTTTCCTTTTGCTTGTATTCCTATTTTTGTTATTTCGGTTATTGTTGCGACATTAAAGTTGTCTATGTGCATAGGATATTCCTGGTTTTCTAAAAATTTATGTGCTTCAGTTGCTATTGTTTTTATCTCTTCGTGGTTTAATAGCTTTGGATGCAATTTTCCTTCTATAGCTTTAAAAATGACGTTTAAGGTTTCTTCTAATCCATGTTTATATGTTTCTATTTGTTCATTCCAATGTTTTGATGTCTTTTGTAACTGTAACATGAAATCTGTAGTAGTTAATTTTGATTCTACCTCCATCATTTCTTCTTCGAGTTTATACAGCCTCTTCCTTTCTTCTTCAGACCTGTTCTGTTGTCGTTGTGCTAAATCATTTAAGTTTTGTAAACCTGCTCGCACTATATGGGTTCGTTCTCCTACTAAATGTGATATATTCTTTTGTGCTTCGTTTAATTCTGTGAAAAGTTGTTCGTATCTTTCTCTGTCTTCGTAAGTGAGTATTCCTATTGTCGGTTCTGCAATTTTTCCTATGATTTCTACCAACGGGGTGTTTCGCTTCTTTCTACTTTGGAAATCAAGTGCCTGTTTTATTGTTGGTTGCTGTTTTAATTCTTTTATGAGATTTAATAATTGCTTTTGAAGTGGCTTGGCTACTGTGATTTCTTTGTTTAACATCTGATGTTCTAAAAATTATTCACAACTCATTTTCATTACTTTTTGACATTTTGTTTCTATTTTTCTATATTCTATTTCTCAATTTGGTAAGTGTGTTTTGAATGTGTCTATTTCTAGTAGGATTATCGTTCTCCATGTTCCTGATATTCGTTGTAGATTCGGCATCCGTTCATAAAGGAGTCCCGTGTTCTTGTTTAGCGGTATTATGGTTGTAGATGGATTTACGCCATTTGTTGTTATTAGTCCGATTGTTCCTAGTATTATGGCACATATCCTAAAGTAGTTTTTCATTTTTCTGTAACCAAAGTTAAATTATCTGTTTGTTTTTTTATATATCTTTATTTGTTGGTTAGTTTTCTATTGCTAACTTCGCTAATCTATGTGCTTCTTCATTTCCTATTATTCTGCTGTGTCCTGTCTCATATATTAGTTCAATTTCTAAATTATTAATGCAATCTTTTATCTTTACAAAGTCCCTCTTACTTATAACTTACCGTTTCTGCTTCGCTTAGTATCAAATTGTTTTTTTTCTGTAATTCCTACTACTTCATATGGTCCGTGGTAATATGGGAAGAATTTTCCAGCTCTTACTTCTTCTTTAACATCTACCAAGTCCCCTATCTTCACGTCCAAGGATTTTATCATTTTATTCAATTTTTCTCTGACCCTTTTTTGATTGAAACAAATTTTTAGCTACCTACCTTCTAATTTCTATTAGTCGTGTTACTCATTTCCTTAAATAAGACTCGTATGTTTCGATTTTTTCTATAGTTGGGAATATGGAGGGGGTGCGTGCGGTTTTCCAAAAAACTACTTCGTGAGGGGTTAACTTCGTTGCTTGGTGGACTAAAATGTTGTAGGCAAACATGGCGTAGGGCAATAATCGGCCCCAATCATCGAAAGCTTTCGCGTAATGTCTAATAAACTCTGCAAGTACAGCGTGACTGCGTTCCAAAGCTCCATTTGTTTGAGGTCTATACGCTGTAGTGGTGACTTGGGCTACTTTCAACAGCTTTGCTTATCTTCTTAACAGATTACTTGTGAATGACCTTCCTTGGTCTGTTAAAAGACATTTGGGTGCTCCATATATTGAAATTAGATTAGTGGCAATTGCATTTGCTATTGTTGTAGAATTTATGTCCGGTATTGCTACAAAAATGCAATATTTGCTAAGTTGGTCTTGCATCGTCAAGATGTGACAGTTTCCATTGACGGTAGTAGTAAGTTTTCCTACTGCATCTAGGGACATTTTGTCCCATGCATCTAATGGTGTATCTGTTATAATCATGGTTTCTTTATTTTTTGTTCTAGCAATTTTCTTCTTTACACAACAATATTGTCTTTGTGAAGGGTATTTTTTAAACTGTTTAACACGTCTATTAGTTCACTTTTGTTTACTTTGTCGTCATAATTTTTCGAAATTATGAATGTGTAAACTTTATTTTTTCCGAATTTGGTGACCAATATTTGTCCCTTCTTTGGTTTTTTTAATTTCATTTCTAACAAATCTATTGCTCCTATGGCGATCATTAATTTAGCTGTATATTCGTTCGGTTCCAAATCTGATGCCATGAAGTGTACATAATTGTCTCTGATAGCAGTGATTGGTTCTCGGCTGTATTTTAATATCTCCAGTCTGTTTGAAGTATTTTTCGTTAAAGATTCTGAGAAATTTTTTGATTTATAATAACTATCTTCGATATACGGCGTATTAATTCCTAGACCTAGTTCTATTTATATGAGGTTGTATCTTTTCTTTTGACTTGTTTATTTCTGGCTCGATTATTTTTCTAGGTATAACGATTTTCTTCTTGTTACAATTCTCTGTTCCTATCTCTGTTTCCTCTAGAATGACGACTCTCATGTAAGGGGTGGATCGAGCTTTGGGCAATTCTAAACGAAGAGGGGTATCGAAAGTTACTGATTTCCTATTATTTTTTTCTGTCAATAGGGTTTTTTGAGTTTTATCTTCGACAATGTCATATTTTGTCAGTTTATTAGCGATATCGCGTAATTCTTTTATAATTTCTTCTATTTCCCATGGTTCCTCTGGGAGTTCGTCATTTGTTTTTGACGTTTCTTGTGTCTCTTCTTCAAACATCTCGTTGTCCCAATAATATGATTCGTGTTCTATTAGAGATTTGTCGAATCTTCTTATTGATTCTAAAACGCCTTTTACTGTGTCTTGATTTACCCCTTGTGGTTAAGAAATTTCTTTTTCTGAAAGGTCTGCTTCGTTCTTCGTTCTTTTTTCACTTAAATTTTCCTTTATTATAATTTCATCAACTTCCTCAGATTTTTCTTCTTCGCTGTCAGAGCTATCTACGGGGGGTTCTACTTTTATAACCTTCTATAACCTCTGCTACTTCTTCGTCACTTTCAGATGAATAATCCCTTGATGTGGACGGTTTTTCTATTAATGAAGGTAACACGCTATATTGTTTCCTTAATATAGGAGTTGGTTCTCGACCCTCAGTTATCTCATCTTCTGAGGTTGAATTTATGTCCACGTCTTCGATTTCTGCTTTATTTACATTTTCTGTTCGGTTATTTGCGTCCACAGGTTTTGAAATTTAGCTCCTGAGTCTGCTTGCAATGGAGCAATCATCTGTATCTATCTCTGCCACCTTTGGCTTCATTTTTCCCTGTGGTCTCCCTCTGCTTGGTTTTTCCGCTGATTCTATTTCTTTTCGTTCCTTTATGGTTGAATCTGGTTTGGACCTAATTCTACCAGGTTTATTTAATTGGGTTTTAAAGGTTCCTTCAATCTCTATTTTTTCACGGCAATTAATTTATCTAGTTTGTCATCTACCTTTTTATTGTGTTTTCCTGCTGCGCTACTTATGGGGAATGCTTTAATTTCCTTTTCCCTTAAAGTTTCTTTTTCTGATTCTGAAGTGTTGACGGATTGTATTTCGCTTAAATCTGTATCTGTAGTTTCATTTTCCTCTTCACTGTGTATTGCTATTCGTACTGGATTTTCCGATAGGGCTGGTAACCACCGATTTATTTTTCCAGGCTTGCATACAAATTCATATTAATAATCTTGTAACCTTAATAACCACTTCGTCATTCTTGTGGTCGGTTTTATGGCATTATTAATTATTTTTAAAGGTTTGTGATCACATGATAGTATGAATTTAGTTCCGTATAAAAATGGCCGGAAATATTGTAGGGCTTGTATTCCTGCTAAACATTCTTTTTCCGTTGTGTCGTAATTTACTTCTGCTCCAATAAGAGTTTTTGAAAAATATGACACTAGCAAGTCGATTCCGTCCTTTTTTGTGTTATTTTAGCACTGACAGTGTGCTCAGATGCATCAGTGTAACAAGATTGGGTTTTTACACAAAGCTTTCTTAAGTTTTTTGAAACTTCGTTTTTCTTACTCTAAATGTTTTTTAAAAGTCTGGGTGTAACAAGATTGGGTTTTTACACAAAGCTTTCTTAAGTTTTTTGAAACGTCGTTTTTCTTCAGTGTCCCATTTGAATAT
Source organism: Leptopilina drosophilae (assembly GCA_032873175.1). Lineage (NCBI taxonomy): Eukaryota > Metazoa > Arthropoda > Insecta > Hymenoptera > Figitidae > Leptopilina > Leptopilina drosophilae. Next base: position 21,837,373 of record CM065482.1, read on the forward strand.
CTTATCTTTTTTTAATTGCCTCTATTTTCTTGGGATCTGCTCGGACTCCCTTTGCACCTACAATGTGCCATAAATATGCTACCTCTTTTCGTAGGAGTTCACATTTTTCAGGTTGTAATGCCAATTTTGCATTACAAAACTAAAAGGTTTTGTCATGTTCATCTAATGTGTTTAAAAACACGATATTGTCGTCTAAGTAGACAAATAATTCCGCTCCCGACAAGACGTTATCCATAAGCCTTTGAAATGTAGATGCCGCATTTTTAATACCCATGGGCATTCTTTTGTATTGCTAATGTCCTCGGCCACAAGAGAAAGCTGTTTTATGTTGGTCTTCTTCGGCCGTCTCTATTTGATGATAGCCCATTGCTAAATCGAAAACGGAGAAGTATTGTGCACCCCCAAGTCTTTCAAGTATATGGTTTATCATCTTTTTTAGTACTATTAAAACTGGTGAATTGTAATTAGATTTAGAATGTTTTATTAAATCGCTTTCGTCTATTTTATCAATTAATATCTTTCCTGCTTCCTCGTATTCAGGCGATTCTCTGTACTGTTTGCATTTAACCGGATTTTCATTGGATGTGGGGATGTAGTGTTTTACTAGTGGTGCGGCTGGTAATTTGTCACCTGGCAAGTAAAATCTGTCTTGTCCCATTTTTACCCACTTTATAACAATTACTTTCTTCCGGGTTTAAATAATCTAATTTTAGTGTTTCTAGAATTGTCGTTGTTCGATTTTCTGTTAATTTCTCACTCTGTATGTTTATCATTTTTTTATCTTCTGCTAGTTCGAGGGTAGTAATTCTTGAGGGGAAATTGAAATAGTAATGTCCCTTTCTGTAGTATTTATTGCTATTATTTTACATTTTCCTTGTTTTTGAATTACAAGTGCTTCTCTTAAAAATATCCTTTTTCTGGTTTCTATTTTCGGTAAATATCCTTCTTTTAAATTCGTTTCTAGTACTGGAATTTCTACTACTTGCCTACTTCTAGCTTTAATTCGTAAAACCTTGGATTGTATTTTTATTTCTTTTTTGGGCTTAGTGACTTGTGGTTTAGGTTCAGGATAAATGATCCTTGGTACAGGTTTTACTTCCTCTTCCAAATCTATGTTTGCTTGTGTAGATTCTTGATCAATAAAAGAAATACGTTCAGTGGGTTTTGACTTTGTTACCATACTATTATAGAAAAAATCTCTCCTTGATCGTTCTGATCTCAAAAAGGGTCTTCCTAAGATGCTTTGTGATTCGATAGGAAAAGTCTCTTCCACCACATGAAAGAGGTGTTTTTTGTTATATATTTCAATTTCTAAGGTACCCAAAGTGTAAACTTTATCTGTCGTAATGTCTGTGATTTGAGATATATCTGTAGTAGAAACTAGTGCACTGCCTTTTAAAGCCGTTTCTTTTAATACATTTATATCAGCTCCTGTAGCTATGAAAAATCGCGCTTTACCAATGTATAGATGTTCTCCTTCTAGTTTTGTTACTGGTGACTCTACCATTAGCTTCTCTATTCGGTAGAGTTTGTATGGTTCTGGTAGGGTAATACTCCTGGACGCATTTGTTTTTGAGAGTTCATCGACGCGCCCGTCTGACGAACTTGTTGCCAGTTTAAATTTCCAGTTCCGCCGTTTGTTTGTACTGGATTATTTCCACCTTGATTATATTGTCTGTTTCCATAGATTTTAAAATTCTCAGGGTATTGTCTTCTCCAATTTTCTTGGGAATAGTTTCTTGTATTTGACTGGCTTCCTTGGAATGTGTTGTTTCTATATCCATTTTGACTATTGTTCCTACCGTCAAATAACTCTGTTTCTTGTGTTTCTTTATCCTCATACCTTATTTCTTTGTTGCTCATATTCATTGTTATGATTATATCTCGTTGCATATGAGGAGTATCCTTGTCGATTGTTTACTCCTCGTTCTTCCTGAGTTTGTTTCGCATAAAGAAAAGCTTGTTGCAAGGTAGCAGGGCGTCGTGCTTATGATATTTGAAATTTCCTCTGTAAGTGCTCTGACGAATTGTTGTTGAGCCGCAGATTCTACTATAACCATTGTTGCGTCCGCAGCTGCAGGATATTTATTCTGTGCTGCTCCTCTTGCTCCACTCAAATATCCTTGTAATATATCATGTAGTTTGTGAATGTCTTCTTCTCTATACATACGTAACTTGGTAATTTCTACGAAGTAATGTGGAAAGGGTAATCCTGGGGCGAATCTTTCTATTAACAAGTCCATTAAATCAGTTATTCTCGGGAACTGTTTATTTTTAGTCCATTCTCTTGCGCTTCCATGTAATTTTCCTAATACTCCCGATATGAAAGTGGGTTGACAAATCGGGGTTAAAGGAGATACAGCATATACTACGTCTTGTATGAAATTCTGAACACTTATATTTTCCCCATCAAAGTAAGGGACATTATTCACGGCTTGTTGTACTGTCTACGAATGTGCTATAGCTTGTTGTACAGGGATTTGTCCTTCCCTGGGTTTTCTACAGCCATTTCTCTTAGATTTACTGGATTTGCCGTAAAACTTAAATCGGTTCTATTTCTAAACATTTCTGCTACTGTTGTAGCGTTCAAATTCTCCTTACCTCCTGTTCTTTCAATTCGATTTTCAAAAAGACCGTAGCCGGATAAGCATTGTTTTGCAGCCCCCGCTAAAATTTCCACGATATTTTCAGGATTAATTAGTCTCTATATAAACATTTTTCCCCAAGTATCAACTCAAAAAAATTATTTTTGAAAAACTTGTGGCACTTTTTTGAAAAAATTAAAAATTAAATTTTCTCTGAATTTACTAAACCGTTAAAGCCCTCCAAGAAATATGTTTAAAAAGAAGTAGGCCAGTCGTTGGGTCGAAAAAGTGCACAAAAATGCAACGTGAAATGTTTTTGCAGTTTATTGTAGTTTGGAGTCTCCACATAGGAGCCCTACAGTTTGCTCTCGATTATCAGTTGCGAAAAATAGTGTAAACAATCGTCGAAGTTTGCAAAACGTGGTTTTTCGATGACCGAAGATTCGGGTTACATTTTAGAGGAAAAATTTGTTATTGAAAGTTGTAGAGCTTGGAAATAGCTTTCCTATGACTGGTCATACGTTAAAAAATATTAATTAGTTTAGTTGCAAATGAATTTAAACCATTAAAAATACCAATTTTTTGATTGTTTAATTACTTTGTTAATAATTATTGACTTTGTTTGTAATTCACCAGGACTATTCTTCTTGAGAAGCTGAATAAATCCCAAAAAAATTCAACTCGATCGGACAAATAGTTTATGCATAATTGCATTTGTCAACTAAAAACATGTAATTTTTCAACGGAATTTCTACACTTTTGGACCTACGAATTTCATTTTTTTATTTTTTAAATTACACTTGAGGAGTCAAACTTTCATCCCACTTAAATGGAAATTCGATATTTTTTATTTAAATGCATAATAATGGATGTTAAAAAAGGGTACGTTTTTTAGTCATAAACAAATGGAATAACTCAGCCAATTTTCACTTTATCGATTTGGTCTAAAGGGCATTAAATTTCATTTGTTATCACAAATCTTTTTCAAAAAAAAATCCGACTTAGCTTTAAGGGGGGGGGGAATTAGTTTTTTATTTTCAAAAAATTTCTAACTAGTTAATAATTAATGTTTTTTAATAAAATTTGCACCACCTACAGTTTAATACATGTATTTTATGAAAACAAATTGATTGTTATATTTTATGCTTTTATTTTTCATTTATATCAAGTAAAAATACATATATAGTTTTTTTAACTCTTGGACGGCGGAGTGGGGGAACTCAGTGGCGCGTGGTTTCCCACGCTACAACTGAAATCAGGCGTCCAAATTTACAAAAATGGTTATATCTTCGTTCATTATTTACCGATTTTAATTTTTCTTTTTTTAATTTGATGTATTTTTATATTCTGAATCCGAGAATGATTTTATATTTTTTCAAAATACAATATTTTTTGTAATAATAAAAAAAAATTTTTTAACAACAAATGATCATTGTTATTTATCACATTTAACAAAAAATTCTTTTTGTACATATTATTCCATTGAGTTTAAAATAATATTAAAAGAAAAACAATTGTTAAATGATTATATATAAGCTAGTAGCATCACGTGCACACATGCACGCCGGTTTTATTCGCAAAATGTACAAAGATGATGATGCTACACACTTATATACATATAATTTGAATTTATTTTTGAGATAATATAACTTTCATTTCAATGGAATAATATGTACAAAAAGAATTTTTTGTTAAATGTGATAAATAACAATAATCATTTGTTGTTAAAAATTTTTTTTTATTATTACAAAAAATATTGTATTTTGAAAAAATATAAAATCATTCTCGGATTCAGCATAAAAAAATACATCAAATTAAAAAAAGAAAAATTAAAATCGGTAAATAATTAACGAAGATATAACCATTTTTGTAAATTTGAACGGCTGATTTCAGTTGTAACGTCGCAAACCACGCGCTACTGAGTTCCCCCACTCCGCCGTCCAAGAGTTAAAAAAACTATATATGTATTTTTACTTGATATAAATGAAAAATAAAAGCATAAAATATAACAATCAATTTGTTTTCATAAAATACATGTATTAAACTGTAGGTGGTGCAAATTTCATTAAAAACATTAATTATTAACTAGTTAGAAATTTTTTGAAAATAAAAAACTAATTCCCCCCCCCCCTTAAAGCTAAGTCAGATTTTTTTTGAAAAAGATTTGTGATAACAAATGAAATTTAATGCCCTTTAGACAAAATCCATAAAGTGAAAATTGGCTGAGTTATTCCATTTGTTTATGACTAAAAAACGTACCCTTTTTTAACATCCATTATTATGCATTTAAATAAAAAATATCGAATTTCCATTTAAGTGGGATGAAAGTTTGACTCCTCAAGTGTAATTTAAAAAATAAAAAAATGAAATTCGTAGGTCCAAAAGTGTAGAAATTCCGTTGAAAAATTACATGTTTTTAGTTAACAAATGGAATTATGCATAAACTATTTGTCCGATCCAGTTGAATTTTTTTGGGATTTATTCAGCTTCGCAAGAAGAATAGTCCTAAGGAATTATAAACAAAGTCGATAATTATTAACAAAGTAATTAAACAATCAAAAAAGTGCTATTTTTAATGGTTTAAATTCATTTGCAACTAAACTAATTAATATTTTTTAACGTATGACCAGTCATAGGAAAGCTATTTCCAAGCTCTACAACTTTTAATAACAAATTTTTCCTCTAAAATGTAACCCGAATCTTCGGTCATCGAAAAACCACGTTTTGCAAACATCGACGATTGTTTACACTATTTTTCGCAACTGATAATCGAGAGCAAACTGTGGGGCTCCTATGTGGAGCCTCCAAACTACAATAAACTGCAAAAACATTTCAGGTTGCATTTTTGTGCACTTTTTCGACCCAACGACTGGCCTATGAGGGCATGTAAATTTTTCTCGGCCGAAATGAAGTCCCCTGGATACTCAAAATTCAAATTCTGAATTTAAATGTTTTAAATATATGGGGCGTACCACGCCAAATCGGACAGTATTTGACTTTTGTATCTCAGATTTTTTTCAAATATGTTTTTTCTTTTAGTGCTCATTGAAATAAGCTACCATGATTTTTTTCAAATTTTTTCTTCAAGCCGTTTAAGAGATACAGGTTTTTGCAAAATCACGTTTTTTACGAAAATGTTTTTTTGAAATGGTTATAACTCGGTCAAAAATTAACCAAATTTGACGTTCTATATATGAAAATTTTTGTTTTTATACGTAGTTTTTGATAAAAATATAAAAAAATTTATTTTTTAAATTTACGAAATTTTTTTTTAATTTAAAAAAAAAATTTATTTTTAAAAATGTATGTATCGATTGATTTTTTTCAAAATTTTTTGTAAGAAACTAGAACTAAATTAACAACTTTTAGGCGTTGTCTGATTGTGGGCAAACGATGGGATCTATTTATTTCGAATTTTTTAATTTTTATAACTATATAATATATCAAACAATAGGGCTTTTGAGCTAAAATTATTAATAACACAGGTCAACAAAAAAAGTCTTACTTTTTTTATGAGATATCATAGTGTCCATTAAAGACGCTGAACACGATCCCTGGTCACAAAATTGGCCTTCACGTCAGGATTTTGAGAAAAGTGGGGGTAAAGACCCCAAAAAACGTGTTTTTGAGTGTTTTCAAAACTTTTTTATCATAAACCTGACGAGCCAGAAACTTCTACATAGACTTAAATTGAAGCTTGAATTGTCCACTACAAGACCCTTATCCGTAAAACCAAAAAAGATTAAAAATTTTTCAAAACACGGGGTTAAAGTTACTCAAAATGTGATTTTTAGGGTCGCTGGTTTTAATCATCAGATTATAACATTTTATAAGTTTCTGGCACGTCAGATTACAGTCCGCGACCTCAAACACCCTTGAGTAACAATTTTCAAGCGAATGAAAAACAATTTTAGAAGTCCTTTAAAGCGACCCTAAAAATCACATTTTTAGTAACTTTAACCCCGTGTTTTGAAAAATTTTTAATCTTTTTTGGTTTTACGGATATGGGTCTTGTAGTGGACAATTCAAGCTTTAATGTAGTCTATGTAGAAGTTTCTGGCGCGTCAGGTTTATGATAAAAAAGTTTTGAAAACCCTCAAAAACACGTTTTTTGGGGTCTTTACCCCCACTTTTCTCAAAATCCTGACGTGAAGGCCAATTTTGTGACCCGGGATCGTGTTCAGCGTCTTTAATGGACACTATGAAATCTCATAAAAAAAGTAGGACTTTTTTTGTTGACCTGTGTTATTATTAATAATTTTAGCTCAAAAGCCCTATTGTTTGCTATATTATATAGTTATAAAAATTAAAAAATTCGAAATAAATAGATCCCATCGTTTGCCCACAATCAGACAACGCCTAAAAGTTGTTAATTTAGTTCTAGTTTCTTACAAAAAATTTTGAAAAAAATCAATCGATACATACATTTTTAAAAATAAAATTTTTTTTAAAAATTAAAAAAAATTTCGTAAATTTAAAAAATAAATTTTTTTATATTTTTATCAAAAACTACGTATAAAAACAAAAATTTTCACATATAGAACGTCAAATTTGGTCAATTTTTGACCGAGTTATAACCATTTCAAAAAAACATTTTCGTAAAAAACGTGATTTTGCAAAAACCTGTATCCCTTAAACGGCTTGATGAAAAAATTTGAAAAAAATCATGGTAGCTTATTTCAATGAGCACTAAAAGAAAAAAAATATTTGAAAAAAATCTGAGATGCAAAAGTCAAATACTGTCCGATTTCGCGTGGAACGCCCCATATATAATATATAAAATATAAGGATATATATAATTTAAACATTTAAATTCAGAAGTTGAATTTTGAGTTTCCAGAGGTTTTCGAATTCGGGCGAGAAAAATATACATGCCCTTATGGAATCCATCCGCTCAATTACGGCGCCCTCTACTGGCAACAAATTGAAACTTTTTAAAAATATAAATATATTTTCGTAAACTTAAAAAGTTAACAAATAAGGCCTCGAAACCAAATTTTATTTACTTTATTCCTGTGTATTAAAAAAATTCATGAAAAACAGTGTTAAAAACACTTCAAAGGTGTCACTCCCGCTTAATATGTGTAATAGACGATGCGCAACTTGCTTTTATTCTGAACCTGTATTTACTGCGCAAATGAGATTTTTGTATTCATGTCTGGAAAAGATCCATGCAAGCTTTAATAGTTTTAAATTATTTACTTTGTTTATTAGTATTATAGAGATTTGAGTTTTTTTGGGATCGTCATTTCTACGTCTTTTTCTACGTAAACGTATTTATATCTCATTGTTTTCTTCGTTATCTATGTTATTCTTATATGATCATCACTGTCTTTTTGTCGCTAATGAATATTTGCATATTTGAGAAGTGTCATCAAACGTTAAAGCAAATAATTTCACATAAAATGTCAAAAGAATTTTTTAAAAATTGATTAGAATTGCATAAATTTAGTAACTTATCAGTTTGCGCAGTCTCTGATTACAAATATGTCATAATTAATATTAATATTTACTTATCTTATATTATATTAATATACTTTCTTAAATGGAAGATTTATATTTCATAAAATTATTTTATTGGGATTTTTTTAGCTACGCGGGATTATTAAAAATGAAACAATAATAGATATAAATTATTTAAATTTTTTTACAATAAATTTATTATATACGAACATAATTTTTTTTAATTTATATTCTCCATTTCTACTAGATTTTAAAAACTTTACTTTTATAAATCGAAAAACCTTTTTGATTTTATAACTTTTGAAATTTGAATGCTGTGAAGTTGTCTCTCCTTTGACAAAAAACATCTGTGATAAAGTTTAACCTCGAATGTTTTTCATTAAATTTTAATATTAAATATTTTTATTAATGGTTATAAAAGTAAATGATCAAATATAGAGTCCACTATTTTTATGTTTTTTAATAAAAGTCTATAAAAATGGAGGACAAAAAACTAATTCAATTACTTGCAAGTGAAATCCAAAAATTACAAATTATTTTCGATAAAAACTATGACGATATTCCCCGTTATGGGAATAAGAAGCGACTTGTTAACGAAGCCTTCGAGAAAATCGCTACTAATATAAAAGAAAAAGAAGAGTCATACTTTTGGTTAAAAGGTTAGTTGTATATTATTTACTGCATATTACTTTTTTATTGTTATTCAAGTAATTAAAATAAAAGTTAAATAATTAAAATATATTTTTATTATAAATAATTAATAATTTAATGATAATAATAAATGAAAACTAAAAACTTATTATTATTCATGCTCAAAAAGTGAATATTATTAAAAAAATATAAAAATGTTATAAAAGTAGTAAATCTTCTAAATACTCTTCTTCTTTACCGGAAAATTTAACTACAGAAAAAATCTAGTCATCAAAAATAATAGTCATATTTATAAATTTAAATAAAATTCTTAAGTATAATTAATTAGGAATTATTATTATTATTACTTTTCTATTTACAATTCTAATAAAAATTATTTATGAATAAATATGATGTAATTATAGGAGGTAAAGTAGAAGAGCTGTGGCCCAAAATAAGAAATAAGTACACTAAAATTTCGAGAAAGGCAATAAAAGCAACTGATGATGCAGAATTCTTACAATTATTTTCATTTCTTAAGAATCATATCGAAAGTAGAAAAGACAAAAGGGATTTGTATGATTTTAATCTGTAATATAGATATTGAAATATTGAAAGTGAACATTAAAAAACAGATATAAGAGAAGAAAATGGACAGTTTGAAGGTTACATTTTAATAGTTTTTTTTCTTTATACAGGTGATGTGTTCGCAGTTATCGTCGATTGATTTGATAGTTTGATAGGTCCAAATAGGTTATCTATCATTCAAAAGTTTTGCTTAAAAATGGTTGATCTTAAATTAATTAAATTAATTTTTTTTATCTATTGAACATGACATATATTAATACATATTTTCTGTTGAATTCAAAAGTATTCGAAATCAAAATTGTGAAAAGAATTATTTTAATTTCTATTAAATATATTAAATCTTCAATTAAATTTATAAAAAAGGAAGTATAAAAAAAATAAAATAAGACGCGTTTGAAGTTAAAATTTTCAATTATTTCAATTCGAAATTAATTAAGATATCCCCTACAATCGGAGTCAAAAGTTTTGTTGATCGAGTTAAACATAATGGAGAAAATAATTTTAATTTGAAAAATAAAACGTATAATATCCTAACCCTCAATGATAAAATGGATAATTTGGACCAATGAAAATAAAATTTAAACTCCTCCTACTCAAAGAAAGATATTTTTTATTCGTCGGTTCAATACAACAAAATGGAGAAAATATTAAACATTATAAAATATAAAAAATAGTCTCAACCCTTCACAAAAAAATAGACTGCTATTGACCAATAAAACAAGTTGTAAATCCAGATGTTCATTACATGAACATTTTGCTTCCTCTATACGATCAGCAAAAAAATTTGCTTCCTCGTGGAGGAAGCACTAACTTATTGTCACGTATTGACATATTTTCCATGTTGTTGTCTTCAAATCTAATTAAAAATTAATTTTAAAAATTTGTTATATTTATTATAATTATAATTAAGTATATTAAGTATATTTAATTTTTGAGTAATTTCTAATACGATCTAATATTTATAAAATCAAAAAAATATTTATAAAATTGGTTTTAATCCTAAATGAACAAAATAAAATTTTTAATAAAAAAATGAATTTTTCATCTTTAATTGTAATTAATTCTATAATTTTCAATAGAATATATATTTTACATAATCAATCGATTCGTCTTAATGCAAGGAATAAGATTTTAGATTTATTTTTCAATAAATAATAACATTTTATTGTACAGCAACATGATTCTTAAGAAAAAATGAATTTTTATTAAAAATGCAAATTTTGTGTCTGTAATTGGTTTTAATTTTATAAATTTAAATACAATATATACTTTATATATACCAATCGATCCGTCTTGATGCAAAGAATAAAATTTTAGAAATAAGTGAGTAAGATTTTCTTATACACACGGAGAAAAATAGTTAGCTATTTCAGCTAATTTTTAGCTACCTTAGCTAACCTTAATTGCTATTATATGGATAGCAATTATTGTTAGCTAATGCAGCTAATAATTAGCTAAAATAGCTAATTTATTTTGCTAAAACAGCTAATTATTAGTTGTAATAGCTAAAAATTCGCTATCCATATAACAGCAAACTCACTTTTCTCCGTGCAGCATTATAATTTTGCGGAAAGAACTCATTTTTTGAGAAAAATGCGAATTTTTCAGCTTTAATTGTGATTAACTCTATAAATTCTCATACAATTTATTCTTTTTATATACCAATCGATTCGTCTTGATGCAAAGAATAATATTTTATTATATATTAACTTCAATAACCAACTTAAAAAAAAATTTTTGAAAAAAATTGTTTTTTAGAAAAAAGTCAAAAAAAAATTTTTTTCTGAGAATTTTTTAAAGTCTATCAATCCAGTTCGAGATATTTTTATGATAAATATACCTGGTAAATTTTAGCCAAATTCGTTAAAACCTCTTCGAGTTATCGTGTTCACAAAAATCGGGATCCACACACACACACACATACATACATCCGGACAATTGTTCAGGGCCTTATATAACATAGTCCCATATAGAAGAAAATTTGTCAAAAGGATTTTTAAAAATTTTGTAAATTAAACGACTACAAAGCTTCCTCACGAGAAAGCAAAAAAAAATTAAACAACTCCTATTCGAAGAAAGAAGTTTTTTTATTCGTTCGTTTAGTTAAAAAAATGAAGAAAATAATTAATATCTAAAAAATAAACCATAGATTCACAATCCACAAAGAAACAATGGGTGATTTAGTCCAATGAAAGTAATAAACAATTTCGGAAATATTGAGACCGCTCCAGTTTATCCACCGGTATGGATTGCCCCACTCTCCCCTAATAATAAAATATTTATGAAATGTGAATAAATTTGATTTTTTGCTTTCGGATAAAATTTGTGGTCTCAGGACTGCACGGTAATCATCAACTCTATCAGAGCAGCTCTGTAAACAATAGCTCCCAACGTGGAAGATTTTTTATATAAATATTGTACTGTTATTTTGTTTGGATTCATAATTTTAGTGTAATATTATAGTGTAAAAAAATGACGATCAGGAAAAACCACTTCTTTGTGTTTAATTCTGTTATTTTTTAATACAATATTTACATTACGTAAATCATCAGTCCTAAATCTTGTTTTAAAGCTAATTTTCAAAAAATATTCAATATGATTCTAAAACTACTCCCCAAAGAAGTTTAAAATCTTTTCCGAAAACCAGTCGTCATACACCTACTGAATCTGAACCAAAAACTAGTTCTTAAGCACGTCCTAAATATAAACTTCAAACTTATATGAACTTCAAAAAAACCATTGGTCAAGTGCAAGTTACACTCGCACTGAAATGGCGGGTTCCGTACACCAATATTTAAATTATTTAGTACAAAAGAGAAAAAAAAATTTAATTTTTTTTTCAAAATGTTTTTAAATAAATTTTTTGTTATCAGCGTGTGAAAATACACTACCATACCAATTTTTAGCTAATTAGATATCTGGGCCAAATTTGAGCTCTTTAGGTCAAATAGTTTAGTCGCTAGGGGGGACACGATTTGGCTACGGACGCAAGAGTCTCACCAATAGGGTTCCGCCGATACACCGAAGGTGTACGGAACCATAAAAAGTACCCAATTCGATCCTAAAACTAATCCTCAAACTGATCCTAAAACTAATCTTCAAATAAGTCCTCAATTTAATACTAAAACTTCATCCCGATTCTGTCCAAAAATTAGTCATCAAACAGGTCCTGAATATGATCATAAAATTAATCCTAAATACTATCTTAAAACTAGAAATCAATTCCAACCTAAAACTAGTACTCAATCTGATCCTACAACTAACAGAAAAAACTTGAACTCATTTTTGTTGCAATTTAAAATGAGTCCACGTTAAATTACATAGAACAAGAATTTTAAAAAAGCTTTACAAAGAATTGATTTTATAATTGTATTTTTTTCTGAGAAAAGTCAACTTGAAGGACAAGGAACTTCTGCATTATCTGCTCGGAATAGTCGTAAAATATTTGTAGTAGAAAAATCTTCTTTGAAAAATACTTAGCCTATAAAAAAGTAATAAATTTTAAAAAAGCTTTGCAAAGAATTGTTTTAATAATTGTATTTTTCCTAAGAAAAGTGAACTTCAATAAACATGAATTTTTCCATTTACCATTGATTTGTATTTTTTATAATTTTTCAAACTTTTTATATTAATGAAGAATTTCTGAAATGTGTCTCCCAAAACTGTAAAATGTTAATTTGTTTCTAAATGTGGACGTCCACATGAAAAGGGCCCATTTTGACACTAATATTGGACTTATCTATATGGGCGAATTCTTTCCAAAATTTAGAAAATTCTGAGTGGTCACAGAACTTTTTTGGCGAAAAATTCAAAGAGTTAGAGAATTTCAAAATTTATAATGCCGAAAACCACATTTCGAGAAAAACGGAATTACAGATTGTGATACCAATTAATTGTGATATCTCTGGATCTTCTGGGAAGTTATTCAGATAGTAATTGTTTGCAGTCCAGGGCACATTAGAGATGAAAAATCAAGAGATTTAAAATTTTTCCTCCCTCCCATTTAAAAAATACTGAATACTTTTGCAACAAACCGACAATATGCGTCCTTTTCTAAAAAGGACGTTTTTCCATAAATAAACCGTTTTTCACAAGAATAACGATTGCGGATACAATTTTTTGTTTCATTTAAAGGAAAAGAATAGAAATTAAAATTATTGAAAATTTTTAAACAGTTTTTGTTCTGAATAATTTGAGGAAATATCAAAATTTTCATTGTTTCGAATTTCTTAATTTCGAAGACTACAAAAAAAGCAAAGACTCTAACATTAATATCTCTGATTCATCTGGGAAGTTATACAGATAAGAATTGTTTCCAATGCAGCGCACGTTAAAGATGAAAAAGCAAGATGTTTTAAATTTTTTTCCACTCTATTTCAAAAATACGGAATAATTTTGCAAAGCACCGACAAAATGTGCTCTTTTCTTTTTTCTAAAGAACCAATTAAATCAAACACTTAAATTTTCGGTAAATTAATGAAAACCACATGATTTGTCTTTTCAAAACATGTAGATTAAAACAAATATTTCATCAAGCATTTTATATGAAAAAAACACTACATTTGTAAAAGGATTTTAAAATAAAAAAATTAACTCTTGTTGTCAATTCCTATTGGAATTTTTTATTACTTTTCACTTCAGAATATAAATTAAGAATGTTTAAAGAATAATTGAAAATTTTTTCAACTTAAAATTTCATGGATAAAATTCAATATGTTCAAACAAATTTTTATTTTAATTTTGCATTGAAGACAAAAATAATATCCGTTAATTAATTGAAATCTGTCGAAACGTTATTAACAGGCAAGATCAGATATTAAGAAAATAATTAAATTAAATTAATTTATTTAAAAAAATAGTATCAAATTAAAATTTTGTTTTACTTTTTACCTACGTCAGAGTCACTAACGTCGGATTTATTGTCCTTTTCACTTTTGTTGCACGTTAATTTAAATTCCGAGCCTGAACTGTGTCCTTCCATTGCGTATCTCCTCTAAAATCTCTTCCTCCGATGACAAGGCTCGAACCACTGCAGATTCACTCAACTTCCGCTACACTCTGAGTCTGTGTCAAATCACCAATTATATGACGAATTCGGTTACAATCTGGTGAAGGAAAATGTTTCTCCATCACTGACTGAAATTCTCCTCTGTTTAAAAAATATGGAATCAATTATAATACTTATCAAAATTTAAACAGTTGTCATGATAAAATAAGATCTGATGAGAAACATTAAAAATTTAAATACTTGAGAAAAAATTATGAAAAGCTTAATTTGTAGTAGAGACGTGGAAAAATTGTTCCAGGGTACGTACTTAACCTGTTGATTTTAGACCAATGACAACGCATTTTTCGCATTTGACAGTCTCGCGTGCCATGGATACGTAGTGCTTTATTTTTGGAAAATTGTTGATGCAATAACCAAAATTGTCCCCACATTGTTTTCTTCATACGATTTTCCGCATCAATTAATTCGGCTGCTTCATGTAACTTTTGTATGGCCTCCGCTTACTGATGCTGAAAATTTTTTAGTTATTTAAATAAACTTAAAAAAGAATATTTTAGTAAAATAAAAACAAATTCCAGCGTACTACAATTTATTATAAAAAAATTATTATTCATAGATTAAATGTTACTACTTTTAAGGTAAAATTTTAGAATTTTCATTTAAAAAATTTTTTTAAAAATAGTGAAAGCTAATTTAAAAATAACCTGTTCTAATAGAGTTAAGAATTGTTATCAGCAATATAAGGAAATGAGAGAAACTTATAAAAATTTGACAGTTTATTCTTTATATTATTTTAAAACTGAAATATTTTTTTGAGGTTGCAAACATGCAAAATTTTACATGGGTGCAATGGGAACAATCCCCTTGCGCCTCACCACCGCCGTGACAATCACAAAATAGATTTTATTCAATTTTTCCGTATATCAAAAAAATATTTCTGAATGAAAAAAAGAAACATTATTAATTAGTGTAAAAAACGAGAAATTGATTCGTATCTTTCAAAAAATAATAAAAATATTAAATGCAGAAAAAAATAAAAAAATGTAATTAATAAAAATTTTAATTTTATTATTTTTAAAAGCTATGAATTAAAAAAAGTTCCTACTTTACATCTATATTTCTTTTAATTAACTAATTATTTAATTTTTTTGGATATTTAAATTATTTACTAAATCAATCAATTAAAAAAAATTATTTATGTTTGAAGTGTTATTAACTTTTTTTAACTTAAACATTTTTAAAATTTAGTTTTTTATTATAAACATTATTTTCTACTCACCACCCATATTAAAGTATTTGTGACCACACTTTAAGCACTAACTTTTTTTGTAACATCCCATGCAATTTTTTTAAACTTTGAATGTATTTTTCACTTTTGGTTAGACAAACTGTTTAATGTTTACAACGATGACCAACGATGACACCAAAACATTTGTGACAGCTGTTTGAACATGGACTATAAAAATACAAGTCGCACCGTACGCACTCAATTTTCAGAAGCAACTTCAGGGGAAGGCATTTGTACGTTTTGTACATTTGTACTTATAATTACAAACGTATTGACTGTAAGACATAAAGGTCTAACACAATAAACAGACAACTTTTATTTTTTGTGTGTCTGTTTAATCAAAAAGTGTTTAAGATACCGTCAACTACTTTTTTCTTTATCGGGCTCAATAATTTTCGTGGAGATCGTCCTGGTATGGTTATAAGATTATTAGTTTCTTGTACACATCTATTTGCAAATGTATGGCGAGACCAAATAGCTGTCGCAAGATATTTGACAAATTTGGAGTCGTCTTGAATGCTTATAACTTCCCATGCATCTTTTTTTATGAATACATTCTTTCCTAAGTGGATCTTCTCTATCTATTATACAGAAGTAATAGAAAGTAATGAATTTTTAAAAAGGATTAAAATAGCTATTTTATTTAAAGAAATGAATGTAGGAATTTATTTTTTTTAAATAAGAATAACAACAACAACATAACTGAATGAGTGAAAAGTAATATTAAAAAAAATTTAAACCGTGTAACAAGTAGTGATGCACGACGAGACTCTGTCCTTTCATACATGAAAAGAGATGAAAATATCACATTCAATTGTTTTCATTGTTTTTCTCGCGAGATTCTCGGTTTTTCGAGACGAGACTCGCTCGAAGTACATCACTAGTAAAAAGTTAAATATTGATTAAATAATATTAAATATTATTAAATAAAAAATTAAAAATATTAATTTTAAGTAAGCCCAAGCATTAGAACGTCGCTACGCAGCGACGTTATGCCTGAGGATATTTGACACACTGATAACGTCAAATATCTCGTTATAAGAATGCCTTCAACTAAGAAATACTTATCAAATAGTTCAAAGGACAAAAGAAATTATTATTTCTTTTCTCCTTTTACTAATTAACAAATATAAAAAGAATAGTTATTAACAAATGTACCGGCGCAATCAATGCTGACGCATCGAACCTTGCGGCAATATACAAATAATAAATATGAAATTTTGTATTCTGAAAAACATAAATAAGGCGCAATGTTGCTGCCAAAATACGCAAATGAATCCAATCTATTAATTTCAAAATTTTATGTTAATAGTTGAATGTGTGAGCGCGATTCAAAATTATTTAAACATTGACTAAGAATTACATTGAGAGGTACGTCTGCTGGAGTGGTCGGCGGCAACACACACAGCTGCACAACCACTGGTTATAAGCACCAACACACTCACTGGCTCCCTCGGCTATAGCACTAACACAAGCGCGCTATGCTTGCCTCTCATCGCTACCTTGTGCGTAGAACTTTCCTTTCCCCTCAAGGCCCATAAGCTGCGGAGCACAGCTTCAAAACAAACGCACGTGCGTTACAGCTGACGCAAACTACACGGCTTGCATGCCTTATGACACTTGAACTTATGAATCAAGTCAGATGCACATAGAAACAACTTAACAATAGTTAAACATTTTGTTGTAAACATTGTTGTTACAACAAAATGCCGGAGGACATTAGGTTGTATGTATATGTGACACGGACAGTTAAAAGGGACCTACGATCCGAAAAAATCGATTTTCACTTTTTTATTTATTCTTATAGTAAATAAGCTGCTCTTTCCAACGCAATAAACCGCAGCTTTCTAGCTGTATTAGTTTTCTCACAATTTCACTTCAAATTTAGGTACTTTGACAAAAAACAGTGCAAAAAAACTAACTTGGTAAACTTCGAAGTCGTTTTTCTCGAAATCTTTTTTTCGGGTCGTAGGTCCCTTTTAACTGTCCGTGTCACATATACATATAAATATATGTATATATTAGTGAATATGTAAAATGTGTATACAAGTAACCTATAAAATTTAGGAACAATATAATTACAATAAATAAATTATATGCACTATAGTAACTAAGATAAATAATAATTTTATTAATTAAACAATATAATTATTATTTAAATTCTTAATTATTTCAAAAAATAATGTAGGGGAGAATGGGGAGTTATGAAGCATGGAGAGTTGTAAAGCACGGCCATAGATCTCGCATAGTAATTGTTTTGATAGATGTCACTTACTCTGAATATTTTTTCACCTAATATCTTCGTTTTGTAATTGGATTCATTCCGATAGAAGATATTTTGCATATCTTTCAAGACAATGTGTTCAATTTTTCGTTTATAAAGTTTTTTTGTGTGCTTCATTTTGCAGAATTCTTACAAAATTCGCGAACAAATCAAAAAGATAAGTTCACCCATATAATACCCTGCAATGATTAGGTTCTCGAAATTTAAAACGATTTATGCAAAATCGCAATAAAGAATATTTACCAAAAAATATAATTTTTAGCGATTTTTAGTAGTGCTTCACAACTCCCCATGATTTTTAAAAACTTGAAAAAGCAGCTTTTTAGTCCAACTGAAAAAAATTGTCGATTTTATTTTATTTCATGCAAATTCTTCAACCAGTAAGCATATTTAAAACCCTCTAGAGATTCAAGTGGAGAAAATTTGAAATAAATATTTCTTTTTGAAGTTACAACTCATAAACAAAGCGTGCTTCATAACTCCCCATTCTCCCCTATATAAAAATAATGTAAAATAATGTATCATATTAACAGACCGTTTCCGTTCTCACGGATCTACCTTGAGATCCAAAACGTCAGCAAAAATGTATAGACCAATGGGCTCACGATTTTCTCCTACTCCTTACTCCTACTACCTAAAATTTTCCGTCTTCCCCACTTTTTGCACTAAAGGTAAGGGTTACAGGCTTGTCGCGAAATATCAATCATCGCATTACGAATTCCCTCTTCTTCTCGAAGACACCTCTCCTGGGTCTAACCTAGAAAGTGTTTTGAGACAGAGAAATTTCGCGACAAAAAGCCCGTCCGCGATCCGGAACCCGATTTGCATGAATTAGGGCAGACGTTAAAATTGTCAAATTCTTTGAGCCGGTGGAGTCCAGTGCGGGCTGATTTTGGAGAGATTCTGGAATAATTAATATAATTAATTATTCTGAAATCTTGTTATTTATGACCGGCCGGTTGCATAGATATTGCCCGCGTCCGTCTCAAATATCGGTGGCCCACGAGCGCGATCAAAACTAATTATCGAATTATCGGTTGCATAGATATTGCCAGGACTAATTCGGTAAAAGTAGATCCGCAGTGAGATTTACACAGTTGTGTGAGACGGCCGGTTGCATAGATATTGCCCGCGTCCAGTCACCACAAGTGAAATCTCGCAACCAAAAGAAAATTGCGCGTATCATACGTCGCGATTTTCAGTAAAAGCAAAAGAATTTTCGCCCGACGGAGGTTTGTGATTCGAAAGAGGAATAGCTCCGCCGGTAGTTTGTAAGTAAATAAGTATCGTTTCAGTCACATATTCTAACACACACACATTCTATTTGTAACACACTATAACCATTCTGTATTCAAAAGGTATTTTACTGTTACAAAATAAATCATGTATTCGTAAAATCAATTTCTTTACTTACCTAACTAAACCTAAATTTCAAATCATTATTAAAATAGTGCATGTAACGAATCAGAAGGCAACTTTTAAAAGTAGGATAACGTCCCCACAAAATAAACAAGGTCTTTCGGACCTTGGCAGCTTGGAGCCTCCCCAAATAAGAATTTAGAGCCATCTCAAAAGCTCAATATTTAAATCAATAAATTCTCGTTTGTAACAAGCTGATGGTGTCAGCGGTGGGATTTTCCTACGCGTTACCGCCCCGCTTCGTCACCTGGTAACATTTGTTACCAGTGGCACCATTTTCAACTTTTCAAAATTTAACATTTTAACAAAAATCGCTAAATCAAGGGTCTCCGTTTCCTCTCCTATAGCTTGCCTGTCTTTCCTTTATTAAGCATCAATAAATTTTATTTCCCACAAATTTAATATCAGGAAAACGTGCAAATATATATTTATTATAAATAATTATATTATATTAGTTCTGGAAAGTCCGTGACGACAAGTCTCCGTGATTCGCTCATTGGCTGACATGGCTACGAAATTCCTTAACTAATAATCAGCACTATTTTCGACTGATAACAAATTTTCCTCTCTATAATTTCTCTAAGAGGATCACAATTTTGAATTGCCAAGGTTACAAAAAGGAAATCAATAAATGATTATATTGGTTTTGATTTTCTGTGATTAGCCCGTGACGACAGGTCTCCGTGGTTCGCCCACTGGATGACATGTCTCCGAAATTTGACAGTTAATTAATCTGTGTAGCTTTGTTCTACATTTGAAAAGTGCATCTAATGCTTCGGGAAAATTTGCTTGGTTTCCCTAGCTTCGATCAAAACCTAACAATGAGTAGTTATGCCCACTAATTTTCGTCAGAGAGGAAAACGAAATCGTCGAAAGGACAGACCCAAAAGAGTTCGAAATCAAGAACAGGAAAAGAAAATTACATTAGAAGACAACGATTCGCAAGGCACTTTCAGGAGGCCTTTAACACCCCCTATTAGAGAGAAACAACCCTTAAACGATTGGAAAGAATTTTCCGATTTTTTTGAACTCCTTTTAAACAAGGCTGAGGCCGAAATTAACAAAAATAATAAACGTCGCGAAATTAAAATAAAGGGTTAAATTATCCTTATAACTACGCGAATCAAATAACTAAATTTTGTTTGTATATTGTTTATTTATTTAACATCTGTATAACAATCTGACAAAATTCTTATGACTTCGGAGTCATTGTTATTAATTCCGAGTTCTTACAAAACGAAGTAGTGAATGTGTCTCTAAACATTTTCTACGAGCATAACTACATTTGTCAAACTGCTTTAAAACTAGACTGCCCCATTTTAGGATACCCGACTGCAGACTGTGTTAACGACACCTACGTAGACATATTAGGCGTGGTATATTTTCACATCGAAAATCAAGAATTTTGCTTCCATGTGGTAGACTCGTTCTACTCGGATACTTGGTTGGTCGCTCCTGCTATCCTTGGCCGGGCTAGCGGCATCGTTCTGAGCCTTTTCTAATTATCCGTATAAGAAATCTACACCTACCACTTATACATAAAAAAATATACCCATCCCAAGGTTTTGTTTTCATTAATGGCTGCTCCTAAAGACCCTAACGACCTGGGCTCTATTGTGTTTACCTCGCAGCTTCTAAAGGATGGCGCGACGATACTTGCAATAAACCTTTCTTATGAAAATAACTATATTTGCCAAACGACATTGAAACCAAACTGCCCTATACTAAAATATCCAGCGGAGAGTTATTTTAAAAATATCCATGAGGATATTTTAGGAGTGACGTATCTCCAGATTGAAGGTCAACGGGTGTATTTCCACGTGGTGGACTCTTCCTATTCTAACGCTTGGTTGACAGTTTCTGGAGTTATTGGTCAAAAAACCAGTATCTGCATGGGTTACTGTTAATCCCCCCTTAAAATAAAGAAACCCAGAAAAGTTCACCACCTGCTACACCCTATTTCCTAAGTATCCATTTAAATCAATTATTCAATAGTGTTTTAAAAGTGTAATCGTTGGGACTAGATTCAACTAATCCTAACGACTAGCAATACAACCTCGCCGTTTTGTGGGTACAAGGCCGCAGGATTGGAAAAACTTCTGGTAGAATCCTGGTGAGTTCCATTTGGAATTCGAAAGCAGGGAATTTATTTTCTTCTTTTCCTTACACTAGGAAGCGCCGTTGTGAGTACTGATCATCCCGCCTAGGAGAGCATCTCTGGCTGAACTTGTATTTATCGCACTGTTATAAAAAGAAATTTGTTTTACAACATGTCACCCAAAAATGTCCTCTGATCCAAAGAAAAAAAAGGAAAACGCGCCGGTAAACGACGCATCTTGATCACACAGGAATCAGCTGTGAAACCAGAGTCGTACTCCTGAAATCCCTAATTGCAGAAGAAAAACTAAGACACATGACTTTTTGTAAATCTATAAGCGAGTTAGAACAGTTAATGCAGAATCTAAACCTATAACCTCGAGCCCTTGAATATGGATCTAAACATGAAAATTACAGCCCGTTATCCTTTTGCTGTACCTATAGTAAAAATTGTCAAAAAGGAAAACAACAGATTAATAGTAGATTTCACTAAAATAAATGCACAAGTCAACAACCCGAAGTCCCTAAGTGAAACCTGCACTCTAAACGAAAAGAAAATCTAATCCCTAAAAGGCTCAAGTTGCAGGAATTTTCTACGGTGGGGAATCTCCTGCCCCTTTAAAAGTTGCAATCACTTAGTTATTTTCTACTCTCACATAACTACAACCACTTACACTTTTCGTACAAATATAAAGCCGTAAGTATAAATTTTCTATATATAAATTTACTTGTAACACTTTTATGCATTTAAAATATCCTTGTGTAATCATGGCTCAACCCCCGCAAAACCTTGACACTAGTGTAGCTAACGCCATAGATCGATTAAATCTACGAACAAGCGCAAGTGACATCCCTCAGTTCGACGGTCGGAACCCTTCGCTAAAGGAATTCCTATAAGTCGTGCAACGTGCAGGAATTTCCCTTATGGATACCACCGAACCAGAGTTTCTTAGGGCCGTTCTTAGTCGATTACAAGGAGCAGCATGGGACAGTTGTAAAAACAAGGATTTTGATCAACTAGACGACTTACTTGACCACCTAAGGAAGCGATTTGCCCCAAATAAAAAATATCAGTGGTATTTCGAAAACATAATAACCCTTAGGCAAAAACAGACAGAAACTGCGAGTGACTATTATGATCGTTTACAGGGTCTAATCGCTGGTGCCTGTCATGCTCTAGAGCCAAAATATAATAGGACATTTAGGGAAGTTAGGGAAGGTGACGATGGCCCAGAACTTAGAGAGTTTAATATCATTTTGCAACCCATTCGTGAATTCGCCCTGGATTCGTTCATAAGAGGACTTTCCACGGAAGTATCACAATTCGTTGATGCCAGAAAACCACGTGACCTAGACGAAGCCCTAGAGTTCGCAAAACATGCTGAAGATCGGGAAAGCTACTGCGAAAGATCGCGTTCGTCATCTTACCATATATCCAAAAGCGAGGAGCGAACAAGATCTCCAAGCCCATATTCACGACAAATTGAGAAGCCCAACACTACAACGAGACGCAGAACTGACTCTGACAGAGAGACAAATCATTCCAACCATTCCTTCAAACATGCTTCCTCTGAAATGTTACATCTTACCCCAGAACAGCTTAGGAATTTCTATAGATCCATCATGCCCCAATATTCCCCTCCCTTCCCATATCCTACGCCTTCCCACATGATCCAACCTCAAAACCCGCAATATCCAGCACCTTATGCATACCCGCAAATTATGCCCCAAGTTCCTCCCAATCCTACACCTATGCCGAATCAAAACCAAAGATCAAATCAGAACTGTCGGACTAGTACAACCCTACCACGGGCTGTGTCTACAGCACCTGCTAGCAATTTAAACTACCAGCAGACTCGCCGCCCGGACGCACCAGCGAGTCCCGTTCCGCAGCGTCCGAAGAACGTGCACTTCGCGAAACACTCCATAGGATCCTTAGAGCAAAATCAGAGGCCGAGGACTCCTCAGTAGTCCAATTAAACGCCCCTGAATTCAGACATGACAAAATAAGGTTCCTCGTAGATCCTGGGTCGGACACTAACCTCGTGAAGATGTGTGCATTAAATCCCGTGCTCAAACTTGACCCAGACAAGTGTCTTAAGATCACGGGAATAACTGATCACGCTGTTAGAACAATGGGAACCATTCAGTTAACTATCGATAATGTTCCGTTAGAATTTCACGTTGTCAAAAACTGCTTTCCCATTTCGACCCATGGTATCCTTGGAAGACCATATCTACGACAGGTCCAAGTCCAAATTTCTTTTAGGCATAACACCTTAGTGACCATATCTTCCCCAGTGACCCCTATCAATTTTGTTGATAAGGAATCAGTGGAGGCTAAGAAAACCTTAAGGTCTGAAATCAAACCGTTTGCTCGAGTCCTACGCATAAAATCCCGCACGAAAACCCCAGTAGCGATAGATATAATGAACACAGGGTTAAAAGAAGGATATCTCCCTCGAATTGAAACCCCAGAAGGACTCTACCTAGGCGAAGCCATTGTCACAAATAAGGATGGTGTATGCCACGCTATGGCAATCAACACTACCGAAAATGACATTGACATAACCCTTAAACCTCACGAGTTAATCCCGTTTGATTTATGTAAATTCCCCGGTGAAGAATATATAGATTCTCAGACAGAAGACTTTCAATTTAATTCGAGACAAACCTATTCTAAGAGAGCCATCAAGGTCAAGAATGCGTTATACTTGGCTCCAGATGAGCAAAAGATCGTATTAGGATGGGTGGAAGACTATGCTAATATATTCCATTTAAATGGTGAAAAACTTTCGTGCACTCACCTTATCCAGCATAGAATTCCGACCATTGACGATAAAATTATTCACTAAAAACAATATAGGTCCCCCGTAGAGGCCCTAGAACAAATTGACGTTCAATTATTGAAGCGTTTTAATAGTGGAATCATAGGACATTCTAATTCCCCATTCAACTCACCATTGTTGATCGTCCCAAAGAAACTTGACGCGTCGGGTGAGAAAAAGTGGCGTGTTGTAGTAGACTACAGAGTCTTAAACGAAAACATCATAGGTGACGCTTTTCCACTGCCCAACATAACCTCAATATTCGATAGGCTGGGCACCGCACGCTACTTTACCGTTTTTGACCTTGCCAGTGGTTTCCATCAGGTGGAAACTCACCCAGATGATAGGCACAAAACTGCCTTCTCGTCTCGCAATGGTCACTATGAGTACAAGCGGATGCCCATTAGTATAAAGAACGCCCCGCCTACATTCCAACGACTACTAAATAATGTTTTAAGTACTATGCTCGACGATGAAGCGTTTGTGTACCTAGATGACATTATAATTTATTCCGACACTCTTGAAGAACACGACCGACGAGCACGTAGACTTTTCAATCGACTTAGGGATGCTAATTTGAAACTTCAGCCAGATAAATGCGAGTTCTTAAAAACCAAAGTCGCGTATCTTGGACATATAATTAGTGAAGAAGGAATAAAGCCGAATCCAAATAAAATCACAGCAATTCGAAAATTCCCCCTTTCAAAAACCCCTAGGGACATTAAAAGTTTTCTTGGTCTTTCTGGATACTTTAGACGGTTTATCGAAAACTACGCGAAGTGGGCTAAACCTTTGACTGAACTCTTAAAAAAGGACACCGAGTGGAAATAGGAAAAACACCAGAAGAAAAGTTTTCATTATGTACGCCGATATTTGTGTCGTGAACCTATCTTACAGTATCCGAACTTTAGCGAGACCTTTAAACTAACGTGCGACGCTTCGGAACACGCTGTAGGCGCAATTCTAACGCAAACAAAGGACATTATTGATTTGCCTGTGGCTTATTATTCAAAAGTGTTGAAAAGTGCGGAACAATCCTACCCCAAAGCCGAAAAAGAGTGCTTAGCCATACTGTACGCGACCGAACATTTTAAACCCTATTTATATGGTCGCGAGTTTATTCTAGCCTGTGATTTTGAGCCGGTGCACTGGATGACCTATATTAATAATCCGGGACCACGAATTCAAAGATGGCGAATTCGTCTTCAGAATTATCAATATAAGTTTGAATATAAGCCCGGAAAAATCAACAGGATTGTGGAAGCGCTATCCAAATATCCTGTTGATGAAAAAAACGAGTCGAGCTCAGATTCCAGTTGGTAAGAATCATTCTCATCGGATCTCGAAAAGCCTGCACCTCGCAAGAAAGTAGTTTCCGGTAATACGGAACCGAGTGATCCCAAATCTAGCGAGAAAGTGAAAACGTGTCGTGTACTACCTATTACGCGTTCCTCAACCAGCGAAACGGAAAAAGGTGCGCGAGTAAACCCGAAAGAAAGAAAAATTCCGGAAGGTCTGAAAAACCTAGTGCGTCAACGACCCGACAACGAATCAGCAGTCTACAGGAGGGTTTAAACCCAAAACAAGCAAGATCACAATCTGGACCTTCATCCAGAACTGGAACTGTACCAAAGATTTTAAATCCTATGAATACAGAAAAGTCAACCTTGCCCAGTAGATTCTCTGTTACCTCAAGGGCGAAAGGGGTAACAGAACTAAGAAAAACAATCCTAAGACGTCCAAAGGACCCGGAACCAAGTACCAGCTCGAGACAACCAAGCAGTTCAAAGGGTCCCCCTACTAAACCTAATTTAAATCCTGCTAAGACGTCTGCCAAGGAACCCTCTCGTCGAGGACGACTTGTTGGAAGCACCAAATCTGCAATGGCTGATAGTGACGAAACCTATCGACCTCCGCTGGATATTCCCGTTAGTAAAGCGGATAAAAGCTGCATCGCCAACAGACTACGACCCCGCGGAACCACATCCCCAAAGGAGGAAACAACTAAGGAACCGTCCTATTCATCATCAAGTGATGAAAGTGCAAATGAAGAATCGGAGGATGGAACAGATGAAGATTCGGATCCCCCAGTATTCCGAGAAGACTATAGTGCCTTCCCACATTTTCCTGTCCATGCTACTCCGCCCAAATCACCTAAGCTCAAACCTAACGCCCCTCATAGTCAAGGCCCTGACTCATACACGGACGTTTTCGTTGATGGAGCCTGCTGCGAAAATGGAGGATCCAGTCCAAAAGCAGGAATTTGCGTATGGTTTGGCCCAGACAATCCTTTAAACATTTCTCGACGTTATAACGGACGTCAAACGAATAACGCTTCCGAAATCGAAGGCCAATATGTTTCTGACGGTGAAGAAGATCAAGAACATTTGGACTATTTAGAGACTCTTGATCCTGCAGTTGGAACCGAGGACGACCTCCCCAGAAGAGTAAAAAAGTGCCTGGACGACTTCAACCGGAGCAGAGCAAAGAAACAAACGGAATCAGAAGAGCTAGCAAATGAACAACCTCAATTGCCCATTACGGTCGAAGGGTCACAGAAGGAAACTCCCATAACCAGCAAACCCACTAAATCAAGGAGACAAAGTACGGTACGATTCAAGGACATTCCAGAAGTCTTTGAACACTCTGAGGATGATCAAATACCCCTGATGGATGATGAACTTTCCACCCCAGGACTATCAGGACTATCCCATGTGCGCAGTCCACCCTGTTCACGAGATTCAAAAATGTATGTGTCAACTCCACTCAGGAGATCACTGTAAGGAGCCAAGACATGAAACCTAGGCGAATACAAGATACAAACACTGATGTAGTAAAGAAGTGCGCGCCTCTCAGTTCTTTATTCCTAAACTTCAAGAATTCGTATTTCGATTTCCCATCATCCCCTGAGGAATCTAGTGAAAGTGATCGCGGTTGTGATAGTGAGCCCCAAGAATCGAAACCAATCAACAGTAATCCCCTTGGTGATGTAGTAAATCAATGGACAGAACCTTTGACGTACAGACGAGACAATTACGCTCATTTTCTTTCCGAAGATTGCGAACCGGTTGATCCAATTTCAAAGCTATTAGTTGCCACAGAAAATATCGACTTGCAAGACATTAGAGACAGTAGACCTATGAAGGGACAAATTTTTATCACCCCGAATGGTAAATATAAAGTATATTCGTTTTATAAACGTATATTTGCACAAATAAGATTATTAAATATCTATAATTCAAGGATAATAATAAAAAAAGAAAAATATAATGTTGAAATAAATAATCTTTGCCCTCTGTGTGGTTTGAAACCTGAAAATCTGGTACACATGTTAACCCTCTGCCCCACATATAACATGATTCGATATAGATATTCCAAGTTTTTTGATTGTAAATCGAATTCAGCGGAATATTGGTTTAGTGTTGTGTCTACGAATGAGCCCTCCTTGATTAGGGAATTTGTATTGATTGTTTGCGAGATTTTAAAATGTAGAGCTGAACAAGACCGTTTTGTTAAGTA
This sequence comes from Leptopilina drosophilae, assembly GCA_032873175.1. Taxonomy (NCBI): domain Eukaryota; kingdom Metazoa; phylum Arthropoda; class Insecta; order Hymenoptera; family Figitidae; genus Leptopilina; species Leptopilina drosophilae. The sequence goes on from CM065482.1 coordinate 21,865,082, forward strand.
AATAAGTGTATGATTGTTGTGAATTTTTACTCAATGTACGTTCGATGTAATACTCTTTTGTATGGATCTTATACTGATCTAAACAATAAACGAATAATAATAATAATATAAAGTATATTCAATCATTGTAAAGAGGTGTCATTTCGATGACATTTGTTGGAAGGATGTTATAATCGGACTAAAAAATTTAAGAAAAGCCTTACCATGCAACAATCAAAATTCTTGTCGAATGGCAAACTCCGGGGACCTGCTAGGTACACTCCCTTAAAATAAAATGTCGGAACTTGTCGCAGGAATTTTCCGCGGTGGCGACGCAACCATCACCTTGTGCCACGGAAAAATTGAAGTACCTCCTGTTGAACTACGTGATAAAATCGTTTCCGAATTTCATTCTAGTTTAATAGGTGGGCACAAAGACATAAGCAAGACCTACTTTCGCATAAGAGAAAGATACTATTGGTCTCGGATGCGTAACGACGTCACTCAGTATATTCGGAAATGTAAGAGTTGTTTCGAAAACAAACTCGCTAGAGCCCGCATGAGAGAGCCGATGATGCAGGATAATTTCTCCAAGTACTGCATCGCGGGCCCATTTCCGAATATCGAAACAAAAACAATTGCCCATGCGGTAGCCACTAATTTGTTCTCTGTGTTTGGAGCACCCCGTCGCATTCTAACAGACAGAGGAGCAAGTTTTATTAGCACCCTGATGCGTAAGTTGGAAAAGATCGTTGGCGTCAAACAACTTACCACATCTGGTTATCGCCCACAAACAAACGGGGCACTTGAGAGAAGTCACATTAAACTGACGGATTATATTAAACATTACGCAAAGGATTTTGACGACTGGGATCGTTTGCTTCCGTTTGCGATGTTTAATTATAATACATCCGTTCATGAGGCAACCAATTTTACCCCATACGAACTTGTGTTTGGACATTTAGCCAAAGCACCTAGTTCGTTACCTCAAGGGCCCGAAGTCGAAACATATGGATCCTATCTGAAGGACTTAATTACACGGATAAATGAACTACAAAATTTAGCTGCTAAATATTTAGTTCGATCAAAACAACGGTCAAAAGAAATCTACTATCGTAAGGCACGACCTCTGAATGCCAAATTAGGCGATCAGGTATATGTCTTTAAAGAAGTCCGGTCCAATAAGTTCGACAAGCGAGCAGAAGGACTGTACACCCATGTAGGATTCACGGAAAATAACAATGTGATCCTCGAAACTAAAAACGGTGAAAGATTCGCGAAACATAGGGACAAGATCAGAGCTACCAAATTATGAGACCTAAACCCCAGTTCTAGATCCCTTATTAACCTATTTTTTTATTTTTAGAATAACCCAAGGAACTATGACGACTATTGCTATAACCCTGCTATGCCTGGACGTGGGCAAGCAGACTCGATTCTTCGATGATTTGAGGACCAGACTGGAACGAACGAAACAACACTGCAAACCTGACGAAGAATGGTGCAACGAGTTAGTTGGGTATTATGATTGGGAAGATAGATGGGAAATGGCCTCAGAACTTCAAAAACAGTTTCGATTCCAGATCGAAGAGTTGGAAAATACTAAAAAGACCTTACCATCCACGATGACTACGCAGCTACGAGCAAGGCGTTCAGTTCCACTACTGGGTTTCTTGGGAAAGATTGCAGGACCAATCGTTGGAGTATTAACCTACGACGACGGCGAAAAGTTTAATGCTTCCATTCAAGACCTCAATGAAGCGCAAGCCAATTTGTCACACCTTGTCGGAAAACAGACCCACGTAGTCAGATCACAACTCGACTCGCTGCACTCTCAGGTACAACAACATGAATCCTTGCTACAAGAACTGCAGGAACAACTTCAAGTCTTGATCGCCGTAGGGAGTACCAAGTCGAAAGCAGAAATGGAGAGGAGAAATCTAACATATGCCATCTTCAAAGCACTCAGGTTAGGACTCGATCACAGTATCAAAGCGACTTCCACCATGCTTGATGCAGTTCATGAAGCCAGGAAGGGACAACTCCATCCAGGACTCATAACATCCGAGCAACTGGAACCGATCCTCTGAGAAGTACAGGATAACCGGAAGAGCATACATAAAATCTGAATACGATTACCTTATTATCGACGAGGATCAGCGAACATACCTCTTGTTAAAGGAGCAGGAATGGAATTTGTGTAAAACAACATCTTTTCACGCCTGCCTTCAAGGTGCTCCAATCTACGATCTCCGTGAACGAACGTCCTGTGAAGCATTATTATTGATCAAGCTCAACGTGGAAGCCCTAAGGTTTTGTGACGTCAGAGTAACCAGCGAACCCAGGTCCTACTGGAAACCCTTAACCACCATAGGCGGGTTGATTTATTCTTTTGCTGTACCAGAAAAGGCAACAATTGCATGCCATTCCATGAGCCCAGTAAAGATCATGCTGAGCGAAGTTGGCATCCTCAAATTGGGTCCAGGATGCTCACTCAAAACCAAGGACGCTATAATTCCAGCGACTACCTCACAAGCTGGTCAATCAGAATTTATTTTTGAATCAGACCTACATTTAAACTTAACAAAACTATCCCCAACACTACTAAAATATAATCACCTGCTTGAGAACACCAGAGTCCTAACGAAGTCCATCCTCGAGATTAACCCGAAGTTATCAGCATTCGAGTTGAATTCTAAAACCCTAGACGAACTAGAACAACAGCTTCAAGAGTTCGCCTTACAACAACATAATCAAGGAAGACACTCGACCTTGATTTACGGATCCTATGGAGGAATTATTCTCTTATGTGCACTTCTGCTTATGTACTTGTGCCGATCATCGCTGAAAACTAGGATATACAAACTATCTCAAACAATTTTCTCAAGGCCAAAAGACGAGAATATCTAAATTCCACAGCGAAGGAAACCGTTGATCGAAACTCCAACACACAAAGATATTGCTGGATTATACGAGGATATCCCCTCTACCAGTAGAAGTGCTGTCAACAAGGAGGTGACCGTACAACCAAGAACAGCCTCAACTGAACCAACAACTACTCAAAGAAAGGAGATAAAGTCCGCAACGTCCGAAGATAGACCATCAGTGAAGATCAAATGACTAACCGAAGGGTTAGGTTCCAAGCTGCGTGGAATCCAGATAGAAGAGACTTCGTTGGGAAAGAATCCCCAACCACCTTCTCGCCAGTAGTTCCTATCAAACACAACTCCGCAAGACAACAAGGAAGATTTTCGACTTGAAGAGGTTAGTACTCACAACGACCCTAATAGACGTTCAAAATCGTCACCCGAAATAACCTGATTTCGTAGGTCTATCATGAAAGGAAACTATATATATATATAGAGAGAGAGAGTTTTTTTACACACACACACATATACACACACACACACACATATATATATATATATATATATATATATATATATATATATATATATATATATATATATATATATATATATATATATATAACTATTTTCTACACCTTTTTGGCTAAAAAGGCGATTTCTGATTGAGTCTGTTTTCTGAAAAAAGTTTTTATAAAAAGCTATAATTTCTGATGTTTATTTTCCTAAAATTTCTAAAATTCCATAATTTTATTAAAAATTAGAAAATTAAAAATGAAGATTAAATTATCTGTTTCTCAACTACAAAATTAAAAGTTTACAAAATTATAAGTTCCTTTTTGAAAATGAAGACAAATTTTTATAAAATTACTATTAATACCACAAAAGTCAATTTTCGGAATGATCAACTTCAAAGCCAATTTTGAAGCATTTCCAACGATTTCTGTAAAAATTGACCATACGGAGAGAGTTGTAGCTATGACCATAGGGAACAATTTTCTATGCCCAAAATAAAAAACGCCCTCATATTGGGTAACTTATTAACAATTTTCTCAGTAGCGCCACTCGCCGAGCGCACGAATGCTCAACGAAGGTAGTCGCCGCCGCAGACCATGGCAACCGCCTGACGAGCAGCCTTCGCTCGGTGGCTGAGAACATAAACTTATAGACTTTACCAATTTTACGCAGGAGCCTGATTCTGTATATTGCTCAGAACTTTAAACATTTATACTTTTAGCATTCAAGATTTCAAACAAAATATAAATAAAATAAACAAATAAATTGGGTCAAAAGCAAAATGTGCTTTAAAAAAATATATCTATATTTGCACCAAGTAAAATTTTTGTTATCGTTTGGCTCCGCGACGGCAGTAATAAATAATTTTTGATTAATTGGCAATCGATAAAAAAATTGATACTGAAAATTTATCTCTGGTTTGTAATAATAACAATTTTATCAATTTAGTAAGTAAATTAAATTCATTTTAGCTTCAATTTAAATGATTTTCATAAAATGTATTCAATTACGATATATATATATATATATATATATATATATATATATATATATATATATATGCCTATTAGAAAATCTTCTTTCCAAATTATAAGTAAGCGTTAAATTAATTACTAATTAATAATTGTTTCGCTTAATCAGAGACGTCAAAAGTGGTCTAAAAACCTATTTAGAACATGAAGCATACGGCACTTTTATTTTATACATGTAGTTTAATTATTCTGACCTACCTGCCTAATAGCGGTAGTCAACATCTCAAAAAAAATTAACTGACTTAAGTATTATAACCAAAGGATTAATATGTTAAAAAAATTCTTTATGGGCGTCTACGCTTTGAGTAGCCTATCCGCTTTAGATTTTATGTAAATGAATTTCCTAATACAAATTATTTAAAATCAAGTCTTCGTTACACGAACTTACCTTATATGGCACTAAAATTTCGACATTGTGGACAAAATAAAAATAATGATTTAACAAATAAGACATGCTATTTGTAAAACAGTTTTCAAGGTATATGCTTTCGGCTTTGCATTTGAAATCAAAGCTGTTTTATGTCTTATATTTGAAAATTTTTATGAAACCATTTAGTACTTAGTAACTAATTGGGATTGATACCCAATATATTATTGCTGTATCCTAATCTTAATAGTCGGAATTCTACGCAGTTTGAAAATAATGATAACCATCCAAAGGAAAATGGTCTGTTAGCATCATTTTACTGTAAGGTTATTTTAGAATAATTTCGACTATTATTATTGTCGACTATTATTATTATTTTGTTTAGTAATGAGAAGGCCTAGATACGGTTTGTTTTTTTAAAAGAATTTTATTGAAATCCCAACTAGTTTCGAACTATATAGTTCGAAACTAGTTGGGATTTCAATAAAATTCTTTTAAAAAAACAAACCGTATCTAGGCCTTCTCATTACTAAACAAATTAATTAATACGGTCAACCAAATGCAAAAATTACATATTATTATTATTGTTGACTATACTATCCGACAAAAACTTACGAAGAATTAATGTTATTACTAAAGCCATTACTATTTTACTCTAATTATAGATTTACATAAAATTGTGGAATTGTTATTCTAGAATGTTAAGGAAATTTTGTTAATACAAAGCGCATTTCTAAGTTTAAGGCATCTACTTTTTCGGGGACGAAAACAGGAATTTTCACGGTGGATTGTTAGAATCTTGATAGGTTATTTGGCAACCATGTATGATAAATATTAATTTTAAGAAAGCCCAAGCATAAAAACGTCGCTACGCAGCGACGCTATGCCTGAGGATATTTGACACACTGATAACGTCAAATATCTCGTTATAAGAATGCCTTCAACTAAGAAATACTTATCAAATAGTTCAAAGGACAAAAGAAATTATTATTTCTTTTCTCCTTTTACTAATTAACAAATATAAAAAAAATATTTATTAACAAATGTACCGGCGCAATCAATGCTGACGCATCGAACCTTGCGGCAATATACAAATAATAAATATGAAATTTTGTATTCTGAAAAACATAAATAAGGCGCAATGTTGCTGCCAAAATACGTAAATGAATCCAATCTATTAATTTCAAAATTTGATGTTAATAGTTGAATGTGTGAGCGCGATTCAAAATTATTTAAACATTGACTAAGAATTACATTGAGAGGTACGTCTGCTGGAGTGGTCGGCGGCAACACACACAGCTGCACAACCACTGGTTATAAGCACCAACACACTCACTGGCTCCCTCGGCTATAGCACTAACACAAGCGCGCTATGCTTGCCTCTCATCGCTACCTTGTGCGTAGAACTTTCCTTTCCCCTCAAGGCCCATAAGCTGCGGAGCACAGCTTCAAAACAAACGCACGTGCGTTACAGCTGACGCAAACTACACGGCTTGCATGCCTTATGACACTTGAACTTATGAATCAAGTCAGATGCACATAGAAACAACTTAACAATAGTTAAACATTCTGTTGTAAACATTGTTGTTACAACAAAATGCCGGAGGACATTAGGTTGTATGTATATACATATACATATAAATATATGTATATATTAGTCAATATGTAAAATGTGTATACAAGTAACCTATAAAAAGTAGGAACAATATAATTACAATAAATAAATTATATGCACTATAGTAACTAAGATAAATAATAATTTTATTAATTAAACAATATAATTATTATTTAAATTCTTAATTATTTCAAAAAATAATGTATATAAAAATAATGTAAAATAATGTATCATCTTAACAGACCGTTTCCGTTCTCACGGATCTACCGTGGGATCCAAAACGTCAGCAAAAATGTATAGACCAATGGGCTCACGATTTTTTCCTACTCCTTACTCCTACTACCTAAAATTTTCCGTCTTCCCCACTTTTTGCACTAAAGGTAAGGGTTAGAGGCTTGTCGCGCAATATCAATCATCGCAGTACGAATTCCCGCTTGTTCTCGAAGACACCTCTACTGGGTCTAACCTAGAAAGTGTTTTGGGACAGAGAAATTTCGCGACAAAAAGCCCGTCTGCGATCCGGAACCCGATTTGCATGAATTAGGGCAGACGTTAAAATTGTCAAATTCTCTGAGCCGGTGGAATTATCGAATTATCGGTTGCATAGATATTGCCCGGACTAATTCGGTAAAAGTAGATCCGCAGTGAGATTTACACAGTTGTGTGAGACGGCCGGTTGCATAGATATTGCCCGCGTCCACTCACCACAAGTGCAATCTCGCAACCAAAAGAAAATTGCGCGTATCATATGTCGCGATTTTCAGTAAAAGCAAAAGAATTTTCGCCCGACGGAGGTTTGTGATTCGAAAGAGGAATAGCTCCGCCGGTAGTTTGTAAGTAAATAAGTATCGTTTCAGTCACATATTCTAACACACACATTCTATTTGTAACACACTATAACCATTCTGTATTCAAAAGGTATTTTACTGTTACAAAATAAATCATATATTCGTAAAATCAATTTCTTCACTTACCTAATTAAACCTAAATTTCAAATCATTATTAAAATAGTGCAAGTAACGAATCAGAAGGCAACTTTTAAAAGTAGGATAACGTCCCCACAAAATAAACAAGGTCTTTCGAACCTTGGCAGCTTGGAGCCTCCCCAAATAAGAATTTAGAGCCATCTCAAAAGCTCAATATTTAAATCAATAAATTCTCGTTTGTAACAATGATTAATATTACAATTAAATTTTAACGTTATATTAATACTTTTATGAAGCCGTGACTTGCAGGCAGTGATTAAGAATAATACTTATAAAAATGAAAACAATAAAAACTAAAAAGTTTTGTTTCACCTTTTTATTTTGAAACCCTTCTTAAGTAACCAAGGAAATATAGAAATAAAGGCCCTTTTTGTAAAAAAACCACAAAATATTAAACATTATACAAGTTTGTAAATAAACAAGTGTTATCTCAATATTAACGTAAAATATTACCTTGCAGTGAATATCCAATGTGAATTGCATTGATGTCAATATAATATTACGCCCTGTTTAACAACATGTGATTGTTACAAATTCAATGATAATTTCTTCGACTACTTTTCTCTTTCAATACGTAATAAATTGAGCTTAATTTTTGTAAAATAGCATAAAATGTAATAAACAAGGGCCGTGATGTGTAAAGTTTTAATAATTCAAAAATAAATTAGAATAAAACACTTTAAAATTGGTAAAGACGAGAAATCGATTAAAAGTGTCCGTGACAACTGATAATTTTTAAGTGATTTGTAATGATTAATTTTAAAAATATTATAAATTTTGCAAATCACTGCTCTTCTTTATTGTATTTTAGACTTTCATACAAACTTTCGGCTCAAGTTATTGAATATTTAAAGAGGAAAGTGATAAAAAACATTAACACGAGAACCTAACAATTACATGCTGTTAATGTGGTATAAAAATTGATTTTAAAAACATATTTTTTAGCTTGTTAACCCTTTAAGGACGGGAAGGACAGATTTTATATCGAAGATTCAAGATCGTGGTTCTCTGTATTCACGTATGACAAAAATTTGTCAGGCACCATTCCTTAAGTATTTTTTGCCCTCTTTCAGAATCCATCATTAAAATTGCAAAAAAACTAAGTTTAAAAAAGTTGTCGCCATTTTTTTACACAAAAACACAAAATTTTTAAAGTTTTTTTTCAAACAAATTTTTTTTTCACACACTAAAAGTTAAAATATAAGCTGCTCACCTAAAAATATCGTGTCCGCAATATCCAAGCTTTACCAATGTGAAACGCGTTTAAAAAAATTTCAAGATAGCGGTTTTAAAATGGCGGTAGAAGAAATTTGTCGTAGTCACTTAAAACTTGTCACTCGGTGGTTTTTGGGACCGCTGATTACGAATATGATGTCAGTTTTTAAACATTCAAAATGACGGATCCAATATGTTGGACAAAGTTTTTTAAAAAATTTATTGGATTAGCGAGAAGTTCGTTACTCGAGGAATGCTGGTATCTCTGATTAGAAATCTAATATCTATTTTTTAAAATTCAAAAAGACAGTTCAATTTAGAGTTTGAATTGTAATGATATCGTATTATTTTGACGTTTTAATTCAAAGTTTCTGAAAGAGTAAAATTCATTCATTTTAGCACGCGTAGTATATCTATATATATATAACTGAGCTCACTGCTCGACGGACAGGTAGAGAGTACCGATGGCGCACTCATTGCCGCGCATCACGTGGGTCTCTCTCACCTCACGCTACACCTTTCGCGGGCCCAGCGATCTATAATACTTGGTTGCTCGTACAATTTCCTCAGTTCGCCGTCGACCAGACTCGGGGCTTGCTCCGAGGCAGATCGACAGCAACTCTCTCTTCTCTTTCTCCTTCTTACCTTTACGATCTAACGCCGAGGTTGAGGTACGACTCTCCCAAGGAATGAGATCTTCCTTTCTCACCTGGTGCAAGCCGGCGGTAACTCAGGTACAGCTGTGGCTGCTTGCTTGTACATCCTAGAAGGAGTTGTACTCAAGACTCAGGTACAACTGGGCAGTAGTAACACCCTTCGCCTCTCCATTTCTTTCTCTCTCTCTCTCTTTTCACCTGTCATTGCTCTTGGTCTAAGCAGGGGTACAGCCGTGTAAGACCAAGGCAATGAATTTCCTACAAAAGAATGTGAACCAACCCCGTGAAGTAGAGGTACATCTCGACCTTCACGGAGTTGATGCACCAGGTAGATTCTTCGACTCAAGGTACAACTTGGGGGAAGATGAAGCTTGTATTTCTACCCTTAAACTTTCCCTCTCTCTCTTTACGCAACTCATTATCGTGTCGGGCATGAATACCGTTAGAATTGCGGTATCTAGTCCTTCGATTTTTGCTAAATCGACCTAGCGTGCACGACCCCTAGTTATCGTCCGTACCGGTATCGAGGGGTAGTTTCTAGAGCCTACCCTCGCGTATAATGAGCGTCGGTCTCGGGTAGAATATTACCAACGCTTTTGGGGAAATAACTTTCTTAATTTTTACAGCGTGGCCACAGGGGAGTATGTCGAGCTGTATAATCGCCAGGACAGCGGCGCAGCCGCTCACTAGCTCTCTTGCGCTTACTCTCTCACTCTACCGCTTTTTCTCTTTCTAACGCTTGCTTATCTCTTTTCTCTCTTCCTCGCACGTTACATTTTTCTGTTTTTACCCTTTAAAATCTTTTTATTCTTTATTTCTTTATTCTTTACGTATTATATTATTTTCTATTTCTTTAAATTTCATTTTAGTTAGTTTAGTTATCTTTGAATTGTTACTAGCTAGATTAGGTTTTGATTGATTTCTTTTTATATTATTTTTTTGCATTATATCGAGTCGTTTATTTTTATTATGTATTGTTAATTTTCTTTTGGTTAATTTTAAATTCATCTTCGTAAATAATTATTTTTGTAATATTTCCTTATTTATTTTGAATATATTCTCTTACGAAGGTTTAAAACTTTGCTTTGTTACTGACTTTACCCTTCCTATCGATATCATTAAATTGACTAACTAGCTTGCTTAAATTTTGTAATGACGCTTACGCCATTTTATTAATTAATTTGATAAAAGATAATCTATATTTTAACCCGGACTCCATCCGGCGAGCAAATCCTTTGGCAATAAAAATTAAGATCATTACAGAATTTTAAAGATTTTTACGTTCTTTGGCCATCATAATATTATGATGTTTCCGACTCTATCCGTGAGGAGGTAAACGTGAATTGAAGAGTCTTATTTTTTTGTATTTTAATTTTTTTAATTATCTTTATGATTATCATGCCACCTTATCCAACAAAAAACTTTTTGAAAACTTTAGAGAACAGCAATGCCTGAACAGATTTTTACAAATAAAAAGAAACATACAATGCTCTTAAAGTAATGATTAAACTCCATAAAACCCAGCACAAGTTCACAAAATTTTAGAAACATTTCGTAAAAAAATAAATATATTTGGCCTTTTTGTAAAATGCTGAATTCATTAAGAAGATGATTAAATTTTACGAACGATATTTATTGCGGGACGGAAGCTTAAAATAATAATGTATTGAGTAATTCTGCTTTGTATAATGTATTGAGCATTGTACTAAAAATAATAGGACGTTTACTACTGTTGACTGCTCCCAAACAGTGGCTTAATTATCACATCTTCTATGATAATCTCGTTTGTACCCCTTACGAATTTTAAGTGACTACGAAGAATTTCAAAAATTTTGTCCGCCATATTGGATTCGCGATTTCCAATTTTTAAAATTCGACCTCAGATTCGTAATCAGCGACGCCAAAAACCCCCGAGTAACGAGTTTTAAGTGACTACGACAAATTTTTAAAGATTTTGTCCAACATATTGGATCCGCCATTTTGACTTTTTAAAAACTGACATCAGATACGTAATCACCGACCCCAAAAACCCCCTAGTGACGCATTTTAAGTGACTACGACAAATTTTCAAAAATTTTGTCCACCATATTGGATCCGCCATTTTGAATTTTTAAAAACTTACATCAGATTCGTAATCAGCGACCCCAAAAACATTTGAATAATAAGTATCAAAGAAATTAAAATTTTTTTTTTGTTTGAAAATAAAATTATATTATTATTTGAAAAAATTCCTTCCACCGACATTTTAAAACCGCCATCTTGAAATTTTTTTAAACGCGTTTCATATTAGTAAAGCTTGGGTATTGCGGACGCGATATTTTTAGGTGAGCAGCTTATATATTAACTTTTAGTCTATGAAAAAAAAATTTTTTTGACTTAAAACTTTTAAAATTTCGTGTTTTTGTGTAAAAAAATGGCGACAACTTTTTTAAACTTAGTTTCTTTGCAATTTCAATAACGGATTCTGAAAGAGGGCAAAAAAATACTTAAGGAATAGTGCCTGACAAATTTTTATCATACGTAAATACAGAGAACCACGACCTTGAATCTTCAATAAAAAATCTGTCCTTCCCGTCCTTAAAGGGTTAATAGCTTGGTTGGTTCGTAAATTATTACTGTTTTTAAAAAAAAATAATATTTCCAGTTCAGATTTTGTAGGAGTAATAAGTGTTACATTGTAATGCGATATTTTCTGTATTTTATATGTACACGGAAAAACTTTTTTTAAGAGTTATTGCGAAATTTATTCAAGAACTCAGGATATGCGAAAAATTTAGAACTTTTTTAGAAAAGTTCAATATTCATTAAAGAATTTTCAAGTAGTTTTTAATGGTTGAGAAAGAAGAGCCATACTTTGCTTTAAACGCTTTAAGGAGAGTCCAGAATAGGGTTAGAAGCGCGTTGATATGTATTGTATATGGAGATCACGTGAACAACGCGCTTCTACCAACGCGCTTCTAACCCTATTTTGGACTCTCCTTTAAATACGATCTAAAACTACAGTATCATAACGCGTCCCTGCAGCCGAGTATCATAAGGTGGAGAGATCTTGAGTCTCGAGTTCTCAAGTTCGACTACTCACGTGGGCAAATTTTTTCATTAATTTCACATTTTTTAATTCTTAAACCAGTTCAGGACTTTTTCAAAAAAATTTAACAATTTGTCCAAAAATTTACTACAGTTATCCCCGAACAGCTTAAAATAATATTTCATTCTATGGTCTTGTAGCATTTCTTGTTTTTTTCATATCCTTTGTTTTTAAATAAGTTTCTGAATAACTCTTGAAATCAAAGTTTAATCTACAAACTTTCATAAGTTTGGCATAACGTCAATATTTTAGCATCAGATCATCTACAAACAATTTGAAAGAAAAGTTAAATATGATTTTTGGTCTATTCATACTTGTCTAATAAATTTCAAATCATCTGTTAGTATTAAAAACCCATAACTGGACAAACTTACAAATTAGAAACCACTGTACATGTTTCCAAGTATAAAATTATTTTACAAAAAGGTATTTCTCTAGAAAATCGCACTTCTTTCGTGTTTAGCTATAATATTTAAGCTTAATATTCCAAAGTTCTTAGTGTAATTTCATCAAAATTTAAAACAAATCTGATAAAATTTCTTCAAGGTATTTGAAATTTATTTATTGTTATTATTATTTATTATTTATTTTATTTATTTTTAATTTTTTAATTTTATACCCTGAGGTATAAGGCGTCTTATGGAATTTCTTTAAACGGACTTATGTCCCTTTTTAAAAGATATCTTATGGATATTCTAAAGAATGTCGCAGTGATTTTTCAACTTTCCCATCATTTAACTAGAATATCAAACATTCATTACAATTTTTGCTTCCAAATAGAAGAAGTATTGTAATATTAAAATTTTTTTAATTCGATTTTTTAACATATTTTTTATTTTTAACCTCAGGAATTCAAGAATAAAATTTTTTAAAACTGTCATTGAGTATATATATGTGTGTGTGTAAACATTACTTGTTCGTAAATATCTCGAGAACGAAGTAGTATAAGGAGACCTCAAGGGCCAAAAAAATCTGCACATATTTGGGGGGACAGAGATATAAGAGATTACACCATTAGCAGAGGTTGCGCTTTTGTGGTTAAAGTATTGTACTAAAATATTTCGTCTGCTACTGCATATGAACATAACCTACAAATTAGTGAAATACGGCGATGTGTTATGGCGGGCTTGGTTTACATTTCAGCCACAATACCGCTGTCTCCGTTTATGGTGCAAATACTCATAACTCTAACCCCCCTAAAATGTGTGGATTTCTGCCGCTGCTAAGCATTGGCGTAAGGTCTCCTTATACTACTTCGTGATCTCGAGATTATGAAGAGCTTTAGAGGTGATTTCTTTTTAAATTGTAGGTTCTAAGTACGGACATAAAACTAGAGTACTTTGAGATAGATTTACAACAGTCGGCACTTAAGAATTTAATTTCAAGGAGATTCAAAAAAAGCTCTCCAAGTGCGAAATGCCAAGACTGCAAAAACGGACCATCATTGGTCCAGTAATATCTGCCGAAAATTGGCAGTAGTTACTGGGCCATTTCTGGAGTTCAAAACGTCCCATTTCTGGGCCAATGATGGCGCCGATGGTCAGATTTTCAAAATTTTTAAGACTGCCCAGCTTAAAATCCCCGTACAGGATCCTTAAAGGATCCTCTTGGGATCCTGTACAGGTCCTGCGCAGGATCCCATACAGGATCCCGTACTGGTCCCGCAGAGGATCCCGTACGGGATTTTGGAACAGGGTTCCTGTGCAGGTTCCGATGCAGGAACCTTAGTTATCAAAGATTTCTGTAAAGGTACCTGTACAGGAAATTTTTAAAAACTTTGTATGTTAAGCAACATTTGACATACATCGACTTCATATTTTAATATGTTAGGCTCGTATATCAATGTTGGACAGAAAAATGTATTGCGCATTCGAGAAACTCATAGAAAACTGCTGCGCAGGAGTTAAAAATATAAATAAATTAATTGAGAAAACCGTGTAGGATCCTTTAAGGGTTCCTCACAGGATCCTTTACACTTAAGTACCTGCAGTTTACAAAACTACAAAGGTTCCTGTACAGGAACCTTTACAAAGTTTCCTTTACAGGATCCTGCAAGTGTTCCTGTACAGAAATCTTTGATAACTAAGGTTCCTGCATCGGCACCTGCACAGGAACCCTGTCCCAAAATCCCGTACGGGATCCTCTACAGGACCAGTACGGGATCCTGCGCAGGACCTGTACAGGATCCCAAGAGGATCCTTTAAGGATCATGTACGGGGATTTTAAGCTGGGTGGGCCAGCTCTGGGCCCTATAATGGCACATTCACGGTGAAGTTGATCAATCTTTAATGGCAGAAGACAATTACCAGTGATGTGCCGATCATCGGTCCAGTAATGGCTCATTAATGGCAAGCATTTGAATCTTTGATGGTAAATTATAATTGCCAGTATTGGGGCGTAGCTTGGCCCAATAACGGCACATTATTGGCAAAGTTGATAAATCTGTAATGGAAAAATTCAATTGCCAGTCATGTGACGAAGATTGGCCCATTAAAGAACATTAATGGCATTTTAATTTGATAAAATTTTTTATGAGAAATCAATTTTAAGAAACATTCAGTTATTCAATAAATTATTTACTTTGTATTTAAATAATTGAATAAGTTTAAAAAGGATTCAAATTAAAATATTTGAAAATTTGAACTTTCTATATTTTCAACTGCCAGGGTGTCTACTAACCGGGAAAACAGGGAAAAACCGGGAAATAGCCGGGAAATGAAATATCTAAATAAAATTTTTATCAAATCGTGTTCTATATGAAAACGAGATTCGAGAAGCAGTTGTGCTTAAGCCGTAAGGAAACAATTGCATCATTGGTCGGTATATCGTAAGAGAATGTGAAATGCAAGAAAGTGATTGGTTGAATCGTTTTTAAAAGTTTCCAAATTTATCAGGTCATATTATGGACAGCCAATCAAATGAGTGATATTCTTCAGCACGTCGGATGTCGTATTACTAGATAATAGTTATACTTTAAAGCCTACCGAACCCTTAAACAGCTGAGTGATAGATCTGTAAGATGAAATATCAATACAATACGTGAACAATGCAAACTGTTAATTAGTTTCAATTAGTTAAATTGTTCTTTACGAATTGGTAAGTTATTATTTTTAATTTTATACTTAACGGTATGTATTTATAATAACGGTACAAATTCATCGGGCATTAATTAATAATTAAGTTTTAAAAGTTATAACAAAATGTGAGGTTAATTGCACCAAGGTTTGAGGTTATATTCTTGTCCAAGTTTAGAATATATATTATCACTGTAAAAAATTCTTGTGTAAATTTACTACGTACGACCTAGAAAAATTAAGTCACTACGTCGAGCGTGTGATTTTACACACAAGTGTAATCTACATAACCTGAAAATATTTTTTGTAATAATACTTTTAATCGTGTAACTTTTTGTATTTATGAAATATAGCCCAAAACTTTTTTTAATATTATCATTTACTTATAAATTAGTATATATTCTCTATAAATGTACATTATGTATACTTTTTTAGTTATTTATAAAAAATTCAAAAGATTTTTGAAAATTTAAGAGAATAAGAAAATTACATTCGCCATGTAATTGTATGACATAATATTACTTAAAAATACAAAAATACACACAATGTGAAATCACACATCGGACATTGTGATCAAGTTTTTCTACGTCGAATGTAGTAAATTAAAAAAATAATTCGAATATCTTTAAAGTTTAAATAAACCGAACTGAATACCGATGCATTTTAAATATTAAAATTTTAATATTCCAACTAGTTTATAACTCTATTCAAATTAGAAGTAAAAATTTATTTAGTTTTATTTATTTTCAATCGATCTTTTGTGTGTTTACATAATATTTTCTTATTTTTAGCTTCAATATTCCATATTCTGTGATGAGTAAGAGTCAGACGAATTTTCAGCCAGCTTGGAAGGTTGAATTTCCTTGGGTCGAGCAGAGTAAACAACCTTTTTATGCTTCTTGCACAATATGCAATGGCAAACCTTTTTCGTTTAAAACCATGGGCCGTACGGCACTCAAAAGCCACGCGAAGAGTAAAAAGCACAAAGATTTAATTGATATAAAAAATAAAACGATACCTATTTCAAGTTCTGTGATAATAGAATCTTCTCAATCCAGCTCTTCTACTCTATTAAATAGTCGATTATTGCAGCCAACACTTGATTCACATGTTACCAAAAATAATATCACTGAAGCTGAAATTTTATGGTGCATTGAAACCGTTATGAATCATACATCTTTGCGTTGTGCCGAAAGTAATACACTTCTTTTTCAACGAATGTTCCCGGACAGTGAAATCGCAAAAAATATGAAGTTGCACAAGGACAAAGTAGCTTATAGCATTGCTTTTGGCCTAGCTCCATATTTCCAACAAAATTTAATGGACCTTGTGAAAAATCTCGAATTTGTTGTCGTCGGATTTGATGAATCATTAAATAAAATAGCTCAAAAAAACCAAATGGATTTGAATATTCGTTTTTGGAATAACGAGAAAAATGAGGTTTGTTCTCGGTACATGACATCGGTTTTCCTTCATCACACTACAGCTGAAGATCTGCTTGAAGGTCTGAAAGCTGGACTAGGAGAAATTAGTACCAACAAAATTTTACAAATTTCCATGGATGGACCTTATGTGAACTGGAAATTGATTCGATTATTTAACTCGAATTTGCGTTGTACTCCTGGTTCACCAAAATTACTACAACTAGGCTCGTGTGGACTGCACGTCGTTAATGGAGGTTTTAAAACCGGAATTAAGAAGACAGATTGGGACATAGTTGAGTTTTTGAAAGCGTGCTTTAATTTATTTAAGCAAGTACCTGCGCGTCGTGGTGATTTTAGCAAAATCACTGGTTCTACAGAATTCCCTCTTCAGTTTTGTCAAGTTCGTTGGACTGAAAACTCTAAAATTGCCAGACGCATTGAAAATATTCTGCCAAATTTAATAAAATACGTAAACCACGTAAAATCTTCGAAGACGGAACCAACCTGCAATAGTTTCACTATTGTCGCTGAAGCCTTAAAGGATAAACTTTTGCCTGCAAAGCTCGCTTTCTTCCGATCTTTAGCTGAAAATTTAGAACCATTTTTGATCGAATTTCAATCAGATGCTCCATTATCGCCTTTTTTATTCGATAGCTTGACATTACTACTGAAAATTTGTATGACTCGTTTTGTAAAAGAAGATGTGATGTCAAAAATTTCTTTGGAAAAAATAGATGTGCTGAAAAAGACAGACGGAAAATTCGAAAATTTAATGTGGACAAAAGATATTGATCTTGGATATGCTACACGAAAAGCTTTGCAAAAATGTAAAGATGTTAGTTCTAAGGAGATACTTATTTTTAAGCAAAATTGCAGAACCTGCTTGCAATATTTAGTAGCAAAGTTGCTGGAGAAGTCTCCTTTAAAATATCCTTTAACAGAGGCTTTGACCTGTTTAAATCCTTCCAAGATAGCTTTTTCCACAACAGAGGCAAAGAAAAAACTGCTCATCGCCTTGGATATTCTTTTGGAAGCAAATATCTTTGATTCTGGTGTGATTCAAAAAGCTGATCGCGAATATCAAAATCTACTGTTGGATCAATATTTCATTGAGCAAATGAAGTTGTTTTCAAGAAAAGATATTCGATTAGACGTCTTTTGGATGAAAATTCTTACAAGTCTACCGCAAATTGAATCCGAGAATCTTAAGAAAGTCTTAAAAATTTTTTTTACATTGTCTCATGGAAACGCAGCATTAGAAAGAGGATTTTCGGTAAATGGTGAAATTCTTGTCGAAAATTTACGAGAAGAAACTCTCATTGCTCGTAGAATTATTTACGATTCTGTAACGAAGTTAGGAGGTCTTCAAAATGTTACCATTACAGACTCGATACTTCTTTCAATGAGGAGTGCACATAGAAGGTGGGAAACTGCATTGGAGAAACGTAAAAAAGAAAATATAGAAAAGGAAACTGCGAAAGGAAATAAAAGAAAAAGAGAAAAGGAAGAAAACGATTTGAAAAGCAAAAAAGCTAAACTGTTATCAGAAACCGCAATTCAAATTTCCCTCATTGATGATCAGTTGAAAAATTTACAGTAAAAATTGATTGGAGAATTTTACCTATAAGATTTCAGTATTAAAAGAAATAATTTTTCTTGTGTTTAAAATTAAAAAAATTTATGTTTTATTTATAAAGTGTTACAAAAATGTTTAAAAGCTTTAATATTTATATAGATATTTAAAAGTTTATACTTGTTTATTATGATTAATATTAAATTATCATTGATATACAAATATTGAAGGTGTTATTTGCTTCATCATATACTTGTAGTGAAATTTTTTTAAATATTTTAAACCGGGAAATAACCGGGAATTCAAAAACTGAAAAATAGTAGACACCCTGACTGGCAATTTTGAAGAATAAATTTTTTTTAAAAAGAAGATATTAATTTTTTCAAATAATTTTACAATTAAATTCGTAAATAAATGTAACAGAACATTTTCTTCAATAAAATCTTTTCCTTTATTTTCTAAAAATTCAAAAATTTTCAGTACCATTTTTAAATTAAATTTTCTAATTAACAAATACAATTTATAAACATTTTTTTCCTTTATTCTTAAAAATCTTTGAATTTTTCTTAAAGCAATTGTAATTAAGAAATAGTAATGATGACAAATTATTTCCTTACGAAAAATGAGAATATTCTACAAAAATATTAAGAAAATTTATTGAATAAATGAATGTTATTTTTAAAATTTAATTCTCATAATTAAATTTTACGAAACATTTAGTTATTCAATAAATTATTTATTTTTGTATTCAAATAATTGAATTCTCATAGAATTTTCTATTGAAAATTGATTTCCAAATGGATTCTAGTTAAATTTTTAGATAATAATTAAATATTAAAAACATAGCATGAATTTTCATATTAAAATTTAAAAAATTTAATTTTATTGACAATGATGTGACGAAGATCGGGCCATTAAAGAAACATTAGTGGCAAAAATTTTGTATCCTAGAAGGAAAATTATAATTGCCAGAATTGGGGCGTAATTTGGACCAGGAATGGCACATTAATGTCTAACATTTTGTATCTATGATGGCAAATTAAAATTGCCAATATAGGGACGTAGCTCGGCCTAATAATGGAACAGTATCGGCTAGTGTAGTGTAACTAAAAAGAACCCTTTTGCTTCCTCGACTTCACGTCAGAGTAACAGAGTGGTCAGAGTGTTAGGCTGTGGTGCATCAGGTTTAGGTATCGATCCCCGCGAGTGGTAAGAATTTTTCAAATATTTATAAGTTTGCGTTTAACTTAGGGAAATAAGCCCTATAAATATTAAAAATTAATTAGTTAATTAAATAAAAAAAAATTTTTTAATTTTGTTAACACTGTGGGAGTAATGGCATCCAATATTGAGCCATTAATGTCTGCTGAGATCTGTCAACCAATAATGGGCCATTAATGTCTGCTGAAATTTGGCTGCCAATATTGGGCCATTAATGTCTGCCGAGATCTGGCTGCCGACGTCCAACCGTGGTTAACACCACAAGAGTCGGCGCAAAATCAGACCAATATTGTCTGCCAAGTCTCGATGCCAGCTTTGCCAATACAGGGCCAATGTTGGGCCGCGTTAGTTTTCGCACTGGGGTCAATTTATTGAGTTTTATTTATCAAAAATTTAATTATCTAGAGAAAATTAAAATTAGAATAAATCGATTTTTGCTTATAACTTTAAAAAAGTGTTATACAACCACGTATAAATGTATTTGTTTGATTATGTAGAGTTTTGTCAGACAAATCTTTTTGCTCCTTATTGAACATTCTTTGTTTACTTGGGCGATTCTCTTGAAAGGACCCTTTTTTGTTTGAATTACAAAAAATCAAATTATTATTTTTTTTTTATTTTTACAAATTTCGACATTTTAGCATAATTTCGCAAAAAATACTATCCTATAACTAAGATGCCAATAGCAAAATATTTCCAAAAAACCGAAAAATTGAAAAATTATAATTGATAACAATTACTGTGAAGTTTAATTCAGTAGTATTTTAGAGTCTCTGATTAAGATTTTGACGTCAAAATAATGCAATTCAGAATTATTTGTTTGTCCAATTAATCAACTATTCTTTAATTACAAGAACTTCAGAAATATTAAAAATTAAGATTTTTTATGATCATGATTAAAATGATATTGCAGAATATCAATAAATTATTATTTAATTACGTTAAAATATAATTACAAAATATACATGCTATTTAACAAAAACTAGAAGACAAAATATGTTTTTTAACTAGGAAGAACTTTAAATATGAGCATTAGAAGATTATGTATAGATAGATAAATCTTGGTAGATTATAAATAATTTTTTTTAAAATCCAAATTTGATAGAATATCAATAAAAATTAATTTAAATAATGAACCTCATGTTGGAGACACATGAAGTGGTTCCTTTCAGGAGAATCACCCATTTAAAAAAAGTTATTCATATATTTATATTATTATTATTAATATTATTTCCATGAGGAAGCAAAATGCCCATTAAATAAACACACAGATTATAACTAAAATATGCAATTTCTTAGTTTTTTTTGCACCTGCGTTTTAGATACAATTGTGCATCCAATTATCACGAAATTTTGACAGAAAAATGATATTGTTGAATATAAAAACTTCTGTTTACAATTATCCTAATTGATCCTAGTTATTTATTTAAGGTTTTTTTTGCTAATTTAGGGGTATCTAGAAAAAAATTTGTTTGATAAAAGTTACTTTTTAAAATGATAATATATTACCAGAATCTGTATGGTCTTTTTGTTGTTTTTCTAGATCTGAAGAAGATTTACGAGTAATTTCGTTAAGATTGTTAAATTCAGCATCATTCCCTAATTGGCTGGTATCTAAAAGTTATTTTTTATAAATAATAAAAAGTAATTTGAGTAAAAAGTATAATTTCAAGAAATAAAGCTTTTAGAAACTAAAATATATACACTGAAAGTATACAGGAGGTACAAACAATGTATAGCTCTATTACTTATTGATATGTAATCTTTTTGGCATCATTGTAGCCGTTATTGTCATACGTAATTTGTATTTTCTATATTATTGTTTTAGTTTTAAAATGTCATAGAAATTAAACAGAAATTTATAACATAAAACTGCCCATTTTTGAAATTTTTATTGGATAGGATGTCAGGTTTTTGACATCATAAACTTTAGTTCAATGGATATAATCATTTCATAGGTGATTACTTAACAGATTTTGTAAGTTTCCAGGCAGCAATAATTTTTAGTTATTTAGGTAATTTATTAACAAATATCTTTTTAACATTTTTGTAAAAATTCCCGATGAATTACTTTATGAAACGATTCTTTAAATTCTGTCAACGTGAGATTTATTGCACAAAAATTAAATTCATACCATTTGCAGGTGATCCAACAAGAGGCGAATTACTGTCTTCAAAGTCTATAAAATAGTTTCATAAAAAAATTATTATATTGAGATAACAAAAATAGTGATTTTAGTATCATCTTTACGCTATTGGGTACCATAAAAGATTTTACAAATATATTGTCATGTAAACTAGTAAAATCAGGAAGTTACTCCGTATAATTTTTTTCTTGATTACGGCTAATTTATTTAAAAAACAAGTAAATAAGAAATTTGTAATACCGGATAAAGTGTGATTAGATTTTCTCGACGTAAAAAATTCTTCATCATCTGTTTCAGTAATACTTTCTATATTAATAAATTAAGAATAAGAACATGATAAATTAAATAAATTCTAACATTAACTACTTTTTGTAAGGTAAAAATAATTCATGGGTACAGCTACACTGAGAGAAATGGATGGTAAGATGTTAATGGTTAAAACATGTTATCCAGTGTTATCTTTATGCTATTGGGTACTATAAAAGATTTTACAAACATATTGTCATGTAAACTAGTAAAATCAAGAAGTTACTCCGTATAATTTTAATTGTATCTGATACAATCTTGATAGCTGTCTATACTTGTTGCATTAAAGATGGTACCCCATACAATCATTTTGTTACCCTGTAACATATTTTTGTCTCAGGGTAGAATTATGTTTAACTCAATGTCACTTTAGTACCAGTTTCAATAATAATTTTCGATTATAAACTGATAACACCGGCACACACAAAAAAATTTCGAGTGCGAAGACTGACACATGGTAGGTTCTCTTCCTTGAGGTGTATCTAAAGAGAAAAAAGTAGTCAGACCTAAAGTTTAGTGCTGGTATTTTTTTACACGCTTAGTAAGGTGGTGAAGTCTGAGAAAATGATTTGCATGGGAATTTACCTAATTTTTATGTTTTAAACAGACTTTTCGCATATTTTTATTATTGATTTGATTTCAGTCACTCTAATTACATAAAAATTGAATACATAAAAGATGTTAAAAATGGGGGATCCAAAATGGCAGGTTTTTAAAAAATTGCTCTTATTTCCTTGAAAATCATTGCTCAGGGGTTTTCGGTGTCGCTAATTATGAATTTGAAGTCTGATTTTAAAAATTCAAAATGGCGGATCCAATATGGCGGAAAAAAGAAAAGTAAAAATTAATCAGATCCACTTGAAAATCGTGTTTCTTGGGTTTTCGGCATAGCTGAAAATGATTATGAAGACAGTTTTCAGAAATTCTAAATGTCAAATTTACAGTACTTTTAATCTTTGTTTCTTGAATATCTTATCCTCTTTGATTTAAAGGATTAGCGACCCCAAAAACCCCTGAGCAATGATTTTCAAGGAAATAAGAGCAATTTTTTTAAAAAGCCGCCATTTTGGATCCCCCATTTTTAACATCTTTTATGTATTCAATATTTGTGTAATTAGAGTCACTGAATTCAAATCAATAATAAAAATATGCGAAAAGTCTGTTTAAAACATAAAAATTAGGTAAATCCCTATGCAAATAATTTTCTCATACTTCACCACCTTATTAGGCGTGGAAAAATAATACCAGCACTAAACTTTTGGTCCGACTGTTTTTTTCTCTTTAGATACACCCCAAGGAAGAGAACATACCATGTGTCAGTCTTCGCACTCGAAATTTTTTTTTGTGTGCCGGTGTAATTATAATCGCTAAAGTGATGAAAATTTCAAAGTATTTATGTATATACTTAGTTAATAAATAAAGTATATAAAGAATGATAAAATTTTAGTTTGTATTATACAATAAGAAAAACTTTATATCATACATAGGAAAGCATGCGTTTTGCATAAGTCAGATTTACTCGCACTCACTGGCTATGACTGACAAGCTTGTAAGTTTTCCTACTGTATACAGCGTAAGAGGAAAAAACATAATTAAAAGAAAAAGTTATAAAAGTTAAATTAAAAGGTTAAAAGTTCTACTTTATACATTATATGTAAATAAATTGTTTTTATACATATACCTGTGTCGCTTAGAATTCTTTGATCGATTCGTAAATTGACAGGTTTTATTAATTTGGTCTTAAGATCAGAAATTTTTTTCTTATTTTGCAAAAAAGTATTATTTTTTGAAGAATCTAGAAGGATATATTATTTATACGTTATTATAGTAAGACGAAATGTTTAAATCGATTATATTAAAAAGGCGATATCGATACAAAAATAATAAATTTAATGGTACTATAATATTTTGTATTTTATGGTTACACTTTATCACTTTATCAATTTCAAAAAATTTTTGGCACACTTGTTTCTAGTATCTAATACTACAATTTCACCAAATTACAGCCTAAACCAAAGACCCCATGCAAATCGCATATTTTCTGACGGAGTCTTATCCATAAGTATACCAATTTTCAGCTCTTTAGTCAACAAACTGTGATCGCTAGGGTGAAATAAACTTTTTTGACGAAATTTTTAAAAACTTTGAATTGTAAAAACCAACCACACTTTTTTTCTTAATTAAAAAAATATGAAGATGAACTATAATATTTTTTCTGTATGTTGGTTTAAATCCACATGTGAAAATAAATAAAAATATATAACGCCAGTCCACTAGATTAAGAATTTTGAGAACTTATAAGGATTGAAGTATTTTCAAGCTTGGAAAAAGAGATTTTAGTTTTTCGATGAAAACACCATGAAGATCAATTCTAATCATTTCCGCTTTATTTTTCCTGTAATGTAAGCATGGAAATACATACATGCAATCATTTTTAGCTCTCCAGATGAAAAACTGTGAGAGAGGGGGTACATGGTAATTTTCTGTATGGAACCCTAAAAAAAAGGATTTTTTCAATAAGGTATAAAATTATTGTAATTATATTTTTGTTTTCAAATTCTATGGATTTTACTGTGAGTTAACTTCTGTAAAAATTGTTAATTTTTATTTTGAATTTCATAAAATTTTATATTAACCCTCAGTGTATATAGGTAAAATAACTCATATTTTAACACAAACTATTTCTAAAAAGTACCGACATTTTTTAAGAATTCAACTTTACTGGTCTGAACTAGTCTATAAAAAAGTTTGAGATGCCAACTATCAGGAAACCCGTACATATTTCTATGCTTTAGACTCACCGACAAAATGTTAATTAATGTTCTAATGTAAACCCACGTTTTGGAAACTGTTAGATCCTCTCTGGGATGTCTGATGTCCCGTTTTTAGAAATCTAAACGATTTTTAGTGGTGTTGTACAAATAGTCTACAGACGCGACAGATGAATTAAAATGTCAATTTTTAAATACCACAGTAATATGAAAGAGGAAGATATATGTGATAATCAAAAAATGAATTTCAGAAGATTAACTATTGTTACGTATGACTTCGTAACTATTTTTAATTTTTTTTATTAATTAAAAATTTGTTATATTGTATAATTTCATTTATAATTTGGGTCTTTTGTAAATAGAATTAAGTACTCAATACACATATCATCAGGACATAAGAGGATTTTTACATAATTAACTCATAAATTAATTTGTCTTAAAACTATTTTTTCATAATTAAATTATATCCTAACTTAAAAAATAACTATAATCATGCTTCAATTGTTTTCATTCCCAATAATATTCAATATTAATTTTAAAATTATAATTCTAAAATCGGTTGAAAGAATATGGATATCACTCTTATTTCAAAAGGAATTTGTATACTTTGTTATAAGATATTTTCCACAGAAAAGACTAATTGTGTTGGTAAAAATACTAAGTAAAAGATTACATTTACACATTGGCAAAAGAGGATATAGAGCATCGAACTATATCACGCCATTTTAAAGAATTTGCAAGATTGCAAAAAGCTTGCCTGGCAACAACGAAGTTTGGCGAGCCGTGTGCACAGGCATCCCCACTCTGTCGTTTTATATTAACTTCAAGGTGTGATCTATACTTTGGATCGTTTTAACTAACGAGTCCGAATTAGTTCCTCCCGCAGTAAAGCTGCGTATAATTAAGTTTTCCTCCCGAAAATCGGTAGAGTGTCAATTTGTTTTCCCGCAAAGCGGATGATTATTTTTGTGAATTTATTTCCCGTAAAAGGCGGAGGTTTATATTTTTGTCCCCAGAAATAAGGGTTGATTTTGAATTTTTATTTGATTAATTGATTAAAGTGAATTGATATTTTTACGCGAATTGAAAATAAATAATTAAAAAGGATACAAAAAGTTAATATTAAGTGAATAATTTGAAGTATTATATCTATAATAATAATAATAAAGAATCAAACAAAAGAAGCAATTGAAGAACAAATTAAAGGAAATACTAAAAGAAGGAAGAAATAATTCATATAAGGAATCTATAACAGGTGTGAATCTGAGTAATTCACCTGAGAAAAGTAACAGGATACTTTTTCATTCTTGATAAAAAATAATAAATTGTAAGTTGGTGAGTTGATTATTAATTATTCCATTTTACACATTTTATACACACACATAATACAAATTTACATAAAACATAATTATTATATAAATAAAAATTGTTTGTTGTTTTATCGATATTATATTGTTATATGAATATTGAGAATCTTATATTAATTATATTCTATTAAAATGAAATTTTTATAATAATATTTACTACGGTTTATACAAGTAAATAATTTAAAGATAATTTATATTCTTGTATTGTACGATTTTTCTATCAATTTTCAAGTTTTATGAATTAAATAAAATTTATATTTGTACTACTCATATAACTGAAGTGTCTCATTACTGTCTACAATTATATACAACTTTTTTCCTTTTTATATATTTTCAATTAAAATACCGTCTACTCGGAGGTACTGAATTAATAGTACACTTAAAAGGGGGATCCTCTACTTTTTCAAAAATATTAATTATTTTATGAAGAATTAAACGTTTATCTTGGGGTGAATAAATATTAAGTCTTTTAGTTTAACTTATCAAAAATTACCTTCGATACAGTTAAGCCTGAATTCGCTTAATATATAGATTTTCATTAATAATATTAATTAAAATAATCGAATTCACACTTAACAACTATAAATATAGATGGCATTTAAAAATTACATGGTTAAAATTTTGATTTTTTAGGTCAGGCAAGGAAAAGAAAATTAAAAAATTCTAATTTAAAATTATCCAGTTTTGTTTCTTTGAGGAAGCAAAAAATTAATTATCATAAAGTTAGAAATGCATTATTAAAAACAAAGATTTATGTAGAACTAAGAATTGAATAATTAGTTGTTTTTTTATATTAATATTATTTTATACCTTTGTATATCTTGAAAGCGTCATATGCATTTTGATCCTTAGAGATCTTACGAGTTTTAAAATTAGTCCCTCCTGAAGTAAGATAATCATCGTCAGTAATAGAAGCACTTTCTATAATATAAATATTATTTATCAGCGATATGTATTTGAATTAATTAAATATCCATTGGTACAAGTTGTTGATTTTATCAAACATTTCGCTTTTATATCTATGCTTTCTAATTTTAATTAATTTTAATATTTAAAATTATTGAGATATTCCTAATTAAAACATCTTGATTTTCAAAATGCTACAACTTCTATTAAAATGCATGAAATAAAAAAATTACAATTTTTTTACAGTAAATATACAATGTTCAATAGGTAGAAAGTCCCTTTTCAAGGATTAAAGATACTAAATTTATCTTTATAAATTTTAAAAATCAGATTTCAATTAATGTTTAGATATTATCGAGATATAACCAATCAGTGTTTATAATGTCTAGTGACTTCAGGCTTGAAGCATTGTTCCTTGAGCATCGCATCCGTTTAAGACAGATACACTGAAAAAAATGTGGGTGTCCAGCTGCACCAGCTTGTCACGCAGCATTCCCAAAATGAGAATTCGTGCTGCCCTGTGTTTGGGTCCGGTCCGTTGCGTTCCTGTCGTGCGTTCACATTTGATCCGCAACGGTAAAAAATCATCTTTAAGACGTATTTTGAACAAGTGTGCTCACTGTGAACACTGAAATAATTCGTGTGAAACGTACTATGATCCAAATTTTCTAAAAAATATAATATTTAAGTATGGAAACAATAACTCACACTCTAATGTTACTAATAACAATTCTTGTCTATTAAATTCTCCAATAACATTTTTAGAACTGAAAAACACAAAAAAATAAAACCTCATAAAAACCAATTCCCTTAACTTTCACTATAGACGCATTACTGAACCTAGAAAAATCAATTTTCTTGTTGCTGACAAAGTTTATGAAATGGATTTGGGGAAACTATGTAATACAAACTCTTTCAAATAAAATTAAACTCGTAAGCGAAGTATCCCAAGGATCTATCTATCTATCCCAATCACAAATATAGTGGAAATCCTCAGCAAAGCACACCAAATACCTCTAAATATAAGAAGAACAATCCTTCATTTAAAACAACATAAAAAATATCTTGTTCTTCTACACATTTTGAAGAACTTAAAGATCTGGATGCAGTGTTCACACCCATGAAATAGACTTGTAATTCAAGCTTTAAACTATATCTACAATTCTGACAAAAAATTTATAATCTTTCTGATTATGCACAAAAAAGCAATGATTAAACCTTAAGATTTAAAGAAACTTTTCCAAAAAAATTTTGTAAATCCTTTTTTTTATTATTAATTCATTAACGATGACAGCAAAAACATTTGAGTAACAAAGTGAACTGTGCAGGAAGGATGTTTTGAGTTAAACATCTCTGATTAGAAGAGACGCTGCAAAATAAGCCATATCAATCATCATACATTAATAAATGTCCATATCGCACCAGGCGAGATAATCGTAGAAATATAAAGACTGTGATAATAGTGTCCAAAAGAGGAGATAATTTTTTCTGAATGAATTGCATTTTCACAGAAAGCACTTCAAATATGCTTAATCAATATGAACAGAAAAATTTATAAGAACAATTGTTGATATTTGAATACGAAAGAGACACTCAAAATCAATAGAGTATTTAATGAGATTAATAGATATTTGTTGAGGTCAGTCATATAGTATGCTAAATCTAAATATATGAGAAATTGATATGTGTGTATTCTAGATAAAAAAAATGTAATATTAGGTATTCATAAATCGTCGGCTTAGTGGAAGACTGTACCATTTCAAGAATTTGTTATAAACTATACCATTCCAAAAGTTTGTTATAAAGCATACCATTTTGATGAAGATCTATAAGAGCGTTGCACTAAAGTATTTATAACGATTAACAAGCAATTAATTTAAATTATTATAAATATTGAATTAATACATTGAAAACATGAACAAGAGGATATTTAAAATACCGTTTTCTAAAAATGCATATCCTTATTTTATGTCTAGCAGCAGTGTTGACAAACGGGAAAAAAGCAAAAAACTCTTTTTCTCGAAATGGTATGTTTTAAAAACATTTATTGAAATGGTGCAGTTTATAACGAATTCCTGAAATGGTACAGTTTTCCACCAAGCCGACGATATATCGAATTTTATAAATATTAAAATATTTCTTAAAAAATTTTATAATACCTGAATCGGAACCACCAGAATCAGAATGATGTACTTCAGCATTAACAACAATTGTCTTACGAGAATCGTTGCGAACTTTATCGTGATTCTGCATTTTCAAATGTTTACTTTCTAAAATTAATTAGTATTATTAGAAAATTTAAAGATAATATTATATTAAAATAATAAAAGTAAGATCACATATTAACAATGGATCAACGTATCGTATAGCACACAGCCAATGTAATTTAAATGAGCTATATGCTGCTATACGATCCTTTGATTCAATTTGTTACAATTTTATACATTATATTAACTAATTTATTAATTACACAGGCCTGCAAAATTTAATTTGCTTAACATGATCCCGGGTCCCAAAATTTCCCATCACTTTAGGATTTAGAAAAAGTGGGGGTAAAGATCTCAAATGACATGTTTTTAAGAATTTTCAACATTTTTTTAACCAGACGTGCTAGAGACTTCCACAAGGTCTTAAATTAAAGATTGAAATGTTATCGTAAGACCAATAAGCGTAAAACTAAAAAACTAAGGGTTTTGGAAAAAGTGGGGGTAAAGTGTCCACAAACTTGTTTTTGAGGGTTTTCAATATTATATTTATTTCTAATCTAACGTGCTAGACACTTCCACAAGATCTTTAATTGAAGCTTACAATATACACTTTTTTGTAATTTTTTATATCAAATAGGTAAAAAAAATTTACTTTGGTCCTAGAAGCAAATGTAAGACATTAGTTCGTTCTAACAAATAAAGGTGAGACAAGAAATTGGTCCGGCCAAGAAAGTCTGACTGGTTAAGGTAAGGCAAGATAAAAATTCAACTGCCAAAGGTGAGAAAAAGCAGCAGTCCTACTGGTAAAGGTAGGACAAGATTAAAGTTCAAGTGACAAAGATGTGGCACGGCAGCAGTCCGACAAATTCTCAAAATCCTGACGTGATGGGCATTTTTAAGATCCGGGATTGTGTTCAGCAAACAAAACTAAGTAAGAAACAACTTCAATATCAAAAATAAAAAACCATGTAGTTCTGTGTTATTATAGAAGGTAAAATCAATTATTTAAATATTTAGTGTCATACCAGAAGAAGAGGATAATTTTCTTGCTTTTTCATGTGATATCCGATTTACTTTTGTTGTATGTATGTTTATATTTTGTATTGTTTTCAGATGTTGAAGCAGAAGGATCTATATTAATAATGTTTAAATTAAGCATATATTTTTATTTAAAAATATTTGGTTAATTTTTTAATGGATAGTGTAAAACACTCTTAATTTTATTTATAATAAATTATATTAAATATAATTAGCAAAAGCGCCTTTGTAGGGGAAACCATTACTAGGAAATGGTAAGGGAAGATTAAAATGTTTGCTAAAATTCATTTCTATATAAAAACTGATAATAACTTATTACATTAAGAGGTTGAGGGGTTACATACCTTTTTGGGACTAAAAAAATCGAAAAAAATTTATTGCTTATTTTAAAAGTATATATTTTCGAGAATGTTTTCCCAAATTTTCATTGAAATTGGTGCATTAGAATCAAAGTTATTGATATTTTTAGCGCGGTACTCCTCAGAGGTCAGAATTGAACTTGAAACTTTAAACGCTATTATCTCTAAATAGTATTTTTTTAAACTACTGTTACAATGTGCATGATTTCTCCGAAACCGCTAAAGCGATCAGCTTGAAATTTTCAGGGTTTCTTTATAGATATTTTTTTGTTTGAAGGCAAATTAGCCCATACAAAGAGGTTGTCGCAGGTAGTATTCATATTCCTAATCATACATCTTTTCCAATATCATTTTTGTAAAAACATATAAATTTCGTAGTGTTTCCGGGTTAGAAGAATCTAACATGCTTACAAAATTTAATAATACTATAGACTCATCGTAACAAGGACATATTTATTGAAAGTTTTATACAAAAATGATTTAATAGACGAATTTGGGTTAATATTCTAATATACTAAAGAGGTATTTTTTGTAAAAAGTATTTTTTCTTCCCAGTAGTAAGAGTTAGGTGCGGTAGGATTTGTAGCAACCCAGATTCTCGCGCCCGTTTCAAATCCTCATTCAATACATAATTTTTATATTTTTCAACCCATGCAAGTTTCTTGGTTTGAACAACACTAATTGTAAGGTTTTCCCAATCTCAATTTTGACAAACCAGTTTCATATCTAACGGCGTAACCAAGGGTGTTATTTGGCAAATACAAAACTTTCTTAAAAAATGTCGTTTGAATTCTTTCGATTTCCTCGAGATACCTGAGGCCCCAAATAATCACACCATACAATAAAACGCTTGTAACTAAGCTATTAAACAATTTACTTACATGTTCCAGGTATCCAAGTTTAAACTATTTACAACAGCAATGGTCGATCCCAGAGCAATGTTAGCCATGGTACTGGCAGAACTAGTGGCGGCAGCAAAAGTGGCTGAATTTGAAAACAAGATACCCAGATATTGTATACCTTTTGGTTTTTCCTGAGCATAAATGGACCTAATATTTTGTTGTGAACATGACCCCCTTTCCTGAAAATAACTATTTGGGTTTTCTTTAAATTTAATTCAAGGTCTTTTTCCTCGCAATATTTTTTTAAAGCATTTAACATTTTTTTCATCTCTACTCTTGAATCGGCCAGTATCGCTATGTCATCCGCATAGGCAAGCAATAATATTTCCACCAGGTGGTTTAATGCAACCCCTCTAATTCCCTCATGCTTCAAAAACTCTTCTAGATCTGCTATAAAACAAGCGAATAATAATGGTCTCCTTACATCTCCCTGCAATATTCCCCTTGTGACCGATATTTGTTTTGAAGTGTCAAAAGACTTTCTGTCAGCGACACTGGCTTTTCCATATAAATTTTTTAATAAATTGATCATTTTACTTCCAGTTCCCAATTTAAAGAGTTTTTCCCAGAGCAAATTGTGTCTAACTGAAGGGAAGGCACTTCGAAAATCTACAAAGAGGACAAATAATTTTCCTCTGTTTAAACTCAGGCGAGTCTGAATCATGGAATTAAGCACAAATATATACCTCTTTTTTTCCTGAATCCTGTCTACTATTCAGGCAGAAGGCTCTGCGATTCGAGCCACCTTCCCAATCTGTCCGTTAAAATTTGCATAAAGATTTTAATGATAGAATTCATTAGGGCAATGGGTTTGTAATTCGTCGGGTCCGACTTATCACCCTTCTTATATATCATTTTCATTAAGGCATCCGACCAAGAGTCAGAGACCTCTTCTTTACTCATTACTTTATGTAATAAATGTAATATATAATTGATCCCGGACTCTGAAAGGTTTTCGATGAATTCATAAGGTAGACCATCTGGTCCCGGCGACTTACCGTCGCTACACTTCCTCAAACTCCAAAAGATCTCTACTTTCGTAATTTCCGAATACAGGATAGGGTTACTAGTTGTTATGAGCGGACTGGATGTGTTAATGATTGGTGGGAATGATAATCGAAAAAAGTCATATCATACGTCCAGGCAAAATCTTAACATCTTTCTTAAGCTTTGTGCAGTCTGTGTCAAACCAAGGTTTAGAGACATTCTTCTTAAATTTTGTATTAATCATCATACCCACATCCTCCGCACTCCCACGCATATTCTGAATTGAGTTATTTGACAAAGAGTTGTTATCCATTGACTGGTCTAAATTACTGAAGGACGCGTTAACCTTTGATTCGAAATCTCCACTCAATTTTTTTTCCATTTATACAACGGCGCAGCGTTATTTATTTTCTTTCTAGTCGCCTTAACTAATAATTCGATTCTAACAGAGAAATGATCTGAATTTGTGGGGATACAATTAACCTTGAAATCAGTTACCATATCTAAATCAATTAAATTTGACCACACAAAGTCAATCGTAGATTTGCCTCTATTACTTATATATATGGGACGTTTCACGTTAAAAAATCCAATATGTCGGCCACAATATATTTTTTTTATTATCGGAAAATACATAGCCCTTAATCACGTGGATCATGAAGGGCATTAATTACATTTTGTTTACAGTATGAGTAATAAAAATTTTAAAAAGACCAAAGTGTAAGGATATAAAAATACAGAGTAAAAAGGAACGTATATAAAAATAAAGAAAAGAAAATTATAACGGGTTTCTTAAAGATAGAAAGTGGTGTTTTATGTAAGTGTTACACTTGTGGGGGTTGGTATTGAATATGTCGATGCAATAGTTATCAGAAAAAATTTCGTTTAAGGAGGTGATTGCGCGATGTATTGGGGCATAGTAACCAGTGGAAGTCGAAGGTTTCATGGGGACAAAGGGTATGGTTGACCTGGCTGATTGACGTGGAACTTTAAAGAAAATGAGATCAAGTAAAAAAGGAGAATCAATTGTGTTATTAATGAGCCCGAATATGAATTTGCAATTAATAATTTTTCGTCGATCGTCCAGGGTTAAGGTATTAAATTCCTCGCAAAGTTCAAGGTAGTCATGTCCTTGAGGAGGATAAGTATGATGTATTAGGAGGTAGCAAAATTTCAGGAATCTTTTTTGTCCATTCTCGAGGTAATCTATGTCTTTTTAAAAATAGGGATCACAAATTAAGGATGCGTATAATAATTTGGAGATTACGAGAGTGTCAAAGAGAATAGTAAGAATACGTATATTGTTGAAGTGTTTAGTGTTGTGAAAGATCATTCCTAGTGTTTGGGAAGCTGAAGAAGAAATTGTTTTGTAGTGTGGGAAGAAATTCATTTTGCTTGAAATAATGACACCTAGGTCTCGCATTTCAATTTTTCGGGAGATGATTTGGTCATTTATTTTGTAGTCAAAAATGAAAGGTGACTTTGATTTGGAAAAAGAGACCAATTTAAAAACAGAGGCCTAAAAGGGCTAATAAAGAGGAATTAAATAAGGAAATCACGTATGTATTGGCTATAAAATGAGCATTAAGATACTTATCTTGTATTCCATAATCAATAACGGTAGTTTGATATCGGTTTTCAAAAATTAAATATGGAGGATCTAATATGGTGAAAAAAATTTTAATGCATCGGATTTGCTTCAAATTTGTTACTCGGAGGTTTTCGGGATCGCTGATGCCAAATTTAATGTTAATTTTTATAAATTCAAAATGGCGGATCCAATATAGCGGACAAAATTTGTTTAATTCTTCAGATTTTGATGAAAGTTGTTGCTCGGCGGTTTATAAGGTCGCTGATACCTAATCTGATATTAATTTTTAGAAACAGAAAAAGTAGCCACGAAAGCACGTCTGTATTATGAATTGAGGTTCAATGTCAGTTGCGATATAGAACATCAATGAAATACTTCATCCTCAATTGTTTGAATAAATATTATCTAATTAAGTTGTTATTAATATTTATTCATTTTTTTAGCGCGTCTCGAAAAATTTATGTATCTATAAAAGAAGGAATTTTCGGAAAATAGTTATCTCAATAATAAATTATTTAAATAAATATTTTTACTTTTAATTTGTCACATGTATTACTTATTCACTATTATTTCTTCAGTAAATTGTAGGTTTTAAAAGAAGCATTTTTATTTGTAATTTGAAAAAATGAAATAATTAATTGTTTAATTATATAATTATTAAACAGTATTGCTGAAATATCGATTTAACATTTAATATTAATCGGTTATTAAAATTAACTTTATAAATTGCATAATTAGATAAATACTACATCCTTCAAGGTACAACGGACAAAAGTTGATAAATAACAATAAGTTATTTAAATAATTTTAAGAATAGTTGTAAAAAATGTAACTTAATCTGTTATTTCATTTATTTATTTAACACTAAATAACACCAATAAATAATATATTATTTAAATCTTGTTTTTAAGTTTGTGTTTTAAACATGGTTTAAATTGCGATCGTCATTTGTTTAATTTACGCTGCTATCCGCTATATGTCGTTCATGATTGTTTTAATTTCTATCTGGCAACTGATATTGAACCTCTATACATTAAATAGACGTGCTTTCGAGGCTAGTTTTTTCTGTTTCTACAATTTAATATCAGATTCAATATCAGCGACCTTATAAACTCCCGAGCAATAACTTTCAACGAAATCAGAAGAATTAAAAACATTAGATTCGGTATCAGCGACCTCGTAAACCCCAGAGTAACAACTTTCCAGCAAATCCGATGCATTTAAAAATTTTTTTTCACCATATTGGATCCGCCATATTTAATTTCTGAAAACCGATATCAAACTACCGCTATTGCTTATGGAATACAAAATATGTATCTTAATGCTAATTTTATAGCCAATACATAGGTGATTTCCTTATTTAATTCCTCTTTATTAGCCCTTTTAGGCCTCTGTATATAAATTTAAACACATTTATAGGTTATATTGTGGCCTACATATTGGATTTTTTAAATGGCCATATATTTTTCGAAAGTCGATATATATGGGGCGTTCCACGCGAAATCGGACAGTATTTGACTTTTGCATCTCAGATTTTTTTTAAATATTTTTTTTCTTTTAGTTCTCATTGAAATAAGCTACAATGATTTTTTTAAATTTTTTCATAAAGCCGTTTAAGAGATACAGGTTTTTGAAAAGCACGTTTTTTACAAAAATGTTTTTCTTTAAATGGTTATAACTCGGTCATAAATTAAGCGTTTTGGTGCAATAATCGGTCTTACTCGTGAACGCAAGCGCTAATACGAGTCGAGTGGCAGTGAGCGCCTCTGGGCGTCTCACTGCCACCCGGCTGGTATTAGCGCTTGCGTTCACGCGTAAGACCGATTATTGCACCGAAACGCTCAATTGACCAAATATTTATGACCAATAAATAATATATTATTTAAATCTTGTTTTTAAGTTTGTGTTTTAAACATGGTTTAAATTGCGATCGTCATTTGTTTAATTTACGCTGCTATCCGCTATATGTCGTTCATGATTGTTTTAATTTCTATCTGGCAACTGATATTGAACCTCTATACATTAAATAGACGTGCTTTCGAGGCTAGTTTTTTCTGTTTCTACAATTTAATATCAGATTCAATATCAGCGACCTTATAAACTCCCGAGCAATAACTTTCAACGAAATCAGAAGAATTAAAAACATTAGATTCGGTATCAGCGACCTCGTAAACCCCAGAGTAACAACTTTCCAGCAAATCCGATGCATTTAAAAATTTTTTTTCACCATATTGGATCCGCCATATTTAATTTCTGAAAACCGATATCAAACTACCGCTATTGCTTATGGAATACAAAATATGTATCTTAATGCTAATTTTATAGCCAATACATAGGTGATTTCCTTATTTAATTCCTCTTTATTAGCCCTTTTAGGCCTCTGTATATAAATTTAAACACATTTATAGGTTATATTGTGGCCTACATATTGGATTTTTTAAATGGCCATATATTTTTCGAAAGTCGATATATATGGGGCGTTCCACGCGAAATCGGACAGTATTTGACTTTTGCATCTCAGATTTTTTTTAAATATTTTTTTTCTTTTAGTTCTCATTGAAATAAGCTACAATGATTTTTTTAAATTTTTTCATAAAGCCGTTTAAGAGATACAGGTTTTTGAAAAGCACGTTTTTTACAAAAATGTTTTTCTTTAAATGGTTATAACTCGGTCATAAATTAAGCGTTTTGGTGCAATAATCGGTCTTACTCGTGAACGCAAGCGCTAATACGAGTCGAGTGGCAGTGAGCGCCTCTGGGCGTCTCACTGCCACCCGGCTGGTATTAGCGCTTGCGTTCACGCGTAAGACCGATTATTGCACCGAAACGCTCAATTGACCAAATTTGACGTTCTATATATGAAAATTTTTGTTTTTACACGTAGTTTTTGATAAAAATATAAAAAAACATTATTTTTTAAATTGACGAAAAATTTTTTAATTTAAAAAAAAATTTTATTTTTAAGAATGTATGTATCGATCGATTTTTTTCAAAATTTTTTTTTAGAAACTAGAACTAAATTAACAACTTTCAGGTGTTGTCATATATATATATATATATATATCCTTATTAATAAAACTAGACTTCTGTCTGTACATTGCTCCAATCTTGGAAATTCTTATACATTTTTTCTTCTTAAGACATGAGAATTCGAAAAATGTAAAAAAATGTCTGTCTGTATGCAAAACTTTGTTCGCGCATCACTTGATAACGGTTTAACCGATTGAAGTGAAACTTGGCAATCTATTAGGTATTAACGTAACATTAAATTATAGCCTTATCCGATCAAAAAATATTAATTTGAATGGAAGTTATGATATTTTTTCAAAAAACTCGAAAAATCAAAAAAAAATTAAGTTTTTTTAATTTTTGTAAAATTGATGCAAAATTATCCATAGCTTACCTTTTCAAATAACTACAACTTTTATTATAATAAAATTTAAAAAAAGAATTTAAAAAAATTGTTTTTGTTGAATATTGAGTGATTTTTGCATTAAGATAATATTGATATTTTCTGATTAATATATATATATATATATATATATATATATATATATATACAAGATGAGATTTTTGTCTGTACATTGCTCAGAACTTAAAATTTTACACATAATTATTCGTTTTGAGCATCCAGGATTCCAAAAAAGCCAATAAAAAAAATTTCGTGTATGTATGTCCGCGTATGTCACAGAATCTTTCTTCTCGAATCACTTAAAAATGGCTGAACCGTATGAAACCAAATTTTGCAGAATGTTTGACCTTGGGCCAAGGAAGGTTTATAAAGTTACAGATTAGAAAAATATTAATTAGAACTGGAGATATTTAATTTTTTCAAAAAATTCAAAAATCAGAAAATTTCAAATTTTACATTTTTTTTAAAAAATGCTTTCAAACTTTGTATAATTGAGTAAAAATTGTACGTGCATGTACAATAGACTGCCCACTGGTTAAAACTAACAATTTATTGTTTTTATGCAACATAGTTAGTATTTTTTAACATTTTAATATAAAAATATAGGAATTAATGAAACTAATAACTACAATAACTAATTCAACAAAGTAATAAAAGAACTGTTACTCAACATATGTACATTTGTAAAAATATTTACAATTTAAGATAAGCTTAAATTTGATGATCCATGAATTTAAACATATGAGATGATTGATAGATTCATTTTCAAAACTGTTCCTATGTTTTCTGATGGTCCAGGAGAAAAGAGCCTGTCAGCTGGAACCGATGTCGCTTGAAGACCTAATAAGTAGCGAGATATTAATGAAAGACTAGGACATAGATTCTCACGTTTTTTTACCAATCTAAAATGTTTTCTGCTGCATCTGCATAAGGATGTCATAAATATAAATCAATCTGTTTTCACCATTCAATTGACGTGTAATTAGTTTCCGTTGCTCCATTATTATTTTTATAAAATCCTTTCAAATTAAGTCTGTCATCTACATCACTACTATATCCAAATATATCTACAAAAATTTTTTATACAATTTTTTCAAAACTTGAAAAACATTTTTTTGAATGTTTTAAAATAACTTTTTTATTTCTTCATATTTTTATTAATTCTGGTCAAAATTATCTTCCTGATATTAAAACGAATCGATTGAGTTATATAAAATATACATTTAATTAAAATGTATAAAAGTAATCCTTATTTATATTTTTTAAAAAAGGTAAAATTTTGAATTTCTTAAAACTGTTAAAATTTTACTTTAAAATAATTATTATTCAATGAAAGATTGAAAAATTGTTGTATATTATACTGAAGAAGGTAAATATTGATGGAATGAACAACTTGGTTTTTAATAAAATAATACTTTTATAACTTACTTTTTCTTTGTAATAATTTGATTACTAAATTTTTTCAAATGTGTCTCAAGAAAGTTTAGCCATTTCTTGTCCCCAAGAAATTTTTGAAAAAAGTGAAAAATTTATGCCTCGGATCCAATAAGAGAACTGCGCAATATATCTAATTAATCTTCTTGCAATGTTTTAATAATTTTGAAAAACATGCTTTAACTAGCTACTTGTTAGTAACAACTATTGATTTCCAAAAATCAGATATTTTTTTGGTTGATCATTTATTTCGTGTAGCAGAGTCAACGAACGTTGCATTGTAGGTGGAATTACATCCAGTGGAGACGTCAATATTAAAAAGATCCATTTTTTCGGTGATAATGCAACAACTTTAATGTTGTTCAAATGAATGACGTTATTCTTTCACGTTCGCGTACCATGTATTAGTAAAGTCTATAATGAGCACGATTGATTTCATGAAAAAAGGTAAAACAATTTTTGCAAAAATATTTTTGACACATATGGTGCACCGGGGTGGGATGCCCATCCGCTGCCAGACACAAGTGCCTTTTTGGATATGTTCGATAGACCTTGCCGTGGTGGCGGGGCTTTCCACAAAAGGGAAACCAAACAGTACAATTTACACATATACGTCTTTACTCATATATGGGTTACACACAATTACATCACTTACACAGCCTGTCACACACGGGACGAAACATCTATCATGAGCGATTGTAAAACCGAGGAAAAGTACCTACGGGGTAATGTGTCGGTTAAATCCCTCACTGGTTCCGATCGTCAAGCGCTTTCGAGCGTGTGGGCGGTGTCCAGTTACCCAAGGATGCAGGAGGGCAGTAACGCGTTAGGAGTGCCACAGATCATCGTGGACAAGGTAGAGAGAACAGGAAGTTCGAGCAGCGTTACAAGTCAGGCCAGCTGCATTACTGATTTTAGTAATGCATCGGCAAATGACATTGCTAGTTGTAACGAGGATCGTGAAGAATGTATTAAGCTGCGGGAGGAAGAGGCAGCGAGTATTCTGAAGATAGAGGAGGAGGTTAGCAAGATGCTGAAGTCCTGTGAGATCCAGAAAAATGGCAATATGACAACTAAGAATGGACTCAGAACATAGAACAACAAACAACAATGATAGTTAAAATGGCTGAAAGAACAACACTCGCCAACGTGCTGAGGAAGGTTCGAGAAGAGGCTGACCTGGAGGCTAGTCAGACAAGGGTTGTGGTACTACGGTACCAGTATTAAGTAGCAAGGTGACAGTTTTCGAACCAAACAAGCAAGGCGCAAAGTTCGCTATCGTGGCCACAAGTCAGGAAGACGCTGTTAAGATGGAGAAAATAGGGCACATAAAGATTGGGTTCGTCTCCTGCAAGATAAGAAGATGAAGAAGAACTATGGTTACAAGGTGTCATAAGTGCCTTAACTATGGGCATATAAGTAACGATTGCCAAGCAGTAGATAGGTCGGCTGCGTGCTTCAAGTGCGGAGAAGCCAGCCATATAAACAAATGATCGCATATAACTATTTCCATGCTCCGGTTTGTAAGTGGCAACCATATAGTTATGAACAAAAAATGTAGGCAACCCATCGGTTGCTTATTCTTCAGGTTTCCTTTTTTCCATCGGTATATAATAATAAAAATAATAATAATAATTTTAAAAAATATTATAATTGTACTATTAATTTATCATGTCCTTGAACATATTATTTTAGGCAACCTATTAACGATATCTTTTTTTATATATAGTGTTTGATAAGAAACATTTTCATCTGGTAAACAGATGAGTGAAGGTCTCTTTCTATTTGAATCACATATTATGATGTTTTGCTGAAGAACATTGTCAACAAAAAAAATTTTTCTTATTAGAAACTCATCAAGGTGCATGCGTGAGATAGTAGTTGGGATTTCGGGGTATAAATTCAAGATCTCTTGTGAATTTAGACTTTTTTTTCACTATTTGTAAGATCGGCGGACAGGATCCCTGATTCAGTCTTCGTACAGTCATTACATGCCTTCATAAATTCCAGATTATGAACTCGAGATTATTATTAGACTCTCATCAAAAATAGTTAAACTTCTATCACTCAGAAGCAATTCTCGCATGAAAAATATAAGAACTAAAAAGTCTGACAATAACAATTTTAATGAATAAATAATTTCCTCACAATATACATATTTGTTACTTTATTTATACAGACTATTTGAGCGAGCAAGCTTCGCCATGTCAATTCTATATACTTTGTTTTCATATTACATTAAAAACCACATTCATATAATATCTAGTATCTTTGGAACAATATTTTAGTACAAGTAAAATCTTGTCCTTTAATTTAGTGCATAACTGTACAGTTTTGTTCTACACAAGCACCTTAAATGAGTGCACTTGTGCACTTTACGCACAAGAAAATTAAAGGCACACAACTAAAAGTGTGTTAAAGGTAAAATCATCGCATATGAATATTATTGGTCAAACTAAAATACAAATACAATAAAAAAATTATTAAAATAATTAGTTCCTAATACTAGCTAGAATTTCAGTTTATCAAATTACATACAGTTTCGTACAATATATAAGTAATCGTATAGTAATTTTATAAAATCTTGTAGGCTGAAAAATTTAAACTAAACATACTCATTTAATGCATAATATACAATAGGTTGGCAAACTTTAATTGTAAAAATCAATTGAAAAGATTCTACATACAATTAAAAAAAGACCTTCGGCCATAAAAATCATTTTTACTTTTTCGATGATTCTTATAGAAAAATATGTTTTTCTTGAAAACATGATTATGTGAGTGAGGTCCCTTTTAACCCTTTAACGCCCAAATGGACAAAATTTTGGCATGAAGTTTGAGGACTTGTTTCGGTACTTAAAAATCAACAGAAAAATTCGCGAATCATCATTTCTTATGCTTTCATATGCATTCTATCAAATGGCGTTAAAAAACATAAACAATTTATAAACAAAAAGTTATTAATGTTTTTTATACAAAAAGTGATTTTTTTTCAATTTTTGTTTAATTATCAATTTTTTCTACAATGAACTAGCGCAAAAATAATTGCAAATGTTACAAATAATGTGACATAGATATATCACCTAGAAGATAGGACTATAGAGAAAACAAAAATTAAAATGGCGGCTCAAAAATGGAGTTTGAAGTTCAAATTTTTATCAAAATTTGATTCGAAAGTACAAAATTGTTAAAAGTTTTTAGATCGGCTTGAAATTTGTTACTCGAGGGTTTAAAGGGACTCTCATCACCAATCTGAAGTCCAATTTTCAGAATTCAAAATGGCGGATCTAATATGGCGGACAATTTTTTAAAAAACTTATTAAATTTGCTTCAAACTTGTTGCTCGGAGGTTTTTGGGGTCGCTGATTATGAATCTGAAATCCAATTTTAAAAATTTAAATAGGCGGATCCAATATGGCCGACAGATTTTCAAAAACACATTACCTTAGCTTGTAATTTGATAGTCGGGGGTTTTTACGGTCGCGGGACATGAATCTGGAGTCCAATTTTTTAAATTAAACATGGCGGATCCAACATGGCGGACAATTTTTCTAAAAAATCATTAGATTCGCTTAAAACTTGTTACTGCAGATTTGTACTCTTTCTGTAGTGTATAGTTTTTCTAATTTTAACTCTTATACACTACCGTCCGAAATTGTGCGAACGCTAACATCTCGAGCTATTAAAAAACACACGCGCACAGAAACAGTGATAACTCGGTTAAAAATGAAGCTAGATGCTTTTTTTAAATTGCATTGGAAAGCTTATTAAATTTCCTTTGAAATGACACTATTTTAAGATGTATTGTATAAATAGGAAGCGAGATATCATGTTATGAAGACAAAAAAATAATTCTATTTTTTTCGGAATTTCTTACTCTGACTTTGACTCTTGGCACAGTTTAGCAAAGTTTATGAAAAAATTGTTACTTTTTCAGACTATTCCTTGTAACCTAAGCTTTGAATAGAGACCAAGAACAGCAAAAAATATTTACGGGTTCCCGAGATATTACAAAAAGAGTCGGACCGTGCCAAGCAGAATTTTCAATCATCGATTTCTCTAATTCGCCGTTGAGTCAATTACTTGTCTGTGAAAAAGTGTCGAAAATTAATTTTACCAAGTACATTCTTACCGGGATCCACTTTTTAAATATCGATATATAATAAATTAAATTAAAAAGTGGATCCCAGTAAGAATGTACTTGGTAAAATTAATTTTCGACACTTTTTTCACAGACAAGTAATTGACTCAACGGCGAATTAGAGAAATCGATGATTGAAAATTCTGCTTGGCACGGTCCGACTCTTTTTGTAATA
This sequence comes from Leptopilina drosophilae, assembly GCA_032873175.1. NCBI lineage: Eukaryota > Metazoa > Arthropoda > Insecta > Hymenoptera > Figitidae > Leptopilina > Leptopilina drosophilae. Next base: position 21,908,437 of record CM065482.1, read on the forward strand.
TCTCGGGAACCCGTAAATATTTTTTGCTGTTCTTGGTCTCTATTCAAAGCTTAGGTTACAAGGAATAGTCTGAAAAAGTAACAATTTTTTCATAAACTTTGCTAAACTGTGCCAAGAGTCAAAGTCAGAGTAAGAAATTCCGAAAAAAATAGAATTATTTTTTTGTCTTCATAACATGATATCTCGCTTCCTATTTATACAATACATCTTAAAATAGTGTCATTTCATTGGAAATTTAATAAGCTTTCCAATGCAATTTAAAAAAAGCATCTAGCTTCATTTTTAACCAAGTTATCACTGTTTCTGTGCGCGTGTGTTTTTTAATAGCTCGAGATGTTAGCGTTCGCACAATTTCGGACGGTAGTGTAAATATATATATATATATATATATATATATATATAAAGATTCGCGGTAGAGAATAGCCGCCAAGTAAAAGCAAAAAACCGCGATATATATTTTCGAAATATCAGCTGTTTTTCGATAAAATTGAATAACTCGAGTAAATCTTAACCGATTTGGCTCATTCTTTTTTTGTCGGATAAAAAATAAAAAAAGAAAGAATTCTGTTAAGTTTATTTAATATTTTATATATTTTTATAGAATTTAGTCTAGGAAAACCGATAAAATAGCCATTTTTGAGATTTAGACAAACGTGGAGCGTAAACTTCTAAATGGATTGCTGAAATCTTCTAGAATATTATTAATTAGGTTAATATCTCGATATACATTTTAGGAAATTTTAATACACTTCGAATTTTTTGAAAAATTTTGATTTTTCTCTAAAAAAATTGAATTTTGTGACATTTAGACAAACGCAGAGACTAAACTTCTAAACGGTTATGTGAAATCTGCTAGAATATTATTCACTGGGTTAAAATCTCGATATATATTCCTGGAAATTTTAATACACTCCGTTTAGATCAAATACCAAAATATTTTTACAATTAATTATTTTATTTATTAAAAAGTTGATATGACGCAAACAGTTTTAAAATCCTAACAAAAACATCTATGATGCAAAAACTTCCGCCAAGTAAAAGAATTTTTCTAACACACGCACCGAAAGTACACCATTCCCTACCTGTCAAGCGGGAGAAAAGTGTATCTTTTCCTGCGAGCGGGAGGAAAAGTACTTTTTCTAACACACGCACCGAAAGTACATCATTTCTCACCTATAAAGAGGGTGGAAAGTACGTCTTTCCCGGAGGCAGGGAGAGAATGTTACTTTCCCTCCTCGTGACGTCATAACGGGGAGGGAAAGTAATACTTTCCCTCCCCGCTGTGATGTCAGGGTGAGAGAAAGTAATGTTTTCTTCCTGCTGCTATAAAAATTTGTAATTTTTTTTAATTTTTTAGAAATATAAAAAGAGCTATATATTTTTTAAGATTAAATATGTATCATGTTGTTATTTTTTTATTAATAATGGATTTTAAATAAATATGACAACAAAAAATTCCATTAAATAATTGCATATTTGTACTTTCGTTTACGTGTGTTAGAAAAAATAGTATGTGCACCACGGAAGGAAAAAGATTTTCGCCTCGTGTGTTTGCAGTTCTCGACTTCGCTCGCACTCGCCTTCGGCTCGTGCGCTTGCTACGTCTCGAACTCCAAACTTCACCCTCGGGAAAATCACTATTTTCCTCCCTAGGTGCACAATATACTATTTCCTCCCGTTGACGTCATTAGCCGGGAGGAAAAGTAACTTACCTTCTTGGTAATGTTATTATTAGGTGCGAAGTTTAAAGCAAAGTATGACCATTAGTGAATCAGTTACGTAACTGAAACGACTAGCGTAACTCACGTAACTAACTTTTTTAGTTGTATTTAACCGTTGCGTAAATGTATTTAATGCTTCATTAAATATTTGTACTTTCGGTATACGTGTGTTAAAAAAAATAATATGTGCAACTCGGGAGAAAAAATGATTTCCAACTCGTGTGTTTACAGTTCTCGGCTTCGCTCGCAAGCACTCGCCTCGAACTGCAAACTTCACACTCGTGGAAATCACACGTTTTTCTCCCTAGATGCACAATATACTATTGTAACTGTCCAAACAATTAGTGAAATAAAAGTTTACCAAGTAAGATTTAAAATTAAAATTTTAATAACGATTTATTTTAAATATTTCCTCTCCTACACAACTCGAAGTACATATTGCAGTTGAAAAAAATAACCCGAGATTAGCTGCTAATATTTCACATTGAGGCTTAATTACCTTTCCGAATTAAGTCAATGTTCTTCACTGCATTTTGAATTGTAACAAATAAAATTAACTTTAAAATTTACATTAACAAAAAACGAAATCCAATCATTCATCATAATAAAAAATTTTTATATTAGCAATTTAAAAATCTTGGCGTCAATGCTTTTATTAATTACAAGTTAGAAGCATTATTGACGCCAAGATTTTCAAATTGCTGATATAGAAATTTTTTATTATAATGAATGATTGGATTTCGTTTTTTGTTAATGTAAATTATAAAGTTAATTTTATTTGTTACAATTCAAAATGCAGTGAAGAACATTGACTAAATTCGGAAATGTAATTAAGCCTCAATGTGAAATATCAGCAGCTAATCTCGGGTTATTTTTTTCAACTGCAATATGTACTTCGAGTTGTGTAGGAGAGGAAATATTTAAAGTAAATCGTTATTTATTTATTTATTCAAAATATACGGGCTTTTGTGCCCAATCGTACAAGTACTGTATAAAGGTAATAAGCGGTTTAAATGGCTGCACTGCTATTATTGTTATTGTCAAAAATAATTTTTTTAGATTTTTGAATAAATGAACTGAGGGACACTCCAAAAAAATCCATCAATCTACTATGTTCATTTGCTTCTCTGCTTAGTCTATTTATTGTTGAATGTTCATAGTAATTAGTTTTAGCTTTGGAACGACTGAATAGCAGTGTGTCTCTAGATCTTTTAAGCGGTACATTAAAGTTAAAGAGACTCAAGAGCACTTCGCAGTTAAGCATTCCATTTATTACTTTGAAGAGAAAGAGCAGATCAGCAAATAAAAACCTTTGTGACAAAAGTGGGATATTTAGAGCGACCCTCAACTCAGTATAATCGTGATCTCTATAATCAATAGCCATACCAATCTGTCTAGCAACAAAGCGAAGGAACCTGTTTTGAACACGCTTAATTTCCACAAGTAAATATTCTTGATATGGCCACCATATAAGCGATGCGAATTCTAGTATTGGTCTGACTAACGCAAAATACAATATTTTAAAAACTCTCACACTCTTAAAACATCTCGCATTTCTCGTGACGAAGCCCAAAGCCCTGATTGTTTTATTTATTGTATAAAGAATGTGGTCATGATAAGAAAAAGAAGTGTTCAACATAATCCCCAGGTCACGAACAACAGAAACTCTCGATAAGAAAGTGTTGCCAATTTTATAATCGAAATTCACTGCATTTCTCGACCTAGAGAACGTAATTGAGGAACACTTTTTAACATTGAGAAATAGATTGTTCTTTACTGACCAAATTTGTAAACGATCAAGATCAGATTAAAGATCTTTTTGATCTTGATCATCCTTAATAGGTTTATAAATTTTTAAATCGTCAGCAAAAAAAAGGAAAAAACTATGTTCAAAATTAAGTGATAGATCATTGATAAATATTGTAAAAAAAAGAGGACCAAGGTGTGACCCCTGGGGTACACCAGAGGTAGCCAAAAAAACATCTGAATACTGATAATCGACACGCACTGACAAAAATCTATCATGTAAATAACTTCTCACCCATGCGAGTAAGTCGCATGTAAATCCCACGGCTTCGAGCTTCGCCAACAGAATGGCATGATCAACCTTGTCGAATGCCTTTGAGAAGTCAGTGTACACTGTGTCAACCTGAAATCCCAACTCTAAGTTCCGAAGTACACTGCTAGAAAAAAGACTCATATTTGTCACAACTGACCTGCCTCTCATGAAACCATGCTGCTCCTCGATTATGGTAGATTCTAAGTTTCTGTATATTTCGTCGAACATAAGATTTTCAAATATTTTAGCAATGCTACTATTGTAAGAATTATTATTGGGCAGTAGTTCGTAACTTCATTCTTACTCCCCTCCTTATAGACTGGAACAACTATTCCTCTTTTCCATATAAGTGGAAAAGTTCCACAAGAGAGGGAGCGATTGAATAAGAGATAGAGGGGTGCAACAAAGGCAGAGCAACATGATTTCAGGATCGATGGTGGAATTTCATCAGGACCTGCACCCTTTCTGGCATCTAGAGATCTTAGTTTCAACAATATACTTTGTTCAGTTATGCGAAAAACGTTGACATGATTATTGTTGTAAGAATCAAAATCATCAGGTGACACATTAGTTGTTGGGTTAGTGTAAACTGAACCGAAGAATGATCCAAAACAATTTGCATTATCCACACTCGTTTTTGCAGTAGTGTTGTCGTATTTAACCTTATTTGAAATTCTAGAGTTCTTACGCAAAGAATTAACGTATTTCCAAAAATATTTTGGATTGGTAGTTATTGAATTTTCTACACGATGCAAATAGTTCTTGTAGCACTTCCTAGATTCTCGTTTACATTTCGTACGCAGTTGAGAAAATGTCGAGTAGTCCAAAGAAGAATTTGTACACTTATACTTAAGGTGGGCCGATTTTTTTCGAGACACTAAGCGTTTGAGGTCATTAGTAAACCACACAGGATAATTTGAATTCTTAATAATTTTGTTTGGAACAAAGAGACTGAAAGCGTAGTAAATAGCATTATAAAAAGCTTCCACTGTGTCATCAATGCTTTAATTGCTAGACAAAAGTAAAGCCCAATCCAAGTTGAAAAGATATGCATTCAATTCAGTTAGATTAGCTTTTTCAAAATCATACTTAATATATTGAGCATTGAAGGAACTATTGTTATCAACTGGAATATAGGTTAAAATTGTAAGAAGAAGGGGTGGATGATATTTATCAGAGGTAATTATAGGATCATCTATTAATTCAATTGTATAATTAGACGAATTATAAAATATTAAGTCAAGAATGTTACCAGCAGAGTTAGCAAAAGTATTATTTTGACAAATGTTTAAGAAGTCGAATGTATTGCTCAATAAGTAGGCAATTTGATTATAAGCTCGAGATGATTTTACCTTAGAAGAACATGAGGGACCACTTTCAATGTCCTTGCTCCATACGATAAAAGGTGTATTAAAATCGCCGGTAATACATAATGCAGCTGTTGGAAAAGAGATTGAAATTTCATTTATTATATTACAAATATTGTTGTAAGTATCTAAATTTGAGTTTGGGGGAATGTAAAAAGTCCCTACGATATACAAAGTTGAATTATAATAGAATTTTACAAAGACATGCTTGATAGATGATTCGTTTGAAGGGACGAGAGAAGCCTTGAGTGTTGAATCACATGCGATGAGAACTCCCCCACCCCTTGAAAATTTACTTGTGGTAAGATTCCTATCTTCGCGGAATACATCGTAATTTGTGAAACCGAGTTCATAGGAATTAAAAGCTGGATTCAACCAGGTTACATTCTGGTAATATATAGATAGATCTGTACATGTGTGGTGAGAGGAGGGAGTGGGTAATTCTCTTTGTGAAACAGATTGGGAGAGTAAAGAGGGAGAATCACTGTCAACATTCACGATGTCAAAAGAGTTTGCGCACAACACTTCTATTTCTGCTGCAGGTCCGTCGACACTATACGGTGTACACCGTTGCGGTAAACGATCTGAATGTTTGTTTCTCCCTCCTTTTGTCGGAGTTCCATCTCTCTTTTCAGTAGCGATAGTTCCTCCTGTTGAGATTTTGTCATATCCCATGCAAGTCTCATTCCTTGTATTAGCGGTTGAAATTCCTCCTTCTTTTTCGCACTCAAAAATGCTTGATGTAGAATCTTCGCACTTTCCACAGAGTTGCAAATTATTTTTACAGGACGAGGCCGCGTCTGGGTCTGTACAAACGAACCAATTTTAAATGATTTGGAGCTGTCAAGAAGTTCAGGTAGATTCTCAAACATCTACCCATAACAATATACGTCAACTTTTTCACAATTTAACACCTTAAATTGTGAAAAAGTTGACGTATATTGTTATGGGTAGATGTTTGAGAATCAGTCTTGAACCAGTTTGCGTCTCAATATTTTGTGTTTTAGGATCATCCTCTTTGAGACCAAAAAGAATTAAATTATTTGACCGAGAGAGTCGGTTTTGTATCTCGTTTATGCATATATTAGATAAGTTGTTAGTATCTAGATTACTTAGAGTACCTTCGATTGCAGCAATTCTGTTCGAGTGTTCGTTGACAGTTGCGACTGCTTCTTCCATTTTAGAAGTTACTATATCAACTTTTAATGATAATTCCTTCATTGAAGTAGACAACGATGAAAAATGTTTGTTCAATCCCTTTTGAAGTCCTTCTATTGCCTTCCGAACAATTTGCTCTACACTATCGTTTGTCATATCACTTGACATAACGGACGTGCTCGAGTCCGTCTGAGACACAGACGTAGGAGAACGCGGTTTGCAACACTTTGTATATGCACCATTGTCTAGCTTTGCAACACGAACAGCACAGCTTGGGTGGTATGAAGTATTGCAAATTTTGCAGTATACTGCATCGTTGACGACAGGATTTTTACAAACAGGGCACTTTTTAGCAGTTATTAAAATTTTAATTGTAAATCTTACTTGGTAAACTTTTATTTCACTAATTGTTTGGACAGTTACAAAATCTTTTACTTGGCGAAAGTTTTTGCATCATAGATATTTTTGTTGGGATATATATATATATATATATATATATATATATATATATATGTATATATATATATATATATATATATATATATATATATAAAATTAATAAACAACACACATATCAACAAAATTACTAATTGATAAATAATATCGTTAATAAAAATTACAAAATCCAAAGAAAAAAATTAAACGAAACTTTTTTAAACGTTTCAGGGGTCGCTTCATACAGATCCGAAGTCAGATTTTGATTAGAGTTAAAAAATTTAAAATGGCGGAAGCAAAATAATGGACAAATTTTAAAACTCTTTAAAATCGCTCAAAAATGGTTACTCGGGGAGTTTTCAAGGTCGCTGATTACTAAAATTACATAAGTTTTTGAAAATCAAAAATGGCGGATCCAATATGGCGGCCAATTTTTCGAAAATTCATTTAATTTAATCAAAACTTGTTCTATGGGGATTTTTTAGGTCGCTAATTACAAATTTGACCTTAATTTTTGAAAAATTTTAAATGGCGGATACAATATGGCGGACAATTTTTTGAGAATTCATTGAATTTCTTTAAAACTTGTCCTTTGGGGGTTTTTATAGGTTGCTAATTACAAATATGACCTTAGTTTTTAAAAATTCAAAATGGCGAATCCAATATGCCTGTTGATTTTATTAAAAATTTATCTAATTTTTTCGAAAATTTTCTTTTAGGGTTTTTATATGTTTCTGAGTATTGATTCATGGGTTTTCTACTAATATACTAAAACAATATGTAGTCGAATTCAAAAATTTAACAACAAATTAGAAAATTAGATCTCGAAAAATTGTTCGCCATATTGGATCCGCATTTAAAATTTTTAAAAACTAAGGTCATATTAGTAATCAGCGACCTTGATAAGACCCGAGTAACCATTTTTGAGCGATTTTAAAGAGTTTTAAAATTTGTCCACCATTTTGCTTCCGCCATTTTAAATTTTTTAACACTCATCAAAATCTGACTTCGGATTTGTATGAAGCGACCCCTGAAAGGTTTCAAAAAGTTTCGTTCAGTTTTTTTCCTTGGATTTTGTAATTTTTATTAACGATATTATTTGTCGATTTGTGATTTAGTTGACTTTTTACTCTTGTAATTAACCCGCTATATTAAATTTTTTAAAACGCCCACCTGCTATTAAAAGTACACAAGTGTTCGTATTTTTCAAGCCCTTGAACGTTTTTTTTTTCATTGCGCCAATTTTTGGCAACAGCTCTGTTTCTATTGACGTGGAACGTCCCATATATATTTTTTTTGGAAAATCCATTTTTTGACCTGTGCATTTAAGAAAATTTGACCGACAATTATAATTTTTTTTAATATTAAAATATATACATAATTATAATTAATAATTACGGGTTAAATTTTCTTAACTGGACATGTCCAAAAATGTATTTTCTCGAGACATTGCTAGCATGTTACTATTACTAGTAAAAATATTTATATGAAATATTATTAAAATTGATGAAATATTTTTTGAGTTAAGGAGTTTCAAAGTTTTGTCATATTTTAAAATATCTTTTTTCGATTTAATATATTGAGAAGTAAAATTAATCGAATTAAAACTGTGAATAATGATTTTTGAACAATTTTACAAGAGCTACAAGCTGGATTAAAAAATTGCTTTTTTTAATTTTACCTTGAAATAAGTAATGATTAAAATAAAACATATGTTTTCATTTTTTAACCTTTAAATAAACAAATTATAATAACAAATATAAAGAAAAAAATACATAAAAAATAAAAAACATAAATAAAAAAGAAAAAATATTTAAAATTTAAAAATGAAAAAAGAATTTCCAGTTCACGTTTACCTACACGTGATGAAAGTTGGGAAACATTAAAAAAATTTTAAGTATTTTAATGTCTGAGAACGTGATTATCGAATTTTAATAGAAAATTCGGCTGTCATATTGCATTCGCCATGTTTAATTTTAAAAATTGGACTCCAGATTCGTGACCAGCGACACCAAAAATTCACGAGTAACAAATTTCAAGATAATCTAATGGGTTTTTGAAAATTTGTCAGCCATATTGGATCCGCCATTTTGAGTTTTTTAAAGTGTATTTCAGATTTATAAGGGATTATTCAAATATTACGTCACGCAAATTTGGACAATTTTTTACCCCTCCCCCCACGTCACATTTTGTTACATAAAAGATAAGAATTTTTACATAGTCCGTCACAAAACTGAAGACTATCCCCCTAAGCCTGTGACGTAATTTATGAATGATCCCTAATCAGCGACCCCAAAAACCTCCGAACAACAAGTTTAAAGCAAATTTAATAAATTTTTTAAAAAATTGTCCGCCATATTAGATCCGCCATTTTGAATTCTGAAAATTGGACTTCAGATTGGTGATGAGAGTCCCTTTAAACCCTCGAGTAACAAATTTCAAGCCGATCTAAAAACTTTTAACAATTTTGTACTTTCGAATCAAATTTTGATAAAAATTTGAACTTCAAACTCCATTTTTGAGCCGCCATTTTAATTTTTGTTTTCTCTATAGTCCTATCTTCTAGGTGATATATCTATGTCACATTATTTGTAACATTTGCAATTATTTTTGCGCTAGTTCATTGTAGAAAAAATTGATAATTAAACAAAAATTGAAAAAAAATCAGACTTTTTTTATAAAAAACATTAATAACTTTTTGTTTATAAATTGTTTATGTTTTTTAACGCCATTCGATAGAGCGAATATGAAAGCATAAGAAATAGTGATTCGCGAATTTTTCTATTGATTTCACTGGTCGACAAAAAGTTACTTTTTCTAGATTTAAAGATCGGACAATGATATTTTCATAGGATTTTCATCGCTGAACACGAATATGACCTCAAAAAGTGTCCATCACGTCGAGATTTTCAGAAAAATGGACAGAATGTTTCAAAAACCCGGTTTTCGGTCTATTTAAACCACGTGTAGAGAATAATGCCGACGTGCTATAAGTCTCTAATTAGGCTTAAATAAAAGCTTGAATTGTCCACTATAAGAATCAAATCCAAAAAGTTCTTAATCAGTTAAACATTTTCATATAGAACAACTTTTTCACTTGCGCGCGCGCTCTACTTGTACTTATAGAGCGGTACACTATGGCACTCTTACTTATTAATTTTATTTGCGCTATTTATTGTTATTTTTCATTTTTTGGATCGCTAATTGATACAAATTTTGAAACTACCATTTCGAATTTTTTTAATTTTGACTTAATATTCGTAATCATCGACCTCGAAAACCCCCAAATACCAAGTTTTAGTCAAATCCATCAGTTTTTAAAATTTATATGTCCGCCATTTTGAAACTGCCATTTGGAATTGTTTAATAACGACCTTACATTCAATCAGCAACAATCAGCTAGTCGGAAAATGATAAATAACAATAAATAGCTCAAATAAAATAAATAAGAATGAAAGTGCCATTGTGCTAAATGAAAATTTTTGACTAATTCAGAACTTTTTGGATTTGATTCTTATAGTGGACAATTCAAGCATTTATTTAAGCCTAATTAGAGACTTCTAGCACGTCGGCATTATTCTCTACACGTGGTTTAAATAGACCGAAAACCGGGTTTTTGAAACATTCTGTCCATTTTTCTGAAAATCTCGACGTGATGGACACTTTTTGAGGTCATATTCGTGTTCAGCGATGAAAATCCTATGAAAATATCATTGTCCGATCTTTGAATAATTTTTCGTGTCCACCAGTGGTTTTAAGTACCGAAACATGCCCTCAAACTTCATGCCAAAATTTTGTCCATTTGGGCGTTAAAGGGTTAACTTACCAGACCAAATATTCATATTTTAGAATTTACAATTTAATGCTATATGGTTATTGTTTACTATTTAGGAGAAGGAAAATAGTTTTTATATTTAGGAAATTTTAATGTTTTATATGAAATATAGTGAATATATCCTGGATGGAAAAAATAATTTTTTTTAAGATCAAATTTTTTTCTTTTGAACAACATTTTATTGATTTATGTAATTTTGCTTCCTAAATTTTGAAGCCTTTTTCAGCAACTTCAAGTGGAATTCATAGTAATTAAGCGACAGTGCTCCGTGTCCACATCTCGCACCATTAAATGCCTGGAATTAGGAGTTTGTTAACCACATGACTTGATGCGAAGTCGCATTCCGGCATTTAAGTACACAGATCGATTGATCTGCGTTAAACTCCAGGTTGCTTTGGATGTTGGAAGCTTACAGTTGTTACTTGAGTCTATTTTATATAAACCCTTGCGCTCCCATTTTTTTCTCACGCCTGTTTTTGATGATGCACCGCTGGTGCCGGTGGCTCTGTTCGGAAACAGGAAAGTAGAAATCCAGTGTACAATGCAAATAATATAGCAACAGCTATCAGCATGTACATGTAGATATTTAATTCAGGCTGTCGGAATCTGTTTTTTCGTAGCCAATCTAATACATCTTGTTCCTTGTGAATGTCGCCTATATAAAAAAGATTCTATAAAAATTTCACATAATATCAAAATTATGTTTTCATTTTCAGTATTTCATATTACATAAAATTCAGAAAGTCAATACAATGTTCTGTTTATTAACTCATTGTGTACGTACAATAAAAATAATACACAGTTTTGATTTTAATTAGAGAATAAAAATTAAAGATAATACATTCGCAAGTTTTTTATTGTTAATCAATTTTTTTTAAGGGGGCAAGCGCAGTTGTAACGTCGAAAAATTGACATTTTTTCAAGAATTTTTTTCTTGTAAACCATTAAACTTTTTTTAAAAATCGATTTTTTTCTAAAAGTACATCATTTAGATTTGAGTTAACAAAAAAAAGAAGTTAAAAATATTAAGAAGTTCCAAAGTTATGTACCGTTAAAGTAAAGTCCTTCGAAAAAACAGAGTTTTGCGGTGACCAACACTATGGAAATCTGATTAGTCCGAAATTGAAAATCGAAACAGATTTACTTTTATTGAAAGATTATCTAATCCTTAATCGAAGGATTTAAAAGGAAAAAAATATTTGAAAAAATGGTGGCCTGCCAAAGTTGAAAGTTAGATTTTTTTTTCGTCAACTTTGGCAAGTCCCCATTTTTTCAAATATTTTTTTCCTTTTAAATCCTTCGATTAAGGACTAGATAATCTTTCAATAAAAGTAAATCTGTTTCGATTTTCAATTTCGGACTAATCAGATTTCCATAGTGTTGGTCACCGCAAAACTCTGTTTTTTCGAAGGACTTTACTTTAACGGTAAATAACTTTGGAACTTCTTAATATTATTAACTTCTTTTTTTTGTTAACTCAAATCTAAATGATGTACTTTTAGAAAAAAAATCGATTTTTAAAAAAAGTTTGATGGTTTACAAAAAAAAATTATTGAAAAAATGTCAATTTTTTGACGTTACAACTGCGATTGCCCCCTTAATAATTACATTTTCTAAAAAAAATTTCAAAAATGCATCACGAAGCTAAAAGTAAAATAATTAATAATTATTTATTTAATTAAACGATTGTTAATAAACATTTATTAGTTAATAATAAATAAATTGTTTGATTTGATAAAAATTGGTTTTAAGGAAAAATATGCACATAATTTTTCGTTTTGATAAAATAGTGTTTTAATAAATTATTTTAAAAAAATTTAGAAAAAATGTAAGAGTTCAAATATATTGAATATCAATACCTCGATAAATACTGGGAAAACGTTTGCGGAAATACACAATGGCAGGGAGTTTTGTCACTCCCCATTTTCTGGCGTATCGAGGATCTGCCATTTTCACAAAAGTAATATCTAAATTTTCAGTTTCTTCGTCAATTTCTTCAAGTTTCTCATTCACTGCGACACTCTCTTTACTGTCGTGATCATCTGCTCGTTTTTCCAGGAGAAATGTAAAGAAAAATTATTTTTTAAGTATTGTCATCAAAAATTGAAAAGGGTGAGAGAATCATTATGATAATTAAATATTATAATTATACATGAAATACTCACAAAAAAATACGGCAAGAAATTCATTTTCATCTAATAGTTTATCCAACATTTTCTTATTAACTTCGTCAATTTCATTTTTAAGAACAAAAACATCTTGTGAGGTGAGCCATGACAATATTTTGCCTTCCTGAGTTAGGTCGCCATCGTAAATAAGCGGCTCCTTTTTACGGAAGTAAACCAATGACGGAAGATTGAGAATATCATATTTTTTAGCTGCATCAGATTCTGAGACTTTGACAAAGTCAATTCCAAATAAATCAGCGTCACCATCGATTTTCTCTAAAGCTTCTATTATTTCGTTGCATTCGGGACAACCTTCCTCAACTGAATATTATAAATTAATATTATAGTCTCTAAATCTGAATATGTGAAATTGCACTTATTACACTGGGTAACAAGAAAATGGTCATGTTGTGTTTATTTCAAAATTTTTGTGTTTATTGAAAGTTTGGGTGTCAGTGAACAAGAAAATAGCAAAAAAAATTTTAATTTATTTAAACCCCTAAAAGGGGGGTTGAATTATTAAAAAACAGTGTTTTTTGCACTTTTTGATGTCCTGTAAAAAGAAAATGGGAAGACATAAAAAGCTCTAGTATGGCTTAAAAGAAAGCTCCAACCTTTATATTTAAGAACCAAAAGTGAAAAGTAATGTAAAAAATGCAGGGGACTTGAATTTACCGAGTACCCCCCCCCCTAATGATTCATACGCCCTGGTAAAAATGACTGGGAATCGAAGCATTGGTGGATATCAATTTTTCATCGTCGGATTGGCTTCAAATTTTTTACTCGGAGGTTTTTGGGGTCGCTGATTACGAATCCGAAGTAAGCTTTCAAAAATTCAAAATGGCGGCTTCAACATGGCGGATAAAATGTTAAAAATCGTTCGGATTCGCTCGAGACTTGGTTCTTGGGGTTTTTGTTAAAGCCGTCATTTTGAATTTTTGAAAGCTGACTTCGGATTCGTAATCAGCGACCCCAAAAACCCCCGAGTAACTTTGAAGCCAATCCGACGATAAAAAATTGACTGATTTTTTAAATTACTTTTCACTCTTGGTTCTTAAATATAAAGGTTGGACCTTTCTTTTAACCCACTAACGCCTGAATGCACTGAATTTTTAGTCTGACTTCAATCTTAAATATTTTCTAATAAACATATTATTTTCTCTTAGATAAATAATTTTTTTTGCATTAAAGTGACCTCAATCCGAATATGATATTAGAAAATTAATAAGAAATTGTTTAACAATATTTTTTTGCATATAATTAAAAAATTGCATGATTTTTTAAAGGTTTTTTATTACAAATTCTTAAATTTTTAAGTCAAAAAAATTTTTTGACATCTAATATTACCATAAATTGTGCACTCGATTGTTATACTTTCAAAAAATATATTGACTTTTTAAATTTAAACATTTAATTTTTTTAAATGGCGCCTAAAAACTAAATTTTTTTTGAAAATTTGAAATTTGATGCTCGATAAACATTTTTTTAAACTGTGGCTTGAAAATGTTTACTCGGGGGTTTTCGGGGTCGCTGATTACAAATTTGATATTAGTTTTTCAAAATTTAAAATGGCGGATCCAATATGGCGGACGAAAATTTCAAAAATTGGTTGGATTCTTTTACAAATACGTATTTGGGGGTTTTTGGGGTCGCTCATTACGAATTTGATATTAGCTTTTTAAAAATCAAAATGGCGATTCTAATATTAGGAAAAAAAGAAAATTTCACTTACCTTTGAAATACATCTCTACCACCTGGCGGAAGAAGGGAGAATTATAACGAAAAATGTGCGAATTTTTCAAAATTATAAAAACTTTACATGTAAAAGAGTGCAGAAAAAATTGAATTAATATCAAAAAATTAATTTGTCGTCATTAACATTAAAAATTCTTGTTACTAATAAATAGTTATTAATTTTTATTGTTATATTCACTTTCATAATTTTTTCATTATTTTTTTATAATTCAAATATTTTATTAAATAAATATAATAAAATGTAATAATTATTAGCATAATAATTGCATAATATTAGATCCGCCATTTTGATTTTTAAAAAACTAAAATTCTTTTTATAATTAATCAGCCACGCCGAAAAATCCCTGAGTAAGGATTTAAAAAAAAGTTTGGAAAAATAATATCAGATTCACGACGAGCGACCCCAAAAACCTCCGAATACTGATTTATAAAAGAATCCAACCAAATTTTGAAATTTTTATTTGCCATATTGAATCCGCCATTTTGAATTTTGGAAAACTAATATCAGATTCGTATTCAGCGACCAAAAAAACCCCTGTGTGCGGATTTGTATGAGAATCCAACCAATTTTTGAAATTTTCGTCCGCCATATTGGATCCGCCATTTTAAATTTTAAAAAACTAATATCAAATTTGTAATCAGCGACCCCGAAAACCCCCGAGTAAACATTTTCAAGCCAAAGTTTTAAAAAATGTGTATCGAGCATCAAATTTCAAATTTTCAAAAAAAATTTAGTTTTTAGGCGCCATTTGGACAAATCAAATGTTTAAATTTAAAAAGTCAATGTATTTTTTGAATGTATAACAATCGAGTGCACGATTTATGGTAACATTAGATGTCAAAAAAATTTTTTGACTTAAAAAGTTAAGAATTTGTAATAAAAAACCTTTAAAAAATCATGCAATTTTTTAATTATATGCAAAAAAATATTGTTAAACAATTTTTTATTAATTTTCTAATATCATATTCGGATTGAGGTCACTTTAATGCAAAAAAAATTATTTATCTAAGAGAAAATAATATGTTTATTAGAAAATATTTAAGATTGAAGTCAGACTAAAAATTCAGTGCATTCAGGCGTTAGTGGGTTAAGCCATATTAGAGCTTTTTATGTCTTCCCATTTTTTTAGAGGACATCAAAAAGTGCAAAAAACACCGTTTTTTAATAATTCAACCCCCCTTTTAGGGTTCAAATAAATTTAAAATTTTTTTTTGCTATTTTCTTGTTCACTGACACCCAAACTTTCAATAAACACAAAAATTTTGAAATAAACACAACATGACCATTTTTTTGTTACCCAGTGTTATACGTTATAAGTCGTCTTCTTGATTAACAAGTGCATATACACTTAGAAATAAATGAATTTTTTACTTATTTTGAGTGAAATTTCACTTATTACAAGTGTATATGCACTTATTGATCGAGTAGACAATTTATAACTTAGATATAAGTGAATTTTCACATATTCGGATTTATAGAGTTGGGTGGAATTCATAAGGCTTAACGACGTTGAATTAAATTCTATCATTTACGATATAATGCTAAATAATTAGAATTGAAAAATGATTATTTAATAATTAATTAAATGTTAGGGAGGCTAAAATGATTTTTTGGGAGACTTACAGAAAAAAACAGCAAGAAATGGTGATTCGTCTAATAAGCGTTCCAACATTCGTCCATTAACTGCTTCAATTTCGTCCTTTAATTCCCGCACATCATCATCGCAGAGCCATTCAAGTACTGACAATTCATTCTGTAGATCTCCTGCGATAAATAAATTAATATTTTTGTAAAATTTTAGGAGAAGGAAATAAAATATGCAAATTCAAATTGGTGCATCCAATTTGGCAGACGACGAAATTGAAAATCAAACAAATTTGTTTGAAATTTGTCCCATTGGGTTTTTGAGATTCTATTTACGAATCTGAACTCACTTTTTCAAATTTAAAAAAAATGACCTCAAATTAGTAATCGGTGATCCAAAAACCTTCAAGCAAATTTCATTGACTTTTGATTTCTTCGTTCACCAATTCAGTCCGCCATATTGGATCCGTTATTTAAAATTTTTTAAATCTAACTTTCGATTCGTAATCAGCGACACCAAAAATTCCGAATGACAACTTTGAAGAAAATTATTACTGAATTTTTTTGTTTCGATTCCGGAATAGTTTTTAAAGTATCATCTTAACACAATCTCAGATGCAAGAATTGTATATAACGTTAAGATTTTGAAAAAAGTGGAGGTAAAGATTCAAAAAAGGTCAGAATCTGTACCCCCCACTTTTGTCAAAATTCTGTTGTGTTAAGCAATTTTAAGATCATAAATTGTGTTTACATAACAGAAATACATTTGAAACCGTTCGGATATACAAAATAAAAAGTCATGAAACTAAGTGACGTTTAGAAATTCGAAAAATTATTTTAATGAATAAATGATTTCAGTCCCAATGTGAAATTCATTGTTGCTACTGACCTTCGAACAAAAGAGGATTCCCATTTCTAAAATATACGAGAG
Source organism: Leptopilina drosophilae (assembly GCA_032873175.1). Taxonomy (NCBI): domain Eukaryota; kingdom Metazoa; phylum Arthropoda; class Insecta; order Hymenoptera; family Figitidae; genus Leptopilina; species Leptopilina drosophilae. Next base: position 21,925,451 of record CM065482.1, read on the forward strand.
CTGGAAATGTTTTAATAGAATATCTCTTGGCAAGTTGTGGATCTTGTATTCGTACAACGTGAATGCCAAATAAATCACATTCATCATCAATTTGCTCTAAACCTTCTAATATTTCATCACATATGTGACAATTTTGCTTATCTACGAAAAATTATTTTCTTTTGATTAAAATTAATTTTAAACAAATGGAAAATTTAAACTTGCTTATTGGCAATCTTACAGAAGTAGACCGCAAGATATTGAGTGTCCTCAACTGATGATTCAAGCATTACTCTAGTTATCAATTCTATTCGATCCTCAGTTTTTTGGGTAATTAACCATTGAAGCACTTCCTCTTCCTCCGACAAACTACCTGTTTGTAAAAAAAGAAATTTTTTTAAGTAGTTGTTAATTTTTATTTTTAATAAATGGAACAACTTGGAAAGAATACCCTCAAAAACATTTGGAATTTGATTCTTGAAGTAAACTAATACCGGAAATTCGGTAGCTCCATAATCTTCGGCTATTTTGTAATCCTACGAATAGAATAAAAAAAGAAATTTATTGTGGAAAAAAACGTTTAGTTGTTGGAAAAAACTATGAGAAAAATTCAAAAATAAAAAAATTTGAAAACTGAGCAATTTTTTAATTAAATTAAGAATAGAGTTTTAAAATTAAAAAAAATTTAAAATACTTTCAATTTATACGTACTTGTGTTTTGACGAAATGAACACCATGTCTATCGCAATCATCATCAATATTTTCCAATTCCTCCAAAATTCCAGCGCATTGTTCACAATCGTCGCTATCTGTGAAAAAATAAACTTCCTCTCTGAAAATCTCACTTTTTACCAAACTCTCCGAAAAAAATAAATGACGGGTGTAAATATATTATTATCAGTAACTAATACTGTTTTCATTTTACATAAATAACCAATTTAAACAGAAAAAGGAAACTATTTTAAGACGCTTTTACAAATTGTTATACTAAGAGACTAATAACTATAAAGAAATTGTATTATACATTTATACATCAGACAGAAAATATTAACAATTTTTTTCATATCTGTCATGAATGAAAATATATAATAGTGAATAAAATAAATTGCAGCTGGAAAGCAGACTAAAGCCTTGCTTTTTTCCTTTACACGCAGAGGAGTGCAAACACAAACAATCAAAGCAACCTTCAAAAAGTTCAAAGAAAAAGATTGACAAATAAATAAGCATAAGAAGAAGAAAAGAAGTGTTAAGATAGTGTGAGAGCTATTAAAATTCAAAAATTGCGTTCATGTGAAAGTGAGTAAATATGTTATAAAAGAGCGCAATAATTACACAGGTCTACAAGGTTTTTTTTAAGATATCGGAGTAGTTTCCCATGTATTTTTGTGCGCTAAATACGATCCCGGTCTCCAAAATTGCATATCACGTCAGGATTTTGAGAAAAGGTTTTTTTGGGTAAACACCCAAAAAGCGTGTTTTTGTCGGTTTTCAGTATATTTTTCACATAAACCTGATGAGCTAAGACTTCTATTTAGCCTTAAATTAAAGCATTATTTGTGCACTTTAAGATCCAAATGTTTAGGATACAAAAATATAAAAGATTTTGAGAAAAGTGGGAGTAAAAACCCCCAAAAATGTACTTTTGAGGAATTTGAGTATTTTTTTCTTTTTAACCTGACGTGTTGGTAACTTAATTAAAGTCTTAAATTGAAGCTTGAATATTTAAATGCTAGGCCATTTTGAAGTCCAAAATCGTGTACAGCGTATAAAAAAACATTAAAAATCAGGCAGAGAAGCAGGCACAATAAACCTACATCATAGGGTTTCGTGGCAAAAATTAACATAGCAGCGCTTGCCATGCCAACGGCTGTTATGACAAACATTAACATAGCAACGGTTGTTAAGACGTAAGACTTAAAACTTAAGACCTTCTTATACCAAAGTCACGCTATAAAACTTAAGACTTAATACATAAGACTTAAGACTTAATAACTACGGACGGACACCGAAGTCTCGCTATAAGGGTTTTGGCCCTTGGCCACGAAACCCTAAAAACCACTCTAGTAACACTGGTCGACACGAAAAATGATTCAAAGATCGGACAATAATGTTCTCATAGGATTTTCATCGCTGAACACGAATATTACCTCCAAAAGTGCCCATCACGTCGAGATTTTGAGAAAAATAGACTGAAAGTTTCAAAAACTCTGCTTTAGGCCTATTTCGATCACGTGTAGAGAATGATGCTGACATGCTAGAAGTCTCTAATTAGGCTTAAATAAAAGCTTAAATTGTCCACTATAAGAATCAAATCCAAAAAGTTCTGAATCAGTCAAAAATTTTCATTTAGCACAACTTTTTTATGTGCGCGCGCTCTACTTGTATTCATAGAGCGGTACACTAGGAAGCAGTATGAAGCTGGCACTGCAACTTCAATGGATTTACATGTCATTTATGGTATAATTTAGTGCTAATTTATGCCGCAAAAAAATTTTATGCTGCGTAAATTTTGCGAAAAACGTGTAGTAATGCTAACTTTAGCTGAACTCAGCACTCCGGTATGCACATCTCCGAAACTAATAAGTCTAAGAACCTCTACCTTGCGGCATAATTCAGTGCTAATTAAATGCCCTCAGAATACATACTTTTTATTTTTAAAAATTAACCCCTTGACTCAAAAACTTACCCCCCTCCATATGGGTGCAAAAGTACATTCTACATTCAATATTTATAAATGTTGATTCAGGGATTTTCAACATCGCTGATTACGAATCAGGCATTAGATTTTCAAAATACGTTTTCTTTTTTTCTTGTAATACAGAAAGAGAGTCAAATTGACTGTCTAGTTGGTACACTCAGATGCATTAATGCTGTCCTCCCGGTTTAAAGGAATTTTGAAAAGTCGTGTCATTTCTATCAAATATTCTTAGTTCGTGACATGCGAATGTTCTCATATGTCATGAACTAAAAACATTTTGATAGAAATCATACGACTTTGCAAAATACTGTCAAACCGGAAGGACAGCATTAATGCATCTGAGTGTACTAAAAGGTACCAAACCCAGACCAAACCCCTCTCCAACATTTTAAAAAAGGCCTTTTTTAAGGTATACTTCTGTTTTTAAAAACTCATTTTTCTCAACAGCATTATTTTTTTGAAAATGTTTTTGCAGTAACAAGAGGAGAAAAAACTTTTTAATATGTTTGATGTGAGCTATAAAAAGTAACTGGAAATTTCTGTCAGACATGTTGAAAATTTCAGTTATTTAGCAAGTAGCCAATAAGTGAATTATTGTTTAAATATTATTATTTTTTATAACTTATTATTAGGTATTTATTTTTATTATTATTATTTATTTTTATTAATTTTTTATTACTGTAAATTTTTTTAATATTTTTAAATAATTCAGTTATTTTGCAGTGGTTAGACAGTACAAAATGATTAAAAATTATGTCATTGTTGATCATTTGACTTTTGGAAATCTAATTCCAAATTCGTAATCAGCAACTAAAAAAACCCTTAAGTAACAAATTTGAAAAATATCCAACTATATTTTAAAAATTCTTTGGCCATATTGGATCCGCCATTTTGAGTTCTGAAAATCTAATACTAGATTCGTAATCATCACCCAAAAAACCCCTGAGTAAGAAATTTAAAGCATATCCAAACATTTCTTAAAAATTCGTCAGACATATTGGATCGGCCATTTTAAATATTGAAAATCTAATGTCAGATTGGAATGTAAGAATTTTAGATTCGTAATCATCAGCGATCCCGAAAACCCCTGAATACGAAGCTGCGTCAAGATTTATAAATATTGAACGTCAAGGGGTTAATTTTTAAAAATGAAAAGTATGAATTCTGAGAAAATTTAATTAGCACTAAATTATGCCGCAAGGTAGAGGTTCCTAGACTTATTAGTTTCGGAGATATGCATACCGAAATGCTGAGTTCAGCTTTAACTTTAACTTAAGCCTAATTATTTATTTAAAAAACTTTTTTAAATAAAAGTTTTTTTTAGTCAAAACACGTGGCATTAAATATTTTAAAAAAGAGTAAAATTTTAAGAGAATAAATAAGAAATTGTTTTCTCCCTTTAATAAGAAAAAACTTAAAAATCGATAACGGGTAGAATTAAAAAAAAACAAATAAAAAAATGTATTAAAATCATTTGATAAAAAAGATAATTAAAAAATTAAAGTATTGTATTTCTAATATTGTAAGCAATATAAGTAGAGGAATAAAATTTTTAAAATTAGTTCCTGTTTTTTTAATTGGATAAATGTTGCAAGTACTGTTTTAATATTTGTGAACGGAACCCGCCATTGCACTTGTCCAATTTTTTATTTTACCATTGTGGGTCGTAAAGTGTCCGATTTAATCTTTAACTTAAAACTACATAGAAGTTTCTAGCACGTCAGGTTAAAAAGAAAAAAATACTCAAATTCCTCAAAAGTACATTTTTGGGGGTTTTTACTCCCACTTTTCTCAAAATCTTTTATATTTTTTTATCCTAAACATTTGGATCTTAAAGTGCACAAATAATGCTTTAATTTAAGGCTAAATAGAAGTCTTAGCTCATCAGGTTTATGTGAAAAATATACTGAAAACCGACAAAAACACGCTTTTTGGGTGTTTACCCAAAAAAACCTTTTCTCAAAATCCTGACGTGATATGCAATTTTGGAGACCAGTAGAGCTGTGCAAAAAGCTTTAAGCTCGATCGAGTATTTTAGAGCTTTTCATTTTTCGAGCCGAGCCGAGCCTAATCAGTTCGAGCTCGAGCCGAGTCCGAGCCGAGTCGAGCCTCATCAAAAGCTCGAATAATTTTGAGTTCTCGAATTTATTAGATTAGAAACGAGTACTCGAATTCACTCGAGTACTCGAAATTATTCGAGCTTTTAAATTACAAAAAAACTATTAATAAGTAGAAAATTTCGAATTTATGGGATTTACTGATCGTAGAAAATCGTTAGGTGTTAAAATAATTAACCTACTAACTAACATAAGAGATTTAGGGAGAATTCGATATTTTTTACTTATAATTATTTTTTAATCATTTATAAGCTCGAATACAATCGAGTACTTGAAACTTTCGGGTACTCGAAATTTTCGAGTACTCGAGTGGAATCGAGTACTCGAATTCACTCGAGTGCTCGAAAAATCCGAGTACTCGATACATCGAGTCAAGCTCGGGCTCGGCTCGGCTAGAAAAAATTGATGCTCGGCTCGGCTTTTCGAGCTTTTTGCACAGCTCTAGAGACCAGGATCGTATTCAGCAAACAAAAATACATTGGAAACCACTCCGATATCCGAAAAAAGTCGTATTTTGTTGACCTGTGTTATATTAATTAACCGAAAATTAATGTTAGAGGGTGAAAAGTAAAATATTTTCGTAAACTGTGAAATTCAATCACAAACTTAGGTAAAAGAATAGTGATTCCCTGAGTAAAAAAATGATTTGAGGTGTGCTGTTTTAAATTTTAAAGTAAAAATAATATTTCACACCCATCCCTGGTATGAAAATGATTCGATTTACGATTTACGTTCGGAAATTCAACCAAATTCGTACAGATTTCCTATCGAATTCATGTGAAATTACTAGTGAAATTCGTGTGGTGTTTTCAAACTTTTTGTTAAACTTTTTGTTTTTTTTAAATTAATTTTGAAAATTTTTTAGAAAATACTGCTTGGAACTTCGTATAGATTTCCGCACGAAATATCAGCTAAAATGTTGTTTTAAAATATATACGGCAATATTTCCATATGAATTATTATACAGATTTCGTATGAAATTTAGCCGAATATTTTTAATGAAAATTATAGCTGACATTTCGTACGGAAATCCATATGAATTTTCGATCAGCATTTTGTAATAAAATTTCAAAATTATTCCGTTCGTAATTTAATCGAATTTCGTAACAAAATCTATCCGGAAATATTTTTAAATGTCTTATAAATATTTTAGACGCTAAAATTGAAAGTTTAAAAACATTTTTTTAATATAATTTACCAAAAGTTTTTACATATCATTGTGTATGTTATGAAGTCTTAAAAAAAGAAATTATAATTTGAAAAAGTATAAGGGGAAATCTCACGAAATGGGGACTTTTTGTTGTAAAAAATTTATTTTTCAAATTAGTGGCACATTTTTTTTAACCATTAATTATTATTCTTCGACCAAATAGAAGTATATTTTAACCAGCGTAATTCAAAATTATTAATTGCTACTTTATTTAAACTATTTTTGTAATTTTTCTTTATCCACCTAAAGTTACATTTATCAAACATCTACACGCGATATAGTTCAAATATATTTTTTCATAAAATGGCACTATAATTGCCTAAGTAACATTATCTCGTACAAAAAATATTCAATATCAACCACAAATATTATTTTTAGGGGTGAGCATTTTGCATACATATTTATTAACAACGAAACCAAAATATTACACAAAGATGAATACATTTTTTAAATGTGATTTCTTGTGCTCGTCAAAAGACCATTTTTTGACAACGAGTTACGCACTTGTTGCGCGTTTCATAGATGTTTTAAGTGGCATAATGTTCTACCACCCATAATTCTTTTTCTGAATACCTAAAAATGTAAATAATATATGGGCGAATTTCAAATAATGATCACTCAACAAGTATTATAAGAAAATTAATGATTTAAAAAATAGGTGAACATGCAATTATAGTTATAAACAGCTCATTATCACGAATATTATAATTCGCACACTTGTCTAATTTACCTTTTTCTACCCTTCACAACCTATACATAAATGACAAAAAATCCCAAACATTAATAAAAATTGCTCAAAAAGTTATCGCTTGATAAAAATTCGATTTTATGCGAGTTAGGTCAAGAATTTCTCAATTTCTATAATTTTAATGAATAAATCAGCTGCATACTTTTTTAATTTTTACTAAAAAGAATTTTTTTATATCTCATAGTCGCGATATAGTATTAGCAAATGAATAAAAATGTGGGTTAACAATATGAATGCTTTTTGTGGCACCTATATCTCAGAACCCAATTTGTCCCCATTTCGTGAGATTGACCCATAAGGGCAATTCCACGTGAGATTTTAGTCGACCTCTTAAAATCGGCCAAAAATATTTTTTTTCTATTCTGTATCGAAAAAAATAGATATATATTTTTTTATTTTTATTTAATTGTCCAAATTTTCGAGTTATGAATTTTCGAAAATTTGCACTTTTAATTGTAGACCAATATTCAGTAGCTCATAAGTCCGAAAATATTGAGTTTAGAAAAAAGTTCTCAAAGAACTAAAGTCTTAGTTTTCTTTTGTCTTTTAGTCGAAAATTCATAACTAGAAAATTTAGACAATTAAACAAAAATAAAAAAATACGTATCTTTTTTTAGGCAAATTTTAAGAGGTCGACTAATATCTCACGTGGAATTGCCTATAAGTATCTTGCTTCTACGAAGGGGGCTTTATCGACTGGTAAAATGTATTGGTTGTCAATGTAGCTCATAGCAGGATCATTTAAAATAAAAAATCAAGTATATTTTCAAAATGAAAGACTTAATATAGGACCTTAACCTCTCGTTTACTAATAATATTAAAAAATGTATTTTTTGTAAATCATTTATGTTATATAAAATTGTGAAACCTTACAACTAATTTTACACGAATTAGATAGGAAATCTATACGAATTTGGTTGGATTTCCGTACGAAATTCATACGAATCATTGTTATCTGGGTGCAAGGTGTGATTTGACGTTCAAAAATTACCCCGTCATCGTTCGTGGGATGAAAAGAGGAATAAGTAAAATTTCTCCTTTTCATTTTTGAACGTCTAATAACTTTCTAGTCCTTTCACAGGTCTTTTACAACTTGGACATGACCAAATGTACACAAATTTTACCTGGCTTTTGGCAGAAACTTTTAGTATGAAAACGGAGTAATAAAAATTTTTAATATACATTTCTTAAAGCTCAGGAACCGCTCTTTCAAATTCTGCAATAAAAATATTGCAAATTCCTAAATAAACAAATTACATTAAGCTATTTAATAAAAACCACGATTTTTTAAACACTTTTTTTAGAAATCAAAATTTTGAATTAATTACAGCAAAGTGATACACCTCATAGATATAAATATCGCGTTTAATATATTTAAGAGCGTTTGATAGTCTCTAAAATTTGTAGGTTTATTATAGATCACATTTGTAAAATTGATGACTATTACATAACAGTTATTATATAGGTATTATAGAATTAAAGTGTATTAAATGTTCTAGAACTTAAGTTCTCTACTAAAAATAGATCTATACCCCTTTAATGCCCAAATGGACAAAAATTTTGGCATGAAGTTTGAGGACATGTTTCGGTACTAAAAAGTCAATAGAAAAATTCGCGAATCATCATTTTTTATGCTTTCATTAGCGCTCTATCGAATCGCGTTAAAAAACATAAAACATTTATAAACAAAAAAGTTATTAATGTTTTCTATAAAAAAAGTCTGATTTTTTCCAATCTTTGTTTATTTATCAATTTTTTCTACTATGAAATACTATAAAAATAATTGCAAATGTTACAAATAACGTGACATAGATATATAACCTAGAAGATAAGACTGTAGAGAAAACTAAAAATTATAATGACGGCTCAAAAATGGAGTTTGAAGTTCAAATTTTTTTCAAAATTTAAGTCGAAAGTATAAAATTGTTAAAAGTTTTTAGATCGGCTTGAAATTTGTTACTCGGGGGTTTTAGAGGTCGCTGATCACGAATCTGAAGTCTAATTTTCAAAATTCAAAATGGCGGATCCAATATGGCGGACAATTTTTTAAAAAACTCACTAAATTTGCTTGGGAGTTTTTGGGGTCGCTGATTATGAATCTGAAATACACTTTTAAAAATTCAACATGGCGGATGTAATTTTTTCCGACAAATTTTCAAAAACTCATTAAATTAGCTTGAAATTTGACACTCGAAACATTGCTAGCATGTTACTATTACTTGTAAAAAACATTTATATGAAATATTATTAAAATTGATAAAATATTTTTTGAGCTAAGGAATTTCAAAGTTTTGTCCTATTTTAAAATAGCTTTTTTCGATTTAATACATTGATAAGTAAAATTAATCAAATTAGAACTGTGAATAATGATTTTTTAAAGGTTTTACAAGAGCTACAAGCTGGAGATAATAAAATTGGTTTTTTTAATTTTACCTTGAAATAAGTAATGATTAAAATAAAACATATGTTTCCATTTTTTAACCTTTAAATAAAAAATTATAATAACAAATAAAATGAAAAAATACATAAAAAATAAAAAACATTAATAAAAAAAAAAAATGTAAAATTTAAAAATTAAAAAAAGTCTTTCCACTTGAACAATAATAAGTAAAGGAACTAATTGTGAAAATTTTGTTTCTCTACTTATTATTGTTTGCAATATTAGATATACAATACTTTAATATTTTTAATTATTTTTTTCTATCAAATGATTTTAATACATATTTTAATTGTTTATTTTAATTCTACCACTTACCATTTAGTATTGTTTTAATATTTGTGTACTGAACCCGCCATTGCAGTACGAGTTCAACTCGCACTTGTCAAATTTTTTTTACTTTTATTTTTTAATTTTTTTTAGATTTTTTAATATGTTTTTTGTGATTAGACTGTAGAAATATACTAATAAACGAATTTTTAGTTAATTACATCAAATAATGTGAAACTTAGAAAAAAAAATTTTTTAATTAAACAAAAATTTTTTTTGAATTTTTTTTCAGATTTTTTAGTATATTTTTTGTGATCAGACTGTAAAAATATACTTAAAAACCCATTTTCGTGACGATTTTCAATTTTTCAAACGAAGGTTATATGGACTCATTTTCATCTGGAATATATGTATAAAAAGTTCGGAGCAAATGTCCAGATGTATGCATACATCTGGACATATGCTTGCCACAAACTTGCATTAAGCTTGCCGTGCAAGGTGTGCAAGCTTACAGAGCAAGCTCGTGACAAGTTTGTGGCAAGTAACAAAATGTCTTATTGCTGCAAGCTTACACTGCAATCTTGCTACAAGATTATGATAAGAGCTTGCTGCAAGCTTGTGAGGCAAGTTTTCGACAAGCTTATTTGGCAAACTTGCTACAAGCTTGCCAGATAAACTTGCTACAAAGTTGCTGCAAGCTGCCGGATAAATTAAAAGACTTGACACGATGCGCAGTTGAATTCTATGGCATTTACGGCTGCGCAGTAAATTTCTTTGACACCTGGATATATTGCTGAGTGTATATTTTGAAATTTATAAAAAAATATCCAGAAAAAATTAAAATTGCTTCAATTAAACTGTATATACTTGTGCAGCAAGCTTGCAATAAGCTTACTGCAAACTTACACTAGAAACTTGTAGCAAGTTTGCCAAATAAGCTTGTCGAAAATTTGCCTCACAAGCTTGCAGCAAGCTTATATCATAATCTTGTAGCAAGATTGCAGTGCAAGCTTGCAGCCATAGGACATTTTGTTACTTGCCACAAACTTGTCACGAGCTTGCTCTGTAAGCTTGCACACCTTGCACGGCAAACTTAATGCAAGTTTGTGGCAAGCATATGTGCTGATTGGGTGTGTGTATTCGTGTGTGTATGTCACAAAAAAATGGATTTAAATCTAAAAATCTAAAATTTTGCAGGTTTATTGCAGTCATTAATATCCAAAATCTGACACAAGGATTTTCAAATATATCTACAAAAATTTTTTTAAACAATTTTTTCAAAATTAAACAAAAATTTTTTCCTATTTATATAATTTTATTTTTAACAAATCTTCTAGACGAACCCTTTTATGCTTAGTTTTTCAAAAATTTGCAAATCGCACTAAAATTATATTTAATTCATGAATATTTCTTGATATATCAAGAAGAAATTTATTTGAGAAGAATGAATGCTTCGATTGATATGCTTCTGAAAAATCATAATTGGGTTTTCATGTTGATTTGACCTGAAATGAAATAATGGATATCGTATTAATTTAAGTAAATATGTTACATGTTTAATTGAATTTTAGCCAATATCATCAAAGTTTATTTAAAATTTTTTTTAACTTAGTGAAATTGTTAAAGAAGATTAAAATAAAGAATTTAACGATATTGTTTCCAAAATGCACCGCGAGGAGGTAGCCAATCAAGCATCTTAAGAATGGCTGCAAAAATGATAATTAGTATATTCATAATAAAATTATATACAAACTAATTTATTGAGCTCTACAACACAGAAAAATACTCAAATTTTTAAATTTATTATAATTGGAAACCCACATAGCACAACATTTTTCAGAAAGTTTGCAGCAAGTTTGCGGTGCAAAGTTCGGAAGTTTGTATGACAAGTTTGCAGCAAAGTTTATAGACGTATAAAAATGTTCGCCCGATTTAAAGTTTGCAATACTTCGATTAAGAGGATTCCTCTTGATTCAAGAGGATTTTTGCAAGAGGAATTTTCCTCTCAAAAGAAGAATATTTTTTTTTCAGTGTGTGTATGTTAGTGATTCTTGTGGACATGAAGGAAGCTTAATGGTCATGAAATGAACAACTTGTTAGTTAATTAGATAAAATAGTGTCGAAAATAAAAAAAACATTTTTTGGTTTTTTCCTGACAACGCTACAGCCATTATTACATAGAAAGTTATCTATATTTTTCCTGTAGTATTCGCGTTAAAATACACCAGTATGCCAAATTTTAGCCCTCCATGTTGAATAGTTTAGAAGTTAAGGGGGGGGGAATGGTCACTTTTTGTGCATTTTTGGCCAAAAATCTTGTTATTTCCTTGACAACGAAATGGCCATCACCTCCAATCACATTTCCCATATTTTTCATATAATCTACTTGTGAAAATACGTATCTGTACCAAATTTGAGCTCTGTAGGTCAAATAGTTTATCCGTTAGACCCCGCACTTTTACTATTGAATTTGGCTCTCAGCCAATTTTTTTGTAACCTTGCAGATTTGTAGTTTTTGACCATCTGAACAAAAAATGTATGGGACAAAATTCAAACTAATGACCAGTTTTTGAGATACAGACGGTCAAAGTTAAAAAAAATCAAATAACGGGTATTAGTCGTTCAAGAATGTTTTGTTGACAAAAGTCAATTGAATTCGCATGAAACTGGTTACTCGGGGGTTTTTAAGGTCGCTGATAACGAATATGATGTTGGATTTTCAAAATGCAAAATGGCGACTCCAATATGGCGGACATATTTTAGAAAAGTCAATTGAAATCGCTTGAAACTGGTTACTTGGGGGTTTTTAAGGTCACTGATAACGAATATGGTGTTGGATTTTCAAAATTCAAAAATGGCGACTCCAATATGGCGGACATATTTTAGAAAAGTCAATTGAAATCGCTTGAAACTGGTTACTCGGGGGTTTTTAAGGTCGCTGATAACGAATATGATGTTATGTTACATTGGTAAAAACACACTTAGGTAGAGAGAAAAATAGACAAAGAGAGGGGAAGAATCTAATATCTTAATAAAATGTTAGAAAGAAACGTAGAAAGATATACAGATAGTTGTAACATAAGGTGATAAAGCAGTTTAAGGCAAGATCAAAAAATAATTCAGCAGTTTAAAGAATTAGTATGTGATTCAGCCGTTGAAGGCAAGAGCAGGGGGTGATTTACAAGTTTAAGTCAAGATAAGTTAGTGATTTACTAATTCAAGTGTTTTTTTTATTCCGCATGCTCTTCATTTTGGTGCTATATCTGCTGCAATTAAGATATTGTTTGTAAGTGTTGTTTCTGGGTATTTTACATTTCCTTCATGCCGTGCATAATCCAGAAATCACAATATGTCAATCAGTAACATAATGATCGATATACTCCTGGGAATTTTCGAAAACCAATCTTGTTATTTATTATCAAACTTACACATTGTATGCTTGGGTAATAAAAGATAAGTTTCTTAAAGTCGTCAGGCAATCCTTGTCTTAACTTACATGAGGAAGTCAATGAATGTTATTTGCAATGTTTTTCATGTTTCTAAGTTGGTAGTAAAACAGTAAAAAGATGCCATTTTTATCAAAATAATATCGTCACGCCATAACTGCACTATAGATAGTCTAATCACGTTATTATTTTGGTTAGTAATGACGCAAGAGTAGTTACACGGAGAGAAATCTGTTGCGAATAATGCATGGAGTAGACACTTACTAGCGTAAAGTATAAGAAGTCCACCTGAGTATCAGAGTCGACTCCACCTAATATTCAGGCGGACTCGAGCCCCAAGTAACCAGTTTCAAGCGATTTCAATTGACTTTTCTAAAATATGTCCGCCATATTGGAGTCGCCAGTTTGCATTTTGAAAATCTAACATCATATTCGTTATCAGCGACCTTAAAAACCCCCGAGTAACCAGTTTCAAGCGAATTCAATTGACTTTTGTCAACAAAACATTCTTGAACGACTAATACCCGTTATTTGATTTTTTTGAACTTTGACCGTCTGTATCTCAAAAACTGGTCATTAGTTTGAATTTTGTCCCATACATTTTTTGTTCAGAAGGTCAAAATCTACAAATCTGCAAAGTTACAAAAAAATTGGCTGAGAGCCAAATTCAATAGTAAAAGTGCGGGGTCCTTTAATAAGTTTTTTAAAAAATTGTCCGCCATATTGGTTCTGCCATTTTGAATTTTGAAAATTGGACTTCAGATTTATGATCAGCGACCCTTAGAACACTCGAGTAACAAATTTCAAGCCGATCTAAAAACTTTTAACAATTTTATACTTTCGACTTAAATTTTGAAAAAAATTTGAATTTCAAACTTAATTTTTGAGCCGCTATTTTAATTTCTAGTTTTCTCTATAGTCCAATCTTCTAGGTTATACATCTATGTCACGTTATTTGTAACATTTGCAATTATTTTTACGCTATTTCATAGTAGAAAAAATTGATAATTAAACAAAAATTGGAAAAAATCAGACTTTAAAAAAAAACATTCATAACTTTTTTGTTTATAATTTTTTTATGTTTTTTTAACGCCATTCGATAGAGCGCATATGAAAACATAAGAAATGATAATTCGCGAATTTTTCTATTGATTTTTAAGTACCGAAACAAGTCCTCAAACTTCATGCCAAAATTTTGTCCATTTGGGCGTTAAAGGGTTATAGGACTATTCTATAACAATGTTATAATAAAATTATACGCAGATAGCACGTAATCATGCAGAAAACTTGCGGCAAGCTTACAGTGCATGTTGTGTAATATTATCGTGGAAGCTTGCGGCAACCTTGTCGCAAGCTTCAAATGTCACCAACATACCAAGCTTTCCGTGTGAGCTTGCGGTAATATTGCACGGCAAGCTTGCCACAATATTGACACTTACATACAAATTGTTTATAATATAAATTTTTTAATTTGTTATTAGCAACAAATTTTTATTTAATATAGCATAATAATAACAACAACATTATAATAAGAATGTTATTAATTTCTCCAAAGAATTGGAGTTTGTAACTATTATATCCGTGAGCAGTGAATAATAGTTCAAAAATTTTTAACGTCGTACGTCTACGGCAAGCAGTATAAGTAATGTAAATTTCAGTCTAGAAACAAATAAAAAAATTTTTCTTAATCTACACGAGAATAGCTATAGAAATACGTAGGGGATTTTAAAAATATTGATTTTTGTGTAATTGGCAAGCATTTGAAGATAAAACTCATTTTTTGAGCAAAAAAAAACGACATTTATTTGTTTATAACAATTGTGTAAATTAACTTATCAAAAAACCCCTACGTTTTTCTGTTCAAAATTTAATTTTAAAAATGTAATAAAAAAACCGAATTAAAAATATTAAAAATAGTTTGAGTTATACTGCTTGCAGATTTCAAAAACTGTGTTTTGAGAAAAACGCGTTAAAAGAGCAACACCACTACAGCAGGCTATAAGAATCATTTGTTTAATAATTTTTTTTAATGTAAGGAAAGGAAATATAGTAAAAATATTTTAAGTAGTTATTAACTTACATATTCAACTTAAAAATTACAAATTTTAATTAATAAATATTCGAAAATGTCCACACTGGAGCCATTTTTGTAATGCATGTTTTATGTAAGTTAAAATTCTTCTCCGGTAAAAAAGCTTGAAATTTCAATGAAATCGATTTCAGACATGTATAAATCCTTTTCTTCCTTATTCTAGAAGGTTCAAAAAATTTTTTAAGCTAATGAAAAAATTAAATATTTTTTAAATGTCTACAGTGGTGTAACCCCTTAAAATAATGTGGTGATGAGCACGTTGAGGGGACGGATACTTTTACTCTGTGCGAGACAAGTCGTGCGTGAGAAATGTACCTCTAGCTATCTACCAGGAAATTAGAGAATTGTAAGAGAAACTTTTATTAGTTCACCCATTTTATACCAGATGACTAGAAGTATATTTCTCGTGCACGACTTGTCTCGCAGAGTATAAGTATCCGTCCTTTCAACAGGCTCTTTACTGATTATATCATGGTTTTTTCAATGAAATTGAATGAGTGCAGAAAAACATTAACATGAACATAAAGGAAGGACTACAAGGTTTAAAATCGTTCATCCAGAACATAAGTGAAAAGCACGATGGAGCGAGAAGGAAGGATGAACGTTTTTATCAGTCCATTTCCGCGTTAACAAGAGCGGTTATCCCCATATACCTGTGATTCATTACCCAAGTATCTAAATCCGCAGATTTTCAACTTCCGACTACAAAAAAATAACATCATGTTAAAATTTAATTGAAATTTCTCTCAGTATACCAAGTTTATTATTTTGATTGAAAACCGAAATTACTCTGATTTACCACATTTGAATAAATTTAAGTGATTCATTACGCCCTGGTCTCCACTACTTTTTGCGCTTGTAGTATTTCAACTAATGTATTAAAAATTAATTCAAAATTTCCACCAGTTTTTGAAGTTACGTAAAGTTTAATACGAACTTATTTTATCACAATATAAGTGGACCCTACGTTACGACTGCTAAAATATATAGTAAGATCAATATTAATTGTAGACTAAAAGTACTGCTGAAATTTTGACTCGGCTCTGTTTATATAAATATTACATCAATAAAAACTAAAATAAAAAACATATTTTTAAAAACGAATTAAAATAATAAAACTTTTTTAATTTGATAAGAAAATTCATAATTTGACAAAAAATTGTTGATTTTTTATGGTCGAATTAAATTACCGGCTATTTCTCAGTTTTCCTTGGCGGTTGGTAGACATTCTGTTAAATGTATTTTTGTCCTACCTGCACGGAAAGAATGTCATTTCGGGCTTTCATTTTTTAAGTATCAAAAGTCCTTAAATGAAATACTCGTTTTTGCGTGGTGCACGAATATAATTTTATACACGGGAAAAAATTTTGTGTATAACCTGCCCACTAGTTCTTACGCACTACTGTCTATGCTTTGTGTGTAGCTGGTTTCCAACTTCGGGACATGAGTTACCCACTAACAGCGCACGCGCTGTACGCAAATGCCTAACCCATGTGAAATGTGTACGAGTTGTCTGTAAAATGGGTAGGTTTTAGGTTAGACACACATGTGAATTGACTGACAGGGATGGGCAACCATGTATAACAAAACATGCGAAACACAAGAAATGTAACTAGAAATAAGTCGGCTTTTTTTCTGTGTACTGATTGGTATATATTAAGTATATATTGTATTTGAATTTATTGAACTAAACATAATTAAAACCAAAAATTCGCACTTGTATTTGAAATTTATTTCCTTCTTAAAAATCTTTTTGCCTTATAATAAAATGTTACTCTTGACTTAAAAACAAACTAAAAATCTTCATTTCATCAAGACGAATCGATTGATCTATAAAAATAATATATATTATTAGCATTAAAAGAATAAAGTTTTTTGCTTATTGTAAAGAGGAAGCAAAATGTCATGTAAGGAACATCTTAGTTCACAACTTGTTTTGTTGTTCGCTTGTGGATTATAAAGTGTACGATTTAACCTCTACTTTAAGACTATAATAAAGATTCCAGCACGTCAGGTTAAGGAGAAAAAAACTTAAATCCCTTAAAAGTACATTTTTTGGGGGTCTTTACCCCCACTTTTCTCAAAATATTTTATGTTTTTTTATTATTCAAATTTGGGTCTTAAAATACACGAATAAAGCTTTAATTTAAGACTATATAGAAGTTTTTAGCACATTAGGTTTAGAAGCAAAAAATTACTAAAAACCGTCAAAAACAGGTTTTTCTGGGTCTTTACACCCACTTTTCTCAAAATCCTGACGTGATACGCAATTTTGGACACCGGGTTCACCATATCAAAAAAAAATTTGAATTGAATTTTTTGAAACCTTTTGTTTTGAATTTGTTCAAATTTTAATAAAGTGACCTGATGATGATGGCGAACCATGCCTCCGAAACATTGTCGTTAAAAAAGTGAATGTGTTTTATTCACCTGTCTTCCAAAAATCAACAAATTAACCCATAAAAAAACCTTGTGGACCTGTGTAATAGGTTGCGTTGCCATTGCGCACCACGTAGTTTGGGGTAGCACTGACATTAACGACAGAGGCAGAAATCTACTAGATTTTCTGATAGATACAGATTTAGAAATTTTAAATCAGGGTAATGAGACAAACTTTGTTACTGTTAACAGAAGAGAAAAGTTGAAACGTGACCCTAAGAGTACTAACTGGGACTAATTTACTGAGGACCTCAAGGCCTCCATGGGTCACTTTCCCACCTCTTGTCACTGTAGTCTTGAAGCAAAATAAAGTTTTTCTACGTCGCCAAAAAAAATCATTTGTACAGTCTTTTAAAGCGTCATCTCAAGATTCAAAATCAATAAATATTGAAATCCCAGCTGCTCGTCCTAGCGTTTTTTCAACCAATACTGTTTTCATTGAGGTTTACTTGCGTTTGCAGAGGCAAAAAATTGGCCCCACTTTACTGTTTTTTTCGCAGTCATAATATTTAAAAGATTAAAAACTGTTTTTCGCCTTTAAAATACAATATTAAAACTACAATAAGAAATAATTGTTTCTTTTTTTAACTATTATTTATGATTTGTAGAGGGCGCCAAAGTATGGCGATCTCTAATTCGTAAGATTTTGCGGTGCCCCCGATAGAACCATTCCTGACAGTCTGAAATCAAAAAAACAAAATTTATTTCTTAGTATACATAAATACCTAGTGGACGTATGTGATGGAATTAAAATAATGTAAAAAAACGAAAATGTCGCCTTTTTAAAGTTAAAAATTTAAAAGATCAAAATCATCGTTTCTTAAAAATTGACTTTAAAAGGTCGACATTTTCGTTTTATTTTATTTTTTTTTTAATTCTATCACATACGTCTACTAGGTATTTATGTGTACTAAGAATTAAATTTTGTTTTTTGACTTTATAAGTGTCGTTTGATTACGTAAAGTTTAAACGCATTAGCACGTTCATTTTTTCACAAATAATAAGAATAATTACCGGTTGGTAAAAAATTACCGACAGGAGAACATTTAGTACTACGTTAGAGGCGCTAGTGTCAACAAGTATGGCTGACAAAAGATGTCACTGTTGACAAAACGAAAACTGTATGCAATAAAATAACTTTGATTTGCTGATTTATGTTCAGGGTAAGTTCATATTTCATTCTTCATTGTATATTATATGCAATTATATATTTTTCCTTATCATTTATCTAACACAGCTTGTTATTTATTGTTTTAGTAAAATAGAAAACAGCATTATGCCAAATCATAAGTTGTCACACGAAGAAAATCGTAAGAAAGTATGTGCACCATGTGGCAGAAAAATTATTGTTGGAAAACAAAATTATGATGCATTTCGAATTACAAATATAATTGAAATCCAGATTCAGAGATTTCTCAATAAAAATTTTACTTTGTCAAACATACATACATGTCATTTGACGCATTGATTGTAGGTGGCGAATCAATCGAATCACCAACTATTTTCTTTTTTCTTGAATGGCCGAAATTTGTAGCAGTCGAACAAACGTAGCAAAAACACGACACTTCATTAGAACTTCGAGTCTCCTTCGTTAACAAAATATCCTCATAATTTGGCATTTGTTTAATTTTTCCCTCGTCAAGTAAATTTTTATCAATACTTGATAATTTTTTTCGACAGGTTCCACAAATGCTGGATGGAAACTTACTGTTTGACAAAGTAAAATTTTTATTGAAAAATCTCTGAATCTGGATTTCAATTATATTTGTAATTTGAAATGCATTATAATTTTGTTATCCAACAATAATTTTTTTGCCACATGGTGCACATACATTCTTACGATTTTCTTCGTGTGACAACTTATGATTTGGCATAATGCTGTTTTCTATTTTACTAAAACAATAAATAACAAGCTGTGTTAGATAAAAGATAAGGAAAAATATATAATTGCATATAATATACAATGAAGAATGAAATATGAACTTACCCTGTACATAAATCAGCAAATCAAAGTTATTTTATTGGAAACAGTTTTCGTTTTGTCAAATGAACGTGCTAATGCGTTTAAACTTTACGTAATCAAACGACACTTATAAAGTCAAAAAACAAAATTTAATTCTTAGTACACATAAATACCTAGTAGACGTATGTGATAGAATTAAAAAAAATAAAATAAAACGAAAATGTCGACCTTTTAAAGTCAATTTTTAAGAAACGATGATTTTGATCTTTTAAATTTTTAACTTTAAAAAAGCGACATTTTCGTTTTTTTACATTATTTTAATTCCATAACATACGTCCACTAGGTATTTATGTATACTAAGAAATAAATTTTGTTTTTTTGATTTCAGACTGTCAGGAATGGTTCTATCGGGGGCACCGCAAAATCTTACGAATTAGAGATCGCCATACTTTGGCGTCCTCTACAAATCATAAATAATAGTTTAAAAAAGAAACAATTATTTATTATTGTAGTTTTAATATTGTATTTTAAAGGCGAAAACCAGTTTTTAATCTTTTAAATATTATGACTGCGAAAAAAACAGTAAAGTGGGGCCAATTTTTTGCCTCTGCAAACGCAAGTAAACCTCAATGAAAACAGTATTGGTTGAAAAAACTCTAGGACGAGCAGCTGGGATTTCAATATTTATTGATTTTGAATCATGAGATGACGCTTTAAAAGACTGTACAAATGATTTTTTTTGGCGACGTAGAAAAACTTTATTTTGCTTCAAGACCACCGTGTTGTGGGACGCACGAAGTTTTAGAACTCGCAGAGAAATATCTGCGAGATTCGATTGTCGGCTCCTTTGAGAGAAACTGCGTTGCCAAAAAGGTGGACACCAACAGGAGTAATAGGTGGTGAAGCTCCTATTTGGGGGGACACAGGCAAACAGTATGAAAGCTTTTTAATAAAGCCAAGAAACGTGAGAATCAGCAAGCATGGGATGCTTACCATGCCCACAAGGCATTAAAGATACCACATTTTAAGATACTAGTACCTTCCAGATTGGACTGGATGAAGGGTTTTCCACTTAAGGACGAGGTCTGGTACACGGACGGCTCCAAGAAGGATTGCTGTGCAGACTTCGGAATATATCGAAAAACTGGCTGTATTAACGCATTAACGCCTGAATGCACTGAATTTTTACTCTGCCTTCAAACTTACATATTTTCTAATAAACTTATTATTTTCTTTTCGACAAATAATGTTTTTTGCATTAAAGTGTTCTCTATCCGAATATGATATAAGAAAATTAATAAATACTTGTCTACCAAAATTTTTTGCATATAATTAAAAAATTGCACGATTTTTTAAAGTTTTTTATTACAAATTCTTTAATTGTAAAGTCACAAAATTTTTTTGACAGAAAATATTACCATAAATCGTGCACTCGATTGCTATACTTTTCAAAAATATATTGACTTTTTGAATTAAAACATTTGATTTTTGAAAATGGCGCCTAAAAACTCAAAATTTTTTGGAAATTTGATGCTCGATGTACATTTTTTTAAACTTTGTCTTGAAAATGTTTACTCGTGAGTTTTCGGGGTCGCTGATTACTAATCTGATATTAGTTTTCCTAAATTCAAAATGGCGGATCCAATATGGCGGATGAAAAATTTTAAAAATTGGTTGGCTTCTCATACAAATCCGTACATGGGGGTTTGTGGGGTCGCTGATCACCAATCTGATATTAGTATTTCAAAATTCAAAATAGCGGATGTAACATGGCGGACAAAATTTTCAGAATTCATTCGGATTTTTCTGAAAATCCATACTCAGGGATTTTTCGGGGTCGCTGATTATGAATAGGATTTTAGCTTTTTAAAAATCACAATGGCGGATCTAATATCATACAATTATTATGCTAATAATAGGAAAGAGAGGGACAAACCGGACCCTAACGGTTTTTTGACACTTGTGACTAAACGAATCAACCGATTTCATTTCTTGAGGGCCCGTTTGGTTTTTTATTTCTAATATTGCATTTACATAATCTACAATAATAAAAAACATAAAAAATCATGTAAATAATGGTTGTAGTAATGAAAATAATATTTAAAGATTGAATTTTAATTAAATAAATATTTTTTTTAATAAAAAAAATGAAAAATGTTTGTCACTATCAGAGAAACAATATTAAAGGGTCCAATTCTCATGGCCGGTTTGCCCCACCGAAAACGGTGCGGTTCGCCCCACAGGCCCATTTTGAGAATTAATGTTTGTCAAAATGAAACGCTTTGCAAATTCATGAAAGATTTTGGTGGTAAATATTCCTGAGATGCGTACCTTCAAAACCAAAGATCTAATATTTGGAAATATTACACGACTTCTTCAGAATTTCCTTAAGAAAAAATTCGTAAAAGTGTAGAAAAAAACTAAAAAAAAACTTTTTCTCCCAGCGTTGCACAAAGAAAAGTAAAAAATGGCAAATTGAAAAAAATAAGATATACTACACATGGTTGTTTCAAATTTTTAAATAGCACTTTTGCCAATTTCGCTATTTCGGAGATATTGAGGGTTTACCCAACGGTCCGGTTTGCCCAACTCTCCCCTTATTATTATATTTTAGAAAACTGAAAAAATAGGAGGAAAAATCCACTTACCTTTGAAAAAACAAGAAAATTCGTATTATTTAAAGAACAAAAGATTCCTACTATTATATATTTCATAACGCATTTACATAGCGGGAGAAATACAACTCTACCACCTGGCAGACAAAAAAAGAAAAATAACGAAAAACGCGCGAATTTTTCAAAATGATAAAAACTTTACATGTAAAAGAGTGGAGAAAAAATTTAATTTATATCAAATAATTAATTTGTCGTTATTAATAATAATAAATTCTTGTTACTAATTATTAATTAATAATTTTTATTATTATTTTCACTTTTATAACTTTTTCATTACTTTTTTATAACTCAAATATTTTAAAAAATAAATATAATAAAATATAATAATTATTATTAGCATAATAATTGCATAAAATTATATCTGCCATTTTGATTTTTAAAAAACTATAATCCTATTCCTAATCAGAAACCCGACAAACCCCCGTGTTCGGATTTGTAAGAGAATCCAACAAATTTTTGAAATTTTCGTCCGCCATATTGGATCCGCCATTTTGAATTTTGGAAAACTAATATCAGATTCGTAATCAGCGACTTCAAAAACCCCTGAGTAAACATTTTCAAAAATTTTTTGATTTTTTAGGCGACATTTTGAAAAATCAAATGATTAAATTCAAAAAATCAATATATTTTTTGAATGTATAACAATCGAGTGTACGATTTATGGTAATATTAGCTGTCAAAAAAATTTTTCGACTTTAAAATTTAAAAATTTGAAATAAAAAAACCTTAAAACAATCGTGCAATTTTTTAATTATATGCAAAAAAATATTGTTAAACAAGTTTTTATTAATTTCACAGCCACACAAAATAAAATTGCTGGTTTGACCTGGAGGTCTCACTATGTTTACTTGACGTTTTTGGGGTCGTTGATTCCGAATCCGAGGTCCATTTAACCCTATCATATCAGGGTTTTTTATAACCCCAGAAAACCAACATGGCGGACAGCTTTGAAAAAAATTCATCGGATTTGCTTGAAAATCGTTACCAAGTGTTTTAGGGGTTGCTGATTACAAATTTAATATCAGTTTTAAAAAATTTCAAATGTCGGATCCAATTTGGCGGACTTTTTTTGTAAAATTGATGGGTAAGAATTCCTGAAGTGGCCCCTTATATTCTTTTGGTTAATAAAAATAAATGATACTTATATATTTTGATAATCCATGATGTCACTAAACACCTCCAAACGATTTTTCGGAATTTTTATTTTTGTAAGTTTTATAAACAATTAAACTTTTTTGCACCGTTTTAGATAAAATTGAATTTCTCGAAATTGGCTAAACCAATTTTAATGAAACTTGTATCGTTCGAAAGATTAGAAAATGTGCTATCCAGGAAAACATATAATATGAATAAAAAGTTTAATTTGTTTAAACAAATTATATTTCTAATTTTTATTGTTATAAATAAACCATTTTTTCTAAAACGGTGCAAAAAAGTTTAATTGTTTTTAAAAAATACTAAAATTAAAATTTCGGAAAATCGTTTGGAGGTGTTATTAGTGACATCATTTATTTTCATTAACCAAAAGAAAATAAGGGGGCCACTTCGGGAATTCTTACCCTGATCGGATTCTCTTCAAGATCGTTATTCGAGAGTTTTAGGGGTCTCTGAATCCGAATTTGTCCGTTTTTTTTAATTCAAAATGTCAGATCCAATATGTTTGACATTTTTTTTGTGTGGCTGTGTTTTCTATTATCATATTCGGATAGAGGACACTTTAAAGCAAAGAAAAATTATTTGTCGAAGAGAAAATAATAAGTTTATTAGAAAATATTTAAGTTTGAAGTCAGACTAAAAATTCAGTGCATTTAAGCGTTAATGGGTTAATATAGGACGCATTAGTAACAAATAGCAAATTAACTTTACTCTGGCATTTATCCGGAAAGAACTAGGTCTCGAACTACGGTCGACAATTGTACCCGTCGCGAAGTTAGTGTAAGGATACGTGAATGTTCACGACATCCTGACCTGATTAGCTTCTCAAGGCCAAGCTGTCCCGGTGTAAAGTGTCATTTCTGTTAAACAATTATCTCCTTAGCTCAACAGGGGAATTATTTTATATATACGTGTGTAAGAATGGTAAAAAATAACACGGATGTCTCGTGGTCCCGGGTTAGCGCCCCACGTTCAGACGAGACTAAGGTGGAAAGGGTGCAATGAATACACGTTGGAGCTCCACACGGTCTACTCTGCACCAGGTGATTTAAAGTCAGAGTTCGAAGGGTGTTACAGAGACTCGTTAGCTCTCGAAGTCCCTATACATCTCCTTCTAGGAATTTTTAAGAGCCGGTGAACAGATTAGCTCCTAATGTTCTCCAGCTCAAACGAAGGAGATTATCCCTTGGCCAGGATTAGCGCCTCACCAGCCAAAAAATAGACCAAGGGTGAAAGTAGGAGAGTGAGCCTCGGTTGGTCGGCCTCGGAGCAAGCCCCAAATCCGATGGTAGGCAGACTGGTGAAATCGAATGTGCAACCAAGTAGTATAGATCGCTGGTTCTCCTCAGGTATGGCAAGGGGTAAGAGCGACCCACGTGAGGCGTGGCAGTGAGTGCGCCATTAGTACTTCTCTCTCGACAGCCAGGCAGTGAACACAGCGATATATATAGATATATAAAGCATATAGAATTTTAAACTGAACGAATTCAACGCGAAATATTTGAATTTTAAAATTATGCTCAACATTACATATTTAATAAAATATTTGAATTGTAAAAAAATAATGAAAAATTATAAAAGTGAAAATAATAATAAAAATTATTAATTAATAATTAGTAACAAGAATTTATTAATATTAATAACGACAAATTAATTGTTTGATATAAATTAAATTTTTTCTCCACTCTTTTACATGTAAAGTTTTTATCATTTTGAAAAATTCGCGCATTTTTCGTTATAATTCTCTTTTCGTCCGCCAGGTGGTAGAGTTGTATTTCTCCTGCTATGTAAATGCATTTTGAAATATATAATAGTAGGAATCTTTTGTTCTTCAAATAATACGAATTTTTCGTTTTTTTAAAGGTAAGTGGAATTTTTCTCTTATTTCTTCAGTTTTCTAAAATATAATAATTATTATTTGCATAATAATTGCATGATATTAGATCCGCCATTATGATTTTTAAAAGGCTAAAATCCTATTCATAATCAGTGACCCCGAAAAATCCGTGAGTAAGAATTTTCAAAAAAATCCGACTGAATTCTGAAAATTTTGTCGGCCACATTACATCGGTTATTTTAAATTTTGGAATAATAATATCAGATTCACGACGAGCGACCCCAAAAACCTCCGAATACTGATTTATAAAAGAATCCAACCAATTTTTGAAAGTTTCGTCTGCTATATTTGATCCGCCATTTAAAATTTTTAAATATCAGATTCATAATCAGCGACCCCAAAAATCCCCGAGTAAACATTTTCAAGCCAAAGTTTAAAAAATGTATATCGAGCATCAAATTTCAATTTTTCAAAAAATTTTGAGTTTTTAGGTGCCATTTTGAAAAGTCAAATGTTTAAATTCTAAAGGTCAATATATTTTTTGAAATTATAACAATCGAGTGCACGATATATGGTAATATTAGCTGTCAAAAAATTTTTTGACTTAAAAATTTAAGAATTTGTAATAAAAAACCTTAAAAAAATCGTACAATTTTTTAATTATATGCAAAAAAATATTGTTAACCAATTTTTTATTAATTTTCAAATATCATATTTGGATTGAGGACACTTTAATGCAAAAAAATTATTTGTCGAGTAGAAAATAATAAGTTTAATTGAAAATATTTCAGTTTGAAGTCAGAGAAAAACTTCAGTTCATTTAGGAGTTAATGGGTTAAATAAATAAATAATAAAGAAAAGAGTGACATGTGTATTCAACTTGAGTCCCTAAAGTTCAAGGTTCGAGCCCGGCTGCATGCGAAATTTTTAAAATTTGGTTTTAAGTGGTAGGTGTACATTGTTGGTTTATAATGTGAAATGAAATATAAATATAAGCAATAAATAATAATTTCATAATAAATAAATAATTTGATTTGTTAAAGTAGGTTATAAATAAAAGTACGAAAACTTTGAAAATATTTTTTTTAAATAATAAATTCGATTGAAATTGTAATACTTTATAAATTCTTTAATATTGTTAATTATATTGGTCAATTAATTCTTTTAATAAAAAATTAGCTGTGAATTAAGATGTTTATTACAAGAACATTTTGCTTCCTCTTTACGATAAGCAATAAATTCGTGGAAGAAGCATTAATCATAACAATTTGTTTAAACATAGTTCTAACATTTCAAAATTCAAATTCGTTTCTTTTAAATAATAAAATAAAATTTTTTTGTACAATAATACAATTAAAAAAAAGAAAAAAATTTTAATAATAAAGTAAATTGTTTCATTTTATTTAATTCTATTAATGCTAATAAAATATATTCTTTAAATACATCAATCGATTCGTCTTGATGAAATGAAGATTTTTAGTTTTGTTTTTAAGAGTAACATTTTATTCTAAGGCAATATGATTTTTAAGAAGGAAATAAATTTCTAATAAAAGTGCCAATTTTTGGTTGTAATTATGTTTAATTGTAATTAGATGTAGTTTTTTAGTATCGACTTGTGGCTGAATATATCATATGTAAGGTGGAAGTAATAGTTTCCAATGAAGTCAATTTCATGAAAGTCATATTTATCATAGAAGCTTTTTGATCAAGTCAACGCTGATCATCTTGAGTATTACTATGTTAATATATATATATATATATATATATATATATATATATATATATACACACATATATATATATATATACATAGTAATACTCAAGATGATCAGCGTTGACTTGATCAAAAAGCTTCTATGATAAATATGACTTTCATGAAATTGACTTCATTGGAAACTATTACTATATATATATTACTATATATATATTTATTTTTTTTATTACTATATATATATATATATATATATATATATATATATATATATATATATATATATATATATATATAATATATATATATATATGGATGGGTCATTCCAGCGAAAATCGTCTAGAGCTGGTTGCTCGATAATTTTAAAATATGCTGTAATTAACATATAATATTCTCCAACACAATTAGATTATCCTTGGGCGGTTTTTAGCACCAAATATATTTTACATTCTTTTAAATAATTTTTTTAAATTTCTAACTGGTTATGAAGTCTAACATAACCCACTTTTCGAAAACTCAGTATAAATAACTAAAAACAGATTAAAAATACTGCTTTTTATTTTAAATATATATGTTTTTGCTAAATTCATCTAAATAAACGTAAATTATTTGAAAATAACGCACCAGAACATTTAGATCGGTATTTTTTTGTACTTGCACAGTATAATAAACATCATTTACTTTTTCTTATATTTTCTGTGGAGAAAAAGGAATCTTCACGAAACCTTTTCAACTGGATTTGTTTTAAAATTATAAATTTATTTTAATTGAAATTTCCTTAGGCACTCTACTCATTAATTATTTAATAAATATGAAAAATTACATAAATTTAAACCTGATTTTCATTGAATTTTAGTTTTCATGACTAGACTGAAGTTTGTTTTCTTTAAACGAACGATAAGGTGATGAACTTCAGTCTGGTCATTAAAACTAAAATTCAATGAAAATCAGGTTAAATTTATATAAATTTTCATATTTATTAAATAATTAATGAGTAGAGTGCCTAAAGAAATTTCAATTAAAATAAAATTTATAATTTTAAAACAAATCCAGTTGAAAAGGTTTCGTGAAGATTTCTTTTTCTCCACAGAAAATATAAGAAAAAGTAAATGATGTTTATTATACTGTGCAAGTACAAAAAAATACCGATCTAAATGTTCTGGTGCGTTATTTTCAAATAATTTACGTTTATTTAGATGAATTTAGCAAAAATATATATATTTAAAATAAAAAGCAGTATTTTTATTCTGTTTTTAGTTATTTATACTGAGTTTTCGAAAAGTGGGTTATGTTAGACTTCATAACCAGTTAGAAATTTAAAAACATTATTTAAGTGAATGTAAAATATATTTGGAGCTATAAACCACCAAAGGATAATCTAATTGTATTGAAGAATATTATATATTAATTAAAGTATTTTTTAAAAATATTTATTTTTTATTTATTTTATGCTGATGATAATTCAAAAGCCCATGTCCTGTAAAGAGACGAACAATGGTTTTAACTCTGATCGTATCGAGTTTTAGGAGATCGCTCGCTCGCCTCTTGTTGAGCACTAAACCCAACAGAGCCTTCGCTTGCCTTCCCACCCCAATGCCCGCCCAATACTTTTCATGTTCCCATTGACCCCATCTTTCAATGGCTCCCTTAACCAGACACGGAATTAATGCCACTGCTGGTTCAGGACCTAAAAATACCGTTTCAGAGCCTATTTTTGCCAAAACGTCCACCCTTTCATTGCCCCTGATTCCCGAGTGGCCCGGTACCCAGATCAATGAAAGTTTATTTACTGAACCTAACTCGTCTAGTACGCTACGGCATTTCCATACAAGCTTCGATTCTATTGTGGGATTCTTTAGAGCCCTTAGGGCCGCCTGACTATCCACACAAATACTAATCCTTTTGCACCTTTTTGAATGAACACTTGGGCACAAGTTAAAATCGCACAAACCTCAGTCTGCCAAACCGTGGCATATTGTCCTAGTGACTCAGCCACTTTAATGCAGCCAGATTTTCGATATATTCCGAAGCCTGCACCGCAATCCATCTTGGAGCCGTTCGTCCAAGTCATCGTCCCCAAGTGGAAACCCCTTCTTCCAGTCTAAACTGGAAGGTATTATTATCTTGAATCGAGGTTTAAATTTCACCCTCTTGATCATCCTATCTTGCACCATACTTAATTCTGGAATTGATAGGATTGAACGTGGAAGCTTGGTGTGTTTACCTCTTGACTTCCACTTTCCCTGCGCGTTTAGCCTGTTCATATTATGGGCCGCCTATTTCACCGCAGTAATATATAGAGGTACTTCGGCTAGTATGAATCCCAACGCCGCTGTAGGCGTGGTCTTCATGGTGCCTGTAATACCTCTAAAAACCATTGCTTGGAGTTGGTTCAGTTTCTCTTTGACCGTGATCAATTGAGTCCTAGACCACCGAACCACCACCGCGTGAAGAAACCTGGGTTTTAGAATCATCTGATAGAGCCAATTGACCATATTGGGTCTTAGTCCCCATGATGACCCTATCGCCCTTCTACACGCCCAGAACGCAGTTATATCCTATACTGATAATCGAAATGTTATTTTCAACTCAGCTTCTTATCCAGGATTACTTCTAAGTATTTAGCCGATTCGGAAAAAGAAATCTCTTGTCCATAAAATACCGGATTCTTTAAACTCGGTATCTTGTATTTCCTAGTGAAAAATACTATATTCTTTTTCTCTGGATTCACAGAAAGTCGAGTCTAACTGCACCAATTCTTGACAATCTTGAGTGCACTTTCCGTAAGCTCTAAAAGGGTCTCAATTGAGTGCCCTCTTATAATTATAAAGAAATCATCCGCATAGCTTTGCGTATAATATCCCTGGTTATTGAGTTTCCTAATCAACTCATCTGCCACTAAGCACCACAATAGAGAAAAGAGAACTCCGCCTTGTGGGCATCCTTTTGAGACGACGCCTATTAGCCTGGCCTCATCATATTCTGCTTCGAGAACTCTCTCGCGAAGCATGCTGTCGATCCATTTAATTAGTGGCTCGTCCACGCCTCGCTTTCTGGCTGCCCTGCAGATAGCTTCGCTAGAGGTGTTAGGGAAGGCACCTTCAATATCAAGAAAGGTACCCATTGCATAACCCCCCTGCCAATTTGATCCTCTATTCTACCTACTGCAGAGTGGAGGGCTAATTCTACTGAGAAACCTGCTCTATACGCATGTTGTCCCGAGTGCAAAAGGGACACTCCCTCAGACACTCCTGTCTGATAAAATTATCCACCAGTTTTTCTAACGCCTTTAATATAAAGGAGGTTAGACTAATTGGTCTGAAGTCCTTTGCAGCAGTATACCTTGTGCGACCGGCCTTCGGGATAAATAACACCCTCGTCCTTTTCCAGGACTCAGGTGTATAACCAAGAGCAATACATGCTCTCATGATTTTACACAGGGGTAATCTAATACAATCCAATTCTCTTTGTAAAAGGACCGGATATATACCGTCCCCTCTGAGGCTTTAAAAGGATTCCCAATCAATACCCTCTGGAGTCACAACTCTGGCTGCAAGTTTCCAGAGTTCCCGGTTTCTTCGGCTCTACATGGACCCCCGCTAAAGTCATGGACTCTCCTCAAAGTCCGAGAAGTTAGCTTCCATCAGATACCTTAACCAGTCTTTTTTATGAGCATATTGCCCATTAGATGACTGAATGGTAGATAGTTTTGACAATGATTCTTTAGACAGAACTTTATGGAGTCTTGATGCTTCAGGTACTCTTTCGATTCCTTCGCAAAAATTCCTCCAGCTTTATCACCCCGTGCTTTTTCTACCTCTTTCTTATAAGAATTACGAGCTGCATAGTAATTATCCCATGCTTGCTGATTCTTACGTTTCTAGGCTTTATTGAAAAGCTTTCTTACTGTTTGCCTGTGACCCACCAAACAGGAGCTCCACCACGTATTACTCCTGTTGGTGTTCACCTTTTTGGCTATACAGTTTATCTCAAAGGAGCCGACAACCGAATCTCGCAGATATTCGGCTGCGAGTTCTAACTCTTCGTACGTTCCGTACGAGGTGGGAAAGTGACCTATGGAGACCTTGAGGTCCTCAGTAAATGAGTCCCAATTAGTACTTCTAGGGTCACGTCTCCACTTATGTTCCCGATCTTTCGATTCCAGTCTGAATGTGATAAGTCTGTGGTCCGAGAGTGAATCTTCATCAGGCATTCTCCAGTCCCTCACACCACCCCACACAGACCTGGAGCAGATCGTAATATCCAAAACTTTTCTCCTGTTAACAGTAACGATGGTTGGCTAATTACCCTGATTTAAAATTTCTAAATCTGCATCTATCAGAAAATCTAGTAGATTTCTGCCTCTGTCGTTAATGTCAGTGCTACCCCAAACTACGTGGTGGGCATTGGCATCACAACCAATTATCAAAGGGAGACTCTGCTGTTGACAATACTCCATCAACTTTTCCACCTCTCTTGGTGACGCAGATTCTCCCTACGAATCCGGGAAATAAACGGAAGCCACTACCACCTCCCTCTTATTTCCGTTCGTCTCTGAGTACTCAGCCTTCACGACAGCTAAGTCTCTACTTGTCAATTCCAACAAAGGGAAAGCGTCTATACCGTTATAGATCAGACACGCTTTGGAACCGATTCATGTGGTGAGCAAACTAGCTCTCCGCATTCATTTAGACCTCTGATTCTCCCCTTGAATACCCAAGGTTCTTGAACAAAGGCTAAAGCTGTCTGCATCCTTGTCAAGTTCTTGGCTAAAATCGCCGAAGCAGCTTTACAATGATGCAAATTGATCTGCATACACTGGATCCCGGAAGGAGCCATTTTAAAAGGATGATTCACAGTCTCCTCAGCCCTTCAACTGCTTCTCAGGCATGCTCCGGGCAGGGGAAGCAACCTCCGAGTCCAGCCGCCGTTTTGACGTCAAAGCCCCAGACGAGACCCACCCGCTCCCAGAAGCACCCTGAGAAGAGCCAGCGAGGTCCGATGCGATCCTCTCAGAGGCCCTGGCCCGAGCTCGCCTGTCAACTTGTTGCAAGGTTGAGTCCCCTATGGTCCTCTTACCAGCAACAAGCGTATCACGCACTCCAGTGTTTCGATCCTCCAAAGGAAGCTCTGCAACACTTCCGTACTTAGAATATAATACTTCATTTGTAGTGTCCATATTTGGTCCCACGACTACAGAGGAAATAAAGGTCCATCCTCGGAGAGCCTCAATCTAAGGATAAGGCTAATTACGTCCAAGAGGTCGCCTTGTATCTTGGAGTCTCGTTTAAGATACCTCCATTCGGAGCCCCACCATGGGGACGGGGCGTTAAGAAGACGGGCCCCTCCTGTAACACAACCGCTCCCGAGCTTTACGAGAGCTAAGTTATGTCCAGCGATGGTCGTCCACCCCACCCCCCGGAGGAACCCGAAGGAATTGGTTACCCTAGTATCATTTCTCCATGGACACGAGTTCATCACGGATTGGGTAACGAGACTCGAGCCTCAATCGCCATGGTACAGCCAAACGAACCATGGAAGGGTTTCTTCTTGGTCAGACTCCCGCCAACAGGAAATCTTCAGAATGAATCCGCGGTTAAGCATCTGTTCATCCCGTTTGTCCCGATAACCTATCAAAATTTTTGAGCGGCCGACCCAATATGAGGGTTCGCCCCCTCAAACACCACGAGAGACATCGAAAAGTAGTTTCCTGATAGGAAAAGAGACCTTC
This sequence comes from Leptopilina drosophilae, assembly GCA_032873175.1. NCBI lineage: Eukaryota > Metazoa > Arthropoda > Insecta > Hymenoptera > Figitidae > Leptopilina > Leptopilina drosophilae. The sequence continues at coordinate 21,957,959 of CM065482.1, forward strand.
AAGTCCTTCCACCAACAGCAAGGTCTTGAAACCCCTAGAGAAAGATTAACTCTATAAACTCTCATACAATTCTAACTTTATATATACCAATTGATTCGTCTTAATACAAAGAATAAGATTTTATTATATATTAACTTCAATATTCAATTTTTAAAAAAAAATTATTTTTTCTGGAAAAAGTAAGAAAAAAAATTTTTTCTGGATTTTTTAATGTCAATCAATCCATTTTGAGATATTTTTATGATAAATATGCCTAGAAATTTTCAGCCGAATTCGTTAAAACCTCTTCGAGTTATCGTGTTCACAAAAAACGGGATCCACGCACACATACATACATCCGGACAATTGTTCAGGGTCTCAAATGACATAGTCCTATATAGAAGAAAATTTATTTAAAGGACTTTTAAAAATTTTATAAATTAAACGACACAAAGCTTCCTCACGAGGAAGCAGAAGGGAAAAAAATTGCAGTAAAGATAAATAGAAAGAGATAAAGTACATAAGGTATAAAATGAGATAGATAGAGGATAATAGGGTATAAAAAGAGATAGAATTCTGGAGATAAAAAGGGATAATATTTCGGACATGCAAAGTAGCTATTTCAAAGGGATAGAAAAAACTTTATCTCTTTCTATCCCCAAAATTCTATCACTTTCTATCATTTTACTTTCAGTAGGGCTTGCAGTATATTATTAATTTAAAAGTTAACTTCAAACGCAATTTTATTAATTTCTATGTTACTATATTTAAGGTTAGACATATTTAACGCAATATTTATATCTATGCGGTGTATTCCTTTGCTGTAATTATAATATAAAAATTTGATTTCTAAAGAAAAATTGTTTAAAAATCATGATTTTTATAAAATAACTCCATGTAGAGTAGAGTGGGGCGAAACCACCAATTCGCTTTTATTTTCGTGTTTTACGTCTTACTGACTTAACCTTCAATGTGAATGATAGTTCTGACGTTCTCCGCTAATGTCTAAAGTTTCAAGCCGTTTACCAAAATGTCTGCGGAAGGACAGTGTCATATGTAAAATGTTAAGAAGTTTCAAAATTTTTTGTTTCACTTAATTATTTAGTTATTGTTAATATAATGTAAAAATTAATAGAAGAATCGAATGTCTTTATCAATTTGAGTCTTCTGAACGCAGAAGTGTAGTTTATTTTGAAATTTTTTAAGTGTTTTGGAAGTTATTAATTTCTTTTTAAAAAAGTGTTGGTGGGGCGAAACCACCAACGTGATGGTGGGGTGAAACCACCAATGGCTTTTAAATGTGTCAAAATTAAAATTTTTTTTTTAAATTTCAATTTTTTTAAAAATTCATTCAGTGAAGATTAAAAAACAAAAAACTTTTTATTTTATTAATGATTAAGTCGATGAAGATTAAAAATAAAAAAATTATTTTATTACCATTTTATAAGAACAACTGACTACGGTATATTCCACATTTTCTAAATATCTAATTAAAATAAATTTAATTTTGCAAAAAATTTATTTATTTGTATTTATTTATTAGTTTTTTGTTGTATTTTGATTGTTATTAATTAATTTTTACGTTTTTCATTTACGTTTTTCATTTACAACCACCAATTGCAGAGGTCGCGTAAAACGGCCATATCTCGAAAACTATAAGAGATGAAGAGTTGAGTATAAGGAGTAAAATGTAGCCAAGGGAGCAATCTTTCAAACACTTTTTGAACTAACTTCTTATTGGCTTTAGTTTTGAATTTATAGTCCTTAAAGTGCAAAATTGGTGGTTTCGCCCCACTCTACACTAATTTGTTTATTTATTAATTCGCAACATTTTTTATTGCATCATTGGAAATAACGCTTCCTGAGCCTAAAAAATGTATATTGGAAAATTGTTATCACTTCGTTTCCATACTACACTGAAAAAAATCTTTATGGTATTATTAACTATAAACCCAGGGTTAATCTTAACCTAGTAAAGTTAATTAGGATTCCCAGTAAATTCAACCAGTTCCCCTGATCAATTCTATAAATTCAAACTTTGTAAAAGTAACTCTGCATTCCCTGGTCAAATCAACTAGGATAATTAGTTATTTTGGAAATTTTCTGAATTGCACATGCGTCTATTTATTTTTTGACAGTATTCAGCTCTATATCTTTTGTGATTCATGATTATTATTTCGTAAAACGATTTTTATATTCGTTAATCGTAGTTATTTTTTGTGCAAAAAATATCTTTTTTGCGTATTTCACATTTACCGCTTTCATCGAGTAAATCGTAACAGATAATTAAAATTAAGCTATTATATGTTTGATAATTTAATTCGTTCAAACTTTATAGCCAACCTAAAAAGCCTGAAATTTCGCACAAGTGGAATAAAATTTTTTTAGTATTTTAATAACTGTGCTTAAGTGTTGTACCGTTACAATAATGCTTGCATTTTAATGTTATAATTTATTGTTTGTTAATTTTTTATTAATTACTAATAACATATAAATGTCATAAATAAATAAAAGTGAATAGTTCTTGACGAGTAAGTACAATTGTATTTTTAAATAAATAAAATATGCGATTAAATATATTTTGACTGGAAATTCTAATATCTGATAAAAAATTTAGAACAACACGTGCGTGTGTAGTGTAGTGGTTAGCGTCCGGGTTTCAATGTGCGTATGCGTTAGTGTTAGGAGTTCGCGTCCTCCCGTGTTAAATATTTATTTCATAAGTTTGTGTTAATTCTAAGACGTATAGATATAAGGTGAATTATGAATGTGTTCTAAACAATATTATTTATTTTTTTTAATCTTTACTTTTTGTTTGTTATCGGATAATAGAAATTCGATTAAGAATCCTAGTCAATTTGACTATTTTTATTATACACATTAACTAATTTTCTAGTCACTTTGACTATGCTTGACCTTAGTCTTTTAACTAGGTTGTCCTAGTGGATGCCTCTCGTAACCAGGCAAACTAGTTAATTCCTGGTATACAGGTGCCAGAAATTTTTTTCAGTGTAAAAGTTTATGTCAAAGTTCAGGTAAAATTTTTGTACATTTAGTCCTTAACCTAAATGTTTTTATTGCTGGTATTATTAATCATTTGTTTAAAGAAAACACGGGTTTTTTTCATGGGGGGGGGTTAAGAATGCAAAGAAAAAACACAAATGGTGAAAGTATCTGACAAAATTTTCTTGCAGGATCTCTTCATAGACTCTTTTTTCTACACTACCAAATCGAAATATGACAAGATTTCCTTCTCGACATTTTCCAATTGGAGAAAATTTGAAATTAATGTTATTAAACAATTATATTTTAATTGAAAAACTTCTATTTTAAATTATAAAACAGAACTTAGTAAGTTTCTAGGGGACCGTGGTGGGTGGTTGAGCAGGAGGGAGATTAACCAGATTCAGTTCTCGTTATATACCATTGACATCTTCGCTTGTTTCAGCATCAGATTTCTGTTCCTGCTTGTGGCGCCTCTGCTTGCGGAAAACTTTTGATTGGCACATGTCGCAAAGTGTTCTGTTCCCTACGACATTAGTATACACGAATTTGTACAACTGAGCGCAACAAGAAGACAAATGAAAAAAGAAAAGAAAAAAGAATAAAAAAGATGGTGGCAGCTTTTATTGTTGACAAAAAATATCAACGTATCGATTCATTCTATCACGTTCACTGCGGTTTTTTTCTCTTCGAAAAAGAATTGTTTTTTTCCTTTGTTTTGTAGAAACCTCTCCAGTAGCACGTAATATTGCAGCGATATTGAGAACATTGCCTTGACATTACCAATATTACCTCAATGTTGTGGCATATTGCTGAAATGTTCCCAATATTACGTGCTACTGGAGCTAAAAGAAACTTTAGATTGTTTCTCAATTTACATTAGTCTGTTTTGCTTTCTTTTTTTTTGAAGAATAATAATTAAAAAGTTGTAAATTGAAATTCTTTTGGTGAGAATAGAGACAGTTTAAAAAAAAGAAGCGTAAGCGCGACAATAATTAGATAATTATTGCTGCAGCAGGCAAGAGATACATTCCTGCTTGACAGATTGTTGAGCTCTTGAGACTGCTCGACTTACAGAAGTAAACCGCTAATGAATCCGATTCTCGAATAAGATGAAGTAAATCCTCGCCCTCCAGTGCCTCAATCACTTCACTCGATGGATCCTTTTGGATCATTAGCCACTGTAAGATTTGTTCCTCCTCGTACAAATCACCTGTGAATTTAAAAAAAAATTTTTTTCCTACTCTCCGGAAAGAAATTGAAAATCTTTAAAAAAAATATTCACCTGCATAAATTACAGGTTCCTTGGAGCCCATTTTGAAAAATAGAATTCCAGGTAGAGCAAAGACGCCATAATCCTTGGCCAGTTGTTTGTCATCAATTTTGACAAATTTAATCCCAGCACCATCGGCATCATCATCAATGTGCTCAATTTCGGATAGAACGCGACTACATTGTTTACAGTCGTCACTATCTAAATAACGTCATTGTCGGACAAAGAAATCTCACATTTTTATCTTTATGAAATTGAATAATAATTGAGAAGTCACTTACAGAAAAAAACAGCGAGATAATCTGTTGATTGTCTAATTTTATGAAACATTTTACGATTGATCCGCTCAATATGATCGGTGAGTTCCATATTTTCGGGATTTGTAAGCCAATCCAATATTTCCTCCTCGTCATCAATGTCACCATCGTAGTTTATGTATTTGCCCTTTCGAAAGTAAGTAATTCCGGGTGGATTTCTGTAACCGTATTTTTTTGCCATTAAACGATCTTTCATTTGTACAATTTTTATTCCATACTCTGATGCTTCGTCATCAATCAATTCAAGGTGTCTCAAAACCCTAGGAGTTTCTGGATTGTCCTCTTTATCTGTAAATAAAAAACGAATTTTTTTTCATATCTACTTTCGCTTTAATTCTCACTTTCATTTTTAATTTCATTTTTACTTTAACTTCGATAGATTTTTACATTTATTTTCATTATGATAAAATTTTATTTATTTTTACTTGCTATTTGACTTTTACTTTGACAATTTTTTTAAATTTTGCTTTTTTATTTTAAATTAATTTTATTTTATTATACTTTCAGTTACCTTTCATTTTTATAGAATTTTGTTTTTAATTCCATTTCTACTTTCACTTTGATAGTTTTTTATTAGAATTATATTTTTACTGTCACTTAGATACATTTTTTTCTTTTATTTGAATTGTTTTTTCATTTTCGCTTTGATAACATTTTATTTTTACTTTCATTTCCATTGTCACTTTGATACAAATTTTTTTCCCTTTAATTTCATTTTCACTAAAAATTTAATTTTTACTTTTATTTATTTTAAGATAAAAGTTAAACAATCTATAGGCGTGAAAGTGAAAATAAAATTTTACAAAGTAAAATAAAATTGAAAATAAATATCTGTAAAACTCATAGCGTAAGTGGAAATAACAGTAAGAATAAAAATCTATTAGACAGAATGTGAAAGTGAAAATAAAAATCTGTCAATATTAAAAATGAAAAGAAAATAGAGAATATTAATGAAAATAAAAGTGGAAATGAAATTGCGTCAAAGTAAAAGTGAAAATTAAAGAGAGGATAAGAGTCTGTCAAAGAGAAAATAAAGCAGACAATAAAAATCTGTGAAAGTGATAAAAAAGTGAAAATAAAAAACCAATATAGTGAGAGTAAAAGTACAAACAGTAATCCGTCAAAGTAAAAATGAATATGTATATGTGTTCATATACGAATAAAAAAATAATTTCTTACAAAACATCACTGCAAGGAATTCTTTTATTTCAATATACTTCGTCAAAGTGTCCCTATCGATTTCTTCAATGCTGGCGTCATTTTTTTGCTTCACCATCCAGTCCAATACTTCCACCTCGTCAAGTAAATTTCCTATTAATAGAATGAAAATTATTTGCAAAAAATTTGTTTCACTAAAAAAGAATATATTATCTTTAATAATTCATACCTGTAATTGTTGATTATCAATCATATAACGAATTTTTTCCTTCGGAAAAAAGAAATATAATCTACTTTCTCAATTTTGTTTCTACTCCTTTATAAAACGTATGTTCTTTATTTTCAATAAAATTTTTATTAAAAAAAATGATATACTTTGAAAGAACAAAATTAAAACTTCGAAAACAATTTCTGTCATGGCTAATCGAATAGAAAAAATCCATTTATTAGGTAAAACAAATTTTTTTGTATTTTTTTACAAAAAAAGTTAAATTGTGTTAAAGGAAAAAAATTGAAATTATTGTTGTATTTTTTTCGTGACAAGAATAAATACAAGAAAACTGACATACCAGTGAGAAGAAATGTCATGTTATGTGCGTTCTACTCTTAGCATCAGCCTGTCGCAATAATGGAATGAGGTCGAACATTCCTAAGCTTCCACAAGCTCGACGAAGAAATTTTTGAGTTGTGTGCCCTCAGAAGCGTGTGTATTCGCAAACGGGAAAGGTGTTCAGTAAACTATTTCGCCTCTCAATATTGGAGAAAAAAAATTCTCTTGGAAAATTTTGTTTTTATTATTTCTCTGAATAATAAATAATTTCCTGAAGAATCGAATAATAAAAAAATGAAAAGTAATAAAAATAGTACAAAAAAGTAAAAAAAAAAATACAAGAAAGAAAAAAGTACAAAAATTTAAAAAGTACAAAGTAATAAAAAATGCTAAAAAAATAATTTTTAAAAACATTAATACTGTCTCTTTGGAGAAAAAATTAGAAAAGAAAAAAGTGCGGTTACAAATAATTTCTTTTTAAATATTTGTATTTTTGCGAAAAGAAGCTAAATTCAGATTTAGGAAACATTTAATCAATTTTTAAATAATTAATTACATTTTTATAACTATTGTAATTTATCTCAAGGTACTTGATTACACGGAGAGAGAATATATATATTAAATTTTGTAAAAATATTTTCAAATTGGGGAAAAAGTGCAACAAAGCGAAATTTTGATATTGGAAATTCTAAACATTAAAAATTGTTTTGTGAAATTTATTAAAATTATATTAGAATTTAATTAATATTCTTGATATTTGATATAATTATACTAAATTTCACAAGAGTTTTTTTACTTTTAGTATTTTTTATATCAAAATTTCGCTTTGTCGCACTTTTTCCCCAATTTGAAAATATTTTTACAAAATTTAATATATATTCTCTCTCCGTGTAGATCAACATAAACATTCTACTGTTAATGTTTTTGTAATGTTTATAAGAAAATTTTGTCCAAAGAATTAAATGTTTTATACAAAATGAAAAATCTGCAGAATGTTTTGTCACTACTGAAATTAGAAAAATATTAGAAGTTTATTTGTAAGAAATATTAGAATATTAGAAGTTTAATTCCTCGAGATTCAATTCTCTTAATATTAAAATAATGTAACTTTTTTCAAAAATTTACATTATAAGTAAAATTCATTTACAGTATAGGAAAGCAGAATAAAGTTTATTATTAAAGAAAAATTCGAAACGCTTTGGAATCTGCATCTCAAAGAAAATTAAACTTTCCTTCTCATTTAAACATTTTACTCTTAAATATTTATTTCCTTTAATTTTCTATTTAATTTAAAACTATGAATATTTTATAAAAGGTCTTTTAGAGAATGCTCTACTTTGTGGAAGGAAATCAATTCCTCTTGGAGGCATTAAAAATAAAGTCTGCATGATATCAAAAGCAGACAATAATTGTATTTCGCGTCTCCTCCTCTAGATCAACTCGTAGTCCCCCCTATTCCATGCCAAAGTTACCACAATTTTAAAGTATAAAAGTAAAAATCTGCGCACACGGCGTGCGCGCACATCTCACTGCTGTGAGAGTATATTCTCATTCTCTTTCCTTGTGCCAACAAAGCCACATCGCAAAATAGTAAAAAGTAGCCATCTTATTAAAAAGATCTTAAAGAATATTAAGAAACTTGAAAAATTAAAGAAGAAAAAACATAATCGAAGAAGACATCGGAGTTCATCGTCATCGGACACAGATTCGTCAATTACATCGAGTTCATCATCGTCACGAGAATCGAGCCCAACAGGTAATTTAATCGCCATTTTGGATTGTTCACAGATTTTCTGAGAGCACGTGCTTTGCCGACTTAACAACAATATAAATTTATCACTGACTCTAATCAGTTAAAAATTAATTATAATTATTATTTTCTTTTGGCGCTAACCAAAAAATATATAAAAAAACATTTCTCTAATGGTGCGTAACATATAGATTTGACAGGCTCTAACGTGTACAATAGCATTGATGTAGCTATTTCCAGTTTTCACTATAACTTGAGAATTTTTTAGATTTACGGGCTCTAACCCATACGAATCTGACAGGCTCTAACCTGAAAAATTGTTCGGCTCTGACCAAAAAATGCGCGTTGTTTAATTAATACTGGGCTCTAACCTAAATTAAGTGTTTACTATTTATGTTTATAACAATAGTTAATTAAAATCGGACACATGCTATTATAATGTAAAAAAAATTTGATTATCAAATCAAAACGTTTTCCTTTCTTTTCTTATAGATATACGCTCTAAGTCTTCGAAAAAAACGCTCTCGATCTATTTCATTAGAAAGAAATAATTCTCAATCGAAAAGGAAACGTCCTGGATCTAATTTATCGAATTTCGATGAGGATAATATTGATAATGATGCAAGATCGCCTTCTCTTCAGAATTCTCCTAGATCCACTAAAATAAATAAGAGCACCGCAGAAAAATCAATTGATTCCGTCAATCAGAAAGATGTAGACATCAAATCTGTCAGAGGAGATTATCAACGTCATAGGCAAACAACAGACAGGCCGTATTTTAGCACCTGACGTTCATAAAGATTTCGTGGACCGCTGATCAGAAATAATAAAACTAGGTTTACCTTCTAATGAATTAGAAGAACTTGTTGCGAAGTACCCGCCTCCTGGCAATTGCACCACGATCGACGCACCGAAGTTAAACGAAGAAGTTAGAATCGCCTTTAAAGACAAACAAGCCTGTTTGCGTAGAGACAGCAGAATTGTTGCCAAACAAGGAAAAATTACAGCTTGTATCTCAGCTGTAGCTAAGTTGATGTCGATTGTTCTAAAAAAGAAAAAAATAGAAGACATTCCTCTCATTGAAACTTTAAGTGATATCAATCGTCTGCTTACAGACATGCAACATAATAAGTCTATTATTCGGAAAAGTCTTATTCTCTCCAATATCGAAGAAAGCTTAAAATAAACATTAAAAGCAACGGAAATAGACGAATTTTTATTTGGAAAGGCATCGTCGAGACTGTAAGATCAGCTAAACTATTGGCATCGTCAACGAAAACATTAAAATTACTAAAAACTTCGAGACAAGGGTCTTCAAAAAACTGGAAGAGCCCGGCTGTTCTTTCTCGATACAGGAACCAACCAGCCAGACAGATCGGGCAGAAGAGAACGTTTGCTGGACATCAGAAATCGAATCGAGCTCAAGCGACGGGGAACAGGACAAACTACAGGAAGGAATATCCCAAGAAAAATTAACAATTTCCGTAAGTAGAATTGCAGGTCGACTAAATTTTTTTTATAATCACTGGGTGGCTCTAACCTCGGACCCAGTAATTATGTCTTGGATACAAGGTTATAAAATTCCTTTTGTAAATCCACCTTTTCAAACAGAACCCTTAAGTCAACCTAAGTGGTCACTTTCAGAAGTTAAAGAAATTTCTAAACAAATTTTTACTCTAGAAAATAAGGGTATAATTAAAAAATGTACTGCCTTAAAAAATCAATTTATATATAATATCTTTCTTGTCCCGAAAACTGATGGATCTCTTCGATTCATTTTGAATCTCAAAAAACTTAACAAATTCATTAAAACCCAACATTTCAAACTTGAGGACTATAGGACCGCAATCAACCTTATTGATCAGGACTGTTCCTGTCCACGAATCATCCAGGAAATTCTTGAGATTTCAATTTAATGGTAAAATATACGAATTCACATGTTTACCCTTTGGTTTGTGCACATCACTCTATGTTTTTACTAAAATCATGAAGGTAGTTGTCTCATACTTAAGACAGCAAGGTTTTTCCTCCGTCATCTACTTGGATGATTTCCTTATTTTTGGAAATAACTATAAATCTTGCTCTGAAAATGTTAGAATTACCATGATTTTGCTTAAAAAATTGGGATTTATTATAAATTTGAAAAAAAGTTGTCTTGAACCAAGTCAAACACGCCAATATTTAGTGTTCATATTTGATTCGCGATCCTTGACCATTCAACTTCCTGAGAAAAAAAGAATCAATCTAAGCAAACTTTTGAACGATTATAGCAGAAACGTAAAACGCACAATCAGAGATTTTGCTATATTCATAGGTTCAATTATAGCCTCTTGCCCCGCAATTAGATACAGCTGGATTTACACGAAAGATTTCGAGAGACAAAAATTTTTATCTCTGCGCAGTAGTGGTGATAATTACGACGCGTACATGACATTTCGCCCTAACGAAAGTGATTTGCAATGGTGGAAGTCACACATAAAAATAGGATACAATTCAATTAAAGGGAAAAATTACGACGTTGAGATTTTTTCTGACGCTTCGTTGACGGGTTGGGGAGCTGTACGTAAAAGTGAAAAAGTAAACGGTTTCTCGTCAGCTGATGAGCGTCAATATTCTATTAATTTCCTAAAATTAAAAGTAGCCCTTTTCGGACTCAAATGTCTGGCTCAAGACTGTCGTGATTGTAACATTCTTCTTAGAATTGACAACACGACAGCCATATCATACATTAATAAAATGAGGGGCATCCAATACGAATATCTCAATAAAATTACCAGAGAAATTTGGCCGTGGTGTGAAGAACGCAAAATCTGGGTATTTGCTTCTCACATTAGCTCAAAAGACAATTCCGAAGCTGATGGGGAGTCCAGAAAGTTGGAGCCAGAAACAGAGTTCGAATTGAGCACATCTACCTTTTCATTAATAACTGAAAAATTTGGTGAACCGGAAATCGACTTATTTGCAAGTCGTATAAACAAGAAATGTAAGCGTTACATTTCTTGGTTCAAAGATCCTGGGTCCGAGGCGATAGATGCCTTCACGCTATATTGGAGCCAATTCTATTTTTACGCCTTTCCTCCTTTCAGTGTAATTTTAAAAACTTTACGTAAAATTAAAATGGACAAAGGAGAGGGTATTGTGGTAGTACCAGAATGGCCTTCGCAGCCATGGTACCCTCTATTTCAGTCCTTGTTAATCGATCAGCCTATAATTTTTAATCTTGATAAAAATTTATTAATTTCATCTGACAGGAGCCGTCACCCTCTTTGGAAAAGCCTTACATTGGTATCCGGAAGATTATCAGCGAGGCGATGTCTAGACGTGGAACACCAGAGGAATCCTTGGAAATCATGATCGGATCTTTGAGCCCGTCTACACTTAAAAGTTACGACACAGCAATAAAAAAATGGTGGACATTCTGCAATATAAAAGCAATTAATTTGTTCGATCCGTCTGTTTCAGACCTGCTTTCTTTCTTAACAAGCGAATTCAAAAAGGTTCTTTCCCACAGTACAATAAACTGTACACGTTCTGCTATCTCAATGATTGTTGATGCCGATATTGCAAAAAACGTCGCCATTAAACGCTTTTTTAAAGGTGTATCAAGCATTCGACCATCTAGACCTCGATATAACTCAACGTGGGACCCGAAGACAGTACTCGATTATTATAGATCTCGACCCGAAAACGAGAATATGAATTTGGAAGATTTGTCGAAAAAGATCATAACACTTTTCGCCTTGGTCACAGGTCACAGGATGCAAATTTTCTCGTTGATTAATATCGACAATATCAGGTCTACCGATACTGTAATAGAAATCAAGATTCCTGACCGCATCAAAACGTCTACTCGAAATAGCAATCAACCTCTGTTAACATTACCTTTCTTTCCGGAAAATAAAATTTGTATGGCGTCCGCCTTTAAATGTTATCTGCTTAAAACAGAAAAATTTCGAGGCTCTGAAAAGAAACTTTTTATTTTGCATAAAAAACCGTACAAACGTATAACGACATAGACATTAAGTCGTTGGGTGAAACAAGAAATAGCAGCGTGCGGAATAGACACATCAGTCTTTTCCTCTCACGGCACTCGACACGCGTCTACTTCCGCCGCCAAAAGATTAGGAGTTGACCTCGATATCATTCGGAAAACCGCAGGTTGGAACGAGAATTCTAAAACCTTTGCAAAATTCTACGATAGGAAAATCGCTGCAAACAATCAAGCATTTGTAAATGCGATTCTAAACGCATAAAATAAAATTTTTAATTTACTTCGTTAAAATAATTAAGAAAACATTTGTTCTTTTTGTAATTTTCTAATAAATGTGTTTAATAGAATCGTGTTTTCCCATTTATTTTTGCCGTAATTATAGCTTTAACATCTACGAGTTGATCTAGAGGAGGAGGCGCGAAATACAATTGTATAATTGAACGAACTTACCTTGTGAAGTTCAATTGAAATTGTATTAGCGCCTCCTCCGAATAGATCATTCCCACCCTTAGTGATGAAATATTAACCCATTATCTGATTTCTCAGATATTTCCCTATATTAATTACGGCAAGCTTTAAAAAAATAAGAATATACTCTCACAGCAGTGAGATGTGCGTGCACGCCGTGTGCGCAGATTTTTACTTTCATACTTTAAAATTGTGGTAACTTTGGCATGGAGTAGGGGGGACTACGAGTTGATCTATTCGGAGGAGGCGCTAATTCAATTTCAATTGAACTTCACAAGGTAAGTTCGTTCAATTATACAATTAATTTTATAAAATTAAGTTCTGTTTGTTTGTAAGTTAGTACTAATTTTCCTTTCTTTATTTATTAAGTAAAATTTTTGTTGTGAAGAAAAAGAGTACAAAGAATAAAGTTTGGTATTAGGAAACTTGTTTATTTATTGACGAAAGATGTAATTTTTCGTACATGCAATAATTAATCGAAATTATATAGTTAATTTACATTACGGCGGGTGCATTACCTTTTTCGCTCACCGTGAACATTTTTATAACACTTTTCTTGCTTATAAAATAATTTAACTTTTGTGAGAAACAAATAAACTGCGAATTAAAAATTTCGGAAAAAAGTGAAAGTGAAAGCGAATATAAAAATATATATTTATATGAACAACGAATATCCATGTGAATGATAGTTAATTAATTAACGTTACAAATTAAGATGTGAAATATTTATGATAATTAGTGAACGGAAAATTTAACATCGAAAAAAATATTTTCAACTATCACCTTTTTTCGAATATTATAACACAATTTACTATCGTATACGAAAAAATTCACTTATATTGTGAGCTGCACCAAAAAAAACTAAAAACAAGTAAATACGATGAAATCCTTGCCATTTTTGCGAGTATTTTATATATATATATATATATATATATATATATATATATAAATTGTATTTAAAAACACACTTGTTCTCGAAAAATTTGTTTGCTCACGTGCAACAATATTTTAACACTCTTCAAACTAACGTATGAAATTTTTTTTATAATTATTCAACAAAATTTAAAGTAATATTTACATTTTCTTTAGATCCACTCATCCTTTCTTTTTTTCTCTAAAAAGATATTCTGAGGGGAATTTTTACTTCAATAAATAACGAAAAAACTTCTTTCTGATAAGAGAAATCAAAAAATTACGTTGCTCATATGCAAACAAAAGTTTACTTAAAACAAAGAGTTTGCACAAATGCTCGTATGTTTTTTATAAAAAGTTGGCGAAATTTTTGGCTTACAAGACAAAATTCATATTCTTTACAATATATTTTTGACTAGAATATTCTTATCAAGATTCTGTTTTTTTGTGAAGCAAAACATTAGTGACAAGAAATTGAGCAGCCGTTTTTTGTTTGTTTCAAAAGAAAAGCCTCACATTTTAAGGCACTTTTCCTATGTGACGGCCCAGGCTTTTTTTCAGAAATTTTTTTTCACAGAAAATAAAATATAATTATATTGTTTTACATGTTATAATTGGTGTCTAAAAATATAAAAAAAATTTTTTTTGAGTGATTTTTCAAATCATTTAATAATTATTTTTATGAGTCAAAGGTGACTCCTTTGAAAATGCACAGGTGAACGGTCGCAACGATAACTTTCTTCAGTATTGTCTGAAAAAAACCAAACGAAGTTTTACTGAGTAGGCTTACTTTTAACGTGTGAACCTCAATTGAGCCGCTGGCACGTAAATTTTTCTCGGCCGAAATCGAAGTCCCCTGGACATCCAAAATTCGACTTCGAATTTAAATATCTCATGTATATATCCTTACAGGAAATTTCATTGCGCATCTTTTTTTCTTATGAAATTTTTTTGTATCTATTACCGTTTTCGAAATATAAGGGAAAAACTGTTTTTTTAAAAAACAAAATTTTAATTGTTTTTTTCACTTCAACTCGCGATTACTCAGTCAATTTTAAGAATTTCTTAATGAAACGAAAAAGAAAATACGCGTTATTTTATCCTACGAGTGACTAAAAAAGAAAAATGATGTTTTAATTATAAATAAAAAAGTTATTAATTTTTTTTGAGATATTGCAAAATTCGTAAACTAAAATTTTCACTAAGCGGGGAAGTTGAGCAAATTTTGAGCATCAAAAAACTTCCAGCGAGAAAGTTGTTCATTTAGGTCTAAACAAGTTTTTCCCGAAAGTTACAGTTCAATTAAACAATTAGTTAACAAATGGCGAATGTTAAAAGTCGTTGGCTGCTGAACGCCCAGCGCGCGTTTCTCACCCGTATTATATATACACTGAATAAAACTCTCCATCTTACTATTAGGTGAGATACGCGCGTTGGGCGTTCAGCAGCCTACGACTTTTAACATTCGCCATTTGTTAACTAATTGTTTAATTGAACTGTAACTTTCGGGAAAAACTTGTTTAGACCTAAATGAACAACTTTCTCGCTGGAAGTTTTTTGATGCTCAAAATTTGCTCAACTTCCCCGCTTAGTGAAAATTTCAGTTTACGAATTTTGCAATATCTCAATAAAAAATTAATAACTTTTTTATTTATAATTAAAACATCATTTTTCTTTTTTAGTCACTCGTAGGATAAAATAACGCGTATTTTCTTTTTTGTTTCATTAAGAAATTCTTAGAATTGACTGAGTAATCGCGAGTTGAAGTGAAAAAAACAATTAAAATTTTGTTTTTTAAAAAAACAGTTTTTCCCTTATATTCCGAAAACGGTAATAGATACAAAAAAATTTCATAAGAAAAAAAGATGCGCAATGAAATTTCCTATAAGGATATGTACATGAAATATTTAAATTCGGAAGTCGAATTTTGGATATCTAGGGAACTTCGATTTCGGCTGAGAAAAATTTACGTGCCCTTCTACGATCCGGCGGCTCAATTAATAATTTATTTTAATAAATAAATCTGTCTAAAACTTCTACACAATATTTCTAAGATATTGTACTTTCGAAACATGTAAAAAATCGATTTTTTCAAACCGTCACATAGGAAAAGTGCCTTAAGTGAATAAAAATTGAAGGCTTGGATATAATATGTTCCGCTACGCGCGTTTGTAAGGCATAATACCAGCCAGGTGGCATTGAGTGCCTCTGTGCCGTCTAATGCTACCTGACTAGTATTATTCCTTGCAACCTCGCGCAGCGACACATATTGTATCCACGCTTTCAATTGACAGAAGTTAAAATTATTCTATGAAAAGTAAAAGCAAATTATTTGTAATGAAAAAAATTATATTTAGTTTTAAGAGCATTTTGTGACTGATCAGTCTTATTGTATTATTTAAGAAAGAAAAAAGGTTTTAATAATATTGAATGCTAAAATGGAGATATAAAATTAAGCAGATTAGTAAAACTACGGATATTTGTGGACTGATTTTTTTAATGTTGTAAATTAGTAGAAAAAAAATTCATACTCTAATAGTAAACAATCTCATAAAATTTAACTGTAAAACTTAACGTAATGACGCGATAAGTAAAAAGATAAAACAAATGCTGAAGTTTGTAAATCAAAATTAGTACGATACTTGTTAGAATTGAAGAAAGGACCATGCTGTAACCAGAGTTTTATATTGGATATCTTTTAGAGAAAAAAATTCTATTTTCGGTTGTATCACGATAAAATATGGTTGTCATTTTTTAAAAAAACCCTGTAATGGAATAGTGACAAAAAAGTAAGAAAAGATCGGTTCTAGACAAAATGGTAATTATTCTGGTTAATCAGGAGATTAAATTGTCCGCACATTTGTTTTTTTGAAGTTGCTAATGCAATGTGGTAAATTATTTGTATCGGTACGGATTTATATCAACGGAGTAGATAAATAGTGTATTTTTTATGATGGAAACGATTCGAGATGGAAGAGTTATTTTCTACGTCAACTTTGTCTGACGGTAAATCCAGTTAATTATTCTATTTTGTAGTAGACCTGCTTAGTGTTGATCCTCTTTAATCCATTATCAATTTTTCCAATTCTTAGACCTTCATTATGTATGGTATACCAGCAACAACTGTAACATCCGGTAATCGAGAAATCATTGAAAACAATATAGCTCGAAGGATTTTAAAAAAATATATTTATTGCATTTATAAGTATTTAAAAATTATGTTTTTAATGTTGTTTTAGATTCCCATGAATAGATTTCTATTACAAAGAATAGATTTTTTATTACAAGTTGCATTCTGCGTGAATAACTATTATCACATTGTAGGTTTGCTACTAATTTGGTGTTATCTTTTGAGGTATTATCATGATCTGACTTTTTTCAATGGTGCAAAACCATTTACTGCGTCAGAAAGCAATAGAACTTTCAACTGTAATAAAAATCACCAATGAAGAATTTCAGTTTGGTTGAAAACTAAAGTTTACCATTCAGAAACAATTTACACAAAAATTTCTAAACTACTTAAACAAAATAAATCATTTGAAGGTGTTATTTTATAGACAATGATGGACAAACTTAAAAGGGATGCTTTCGCCACAAATATTAGCTATAGAACAAAGCAACTGCTTTACATAGTGAAAATATCAGTTTTTGAAAAAGTTTTTGACTTATGTAACAGAGCATAATTCTGGTGCTATCGAATAGTGACTTTTGAGACAAATCTCAATAGTTTGATTCTAAACGGTATTAAACGGAACGAAAAAGTAAAAGAATGGGTCAATGGGTGAAAAATAATGTAAAAATTAATTTTTTCATACCCATTAAAACCTTTAAAAATCAAAAGTTTACATCTACACGAGTGTAAAAATGTGCGTCTGGCAGTTCTGGGCTAGGACAAAGTACGTCTGGCAGCTCTTCGAAAATTATCTCTCAGAAAGACAATGAAAAAAAGTCATTTTAATTAATTTTTAACATGTCTAAAAATCGGTTATGTGAACTTACGTAATTATTTCAGTACTTTCCTTTTAGTCTAATAGTATTTTAATTCTATATGAAAGAGAATTATGTGTATAAAATAATTATAGGTAAAATTGTAATAAGAATATGAATAGTAAACAGTAAAAAATTTTCTCTTACAAAGAAATATTTAAAAATAGTAATGTGCCTATTTAGACATTCGATTTCTAAAGGTTTTAATCGGTATGAAATCAGAAAAAAATTTTGATCTTTTTACGTGTTTACCTCTTTGCCAGACGTACTTTCTCTCACCCCAGAACTGCCAGACGCACATTTTTACACTCGTGTAGATGTCAACTGTCGATTTGTAAAGGTTTTAATCGGTATGCAATGAGAAATTTTTACATTATTTTTCACTCATTGACCCATTTGCCACATCTTCGAAGGGCTGCCAGACGTACTTTGTTTCACTCCAGAACTGCCAGACGCGCATTTTTAGACTTGTTTGAATGTAGACTTTCGATTTCTAAAGGTTTTATTCGGTATGAAATCAGAAAAAAATTTTGATTTTTTTTACCTGTTTACCCCTTCGCCAGGCGTACTTTGTCCCACCCCAACTGCCAGACGCACATTTTGACACTCGTGTAGATGTCAACTTTCGATTTCTAAAGGTTTTAATCGGGATGAAATGAGAAATTTTTACATTATTTTTCTCCTATTCGCCCGCCTGCCGCCGCCTTATGTACCAGCACCGGCCTGCCAGACGTGGGTTTCTGTTATTTACATGTCTTCAGTAATCTATACTCAAATTTTCAGCCGGTATGAAATGAGATAGTTGTTTTGGTCGCTGGCTCCCGGACTATAAAACCATAGTGGAGCTGCTGTCACTTGTGAGGCATTTTACGTGTAATGTCCTGAGATAAAATTTGAACTTCTTGAAAAAATTGATACTCGGGGAATCTGTTCTTCAATCAATTAAAAATGGGCCTCAAAAAACATTATCGACTTTTTCAAAAATTTTGAGAGGATTCAGGGGGGTCAATTTTACCACTTTCACTATACACTGTCTACTTTTTCAATTTTTTTCTGTACATATTTGTAATGGGAAAAATTTTGTTGAATATGTCTCTGAAAGGTTTCTTAATGCTCTCTTTCCAATGGTAAATTTTATATTTTAATATTTTAAAACTTGACCCTAATTTTTGATAATTAATATTTAATTAATTTTTTTTCTTAAAAATCGGTTCGTTATATTTGAAAATAAATTATTGCAAACGAAGACTGAGTTTTTTTCCTACACTGAAAAAAATTATGTGTCGCTACCTTATCTACGAATGTCGCTACCACACAGATCAGATGGTAAGTACTATCCCGATTTCGGAAGGGAGATAAGCTCTCGAGGGAACACTACCTCACCGCGAGAGAAGCCTACAACACTGGTACGAGGTTGCACCAATCTTAAAATATCGGTATGACAGCCTTCCGTCTATTCGAGAAGGCTACCTGCTCTCGAGATTTGTTGACGAACCCAAAAACCGAAGGGCAGAGCACTCGAGACAAGATAATGTAGCGCCATCACCACACATGCGGCAGCCACACAAAATTTTTTTCAGTGTACCGGCATGTAGATTTGTAGAATGCCCTTTTTCTTAGTTTTTGAGTTATTAAACTTCAGCTTTCGTTTGCAATAACATATTTTCAAATAAAACGGACCGATTTTTGGGAAATAGAAAATTAAATATTAATTATAAAAAATTAGGGTCAATTTTTAAAATATTAAAATGTAAAATTCACCATTTGAAAGAACATAAAAAAACTTTTCAGAGATATATTTAACAAAATTTTTCCCATTACAAGTATGTACAGATAAAATTGAAAGAGTAGACGGTCTATAGTAAAAGTGGTAATAATGACCATCTCTACCTCCTCTAAATTTTCGAAAAAGTCGAGAATGTTTTTTGGGGTACATTTTTGCTTGATAGAACAACAAATTCTCCGAGTCTTAATTTTTTTAAGAAGTTAAAATTTCAACTTAGGATATTACACGTAAAATGCCTCATTATACTTAAGGTTATGTCCAACCCTGTAAAAAAAAAGAATTGGAAGGTACGGGATTCCGCATTGCAAGTGCCTACCTGTCAATGCGGTATTCGCGAAATAGCGCATTGGGTGTCGTGGTGAATGCGGTATTCAAGGGGTCCCAATGCGGTGCAAGTTTTAAGCTTTAAAAAAAAGAAAATACGTGACAGAAGTATATAATTAGTGTCAGTGAATCAAAATACGAGTTAAAGGAATGAAAAAATACTAATAGTGACTGTGAAAATGAAGTTTAAAGAAAATAAGGTAAGATTAACTGTTAAATGTAAGTCCAATGCGGCATAGGCTGTTTTCAATGCGGCGCATAATCTGTATATAGTTCGCACAGTGCAGCGGCGCACTCTTCTTTACCAATAGCGGATTCTTTCTATTCAAATGGTAATTTTGAAAATAATGAAAAATAATATTAACTAAAAGTTGATAATGTATTTCAATCAATAAAAAAATGTTAAGAGCGTTCGACGGTCTCTAAAATTTGTAGGTTATGTGCGACTTACAGTTATCGCCAAAGAAAAACGATGACACTGCCTGTTTAAAATTACGTGAAATTAGTAAACAACCGTTTTCGAACTAGTGTTTCTCTGCACACAAGCACTTTTTACAAAATCTGACAACGTACATTTGTCAGAAATGTTTTTAATTATCTGAATTGAAAAGATTTTGTTAATCCACGCAGAAACGCGGTTGCAGCATTGGAAATACCATAGCAGTGTAATGCGAATCATTTTGACAGCTGATCCTTTATGCTCCCTGCTTGCTTCTGCCCTCTACTGGCAAAATGGCTGTAACACACGTCTTGCCGCCTGTCATTACATTACTTTTGTAATTCCAATGCTACAACCGCGTTTCTGCATGGATTAACAAAATCTTTTGAATTCAGACAATTAAAAACATTTCTGACAAATGTACGTTGTCAGATTTTGTAAAAAGTGCTTGTGTGCAGAGAAACACTAGTTCGAAAACGGTTGTTTACTAATTTCACGTAATTTTAAACAGGCAGTGTCATCATTTTTCTTTGGCGATAACTGTAAGTCGCACATAACCTACAAATTTTAGAGACCGTCGAACGCTCTTAACATTTTTTTATTGATTGAAATACATTATCAACTTTTAGTTAATATTATTTTTCATTATTTTCAAAATAACCATTTGAATAGAAAGAATCCGCTATTGGTAAAGAAGAGTGCGCCGCTGCACTGTGCGAACTATATACAGATTATGCGCCGCATTGAAAACAGCCTATGCCGCATTGGACTTACATTTAACAGTTAATCTTACCTTATTTTCTTTAAACTTCATTTTCACAGTCACTATTAGTATTTTTTCATTTCTTTAACTCGTATTTTGATTCACTGACACTAATTATATACTTCTGTCACGTATTTTCTTTTTTTTAAAGCTTAAAACTTGCACCGCATTGGGACCCCTTGAATACCGCATTCACCACGACACCCAATGCGCTATTTCGCGAATACCGCATTGACAGGTAGGCACTTGCAATGCGGAATCCCGTACCTTCCAATTCTTTTTTTTACAGGGAAGTTGCAAAATGTAAGCAAACCAAGCACTAAAATCAGCTTTTTTATACATCTTTTTCTCTCACAAAAATTACGATTAGAAAACTTTTTTTTAGAAAAATGATAAATTAGAGTGTCAAAGTTTCCAAAAAAAATCATTTTTGAGTGTGATCAATAAATAGCAATTAGTAAAATAACTAATTAAAATTACCTGTGAAATAGAATTTTTGACGCGTCGTGAAAAATAAACTGTTTGACTATATCAACCGCACGGACGATGAAGAAATTTTTACCCTCTCCCTTGTAATTTCAACACTATGCAGAAAGACACATTTTGTTTTACTCTGAAACGCAGTTATTTTCACATGCTTTCAGCTATGTTGGGTGTAGTAACCAAACTCAATACTTCAATTTACCATTTTCATAAAGAAATTGTAATTTTATATTCATTTGTGAAAATAGGAACCGCGAAAAAAAGCAGTAACAGAAGACCGAATTGTGAACTTTTTTTCGCGGTTCCTATTTTTACAAATGAATATAAAATTATATTTTCTTTATTAAAATGGTGAACTGACGTATTCTATTTGGTAACTACGCCTTGCATAGCTGAAAAAAATGAGAAAATAACTAAGCTTCATTCAAAAGAAAATGTGCACTTCCACATGGTGCTGTCAATGCATTCTTAGTACGCTCTGCGCTTGCGCAGAAAGCAATAAAGTCTCAGGTCGCGAAAAATAAAGTGTTTGACTATATCAACCGCACGGACGATGAAGAAGTTTTTACCCTTTCTCCTTGTAATTTCATGGAGGAAAGGGAAAAATTTCCCTTTCCACATGTGGAAGGTCCAATCGCTGATATGAGACTTCTTCATCGTCAGTGCGGTTGATATACTCAAACAGTTTATTTTTCGCGACGCGTCAAAAGTGCTATTTTACAGGTCATTTTAATTAGTTATTTTACTAATTGCTATTTATTGATCACACTCAAAAATAATTTTTTTTGAAAACTTTGACACTCTAATTTTCCATTTTTCTAAAAAAAGTTTTCGAATCGTAATTTTTGTGAGAGAAAAAGATGTATAAAAAAGCTGATTTTAGTGCTTGGTTTGTTTACATTTTGCAACTTGGACATAGCCTTAATTCCACTACAATCCTAAAAGTATCTCAGCGCAATTTTCTATCTCGTTTCTGTAATTAGGTGGTCAAACTCGATGTCAAAAATTATAACAGCATTACCTAATTGCCATTGGGACATGAGTTGTCTTTATGACCTCCTAAGGATATCCTCTGATCCTCCCTGTTAGTCAGAATAACGTCCTAACGGTATTTTGTGTCCAAAAATGACTTCAGACATAAAGCGTATTTAGGAAGTTCTTTAAACAAACATGAATGTTCTACAATTCTCCAAGAGACAATCCATGACCGAATCTGTTGGGTTAGAAATACAAATTTTAATCACTTTTGAAGAAATGGGGATTAAAAGCCCTTTTAAGGATTAGCTTCTAGTAGTTATTGAGATCAGTATCCGAAGTTTTTAATTATCTAAAGATTTTAGATTTTCAAAGTTAAAAGTAAATTTTACAAAGTGAATTCTAACTTGAGGAAACCTAATTTATTTGTGAACTTCTCTATTTCCTTCGAGATGTCTATTTTTGAAGACTGGAGCAGCAAACCACATTGTAATTCTTACTATTTTAATCTAGAGTGTTCAGTGTTATTAGTAATATATAATCCCTTCTGAAACTTTAGCATCACTATAAAAGTTATCATGAATAAAAAAAATATCTTTAAGGTCTGCACAGGAAAGCAATTTTTTATATCGATGGCAGATATTTACCGCTTCCAAAGAATCCTTTCTTGCTCTTCTTCGAAGCCTCGGCTCGAGACTGTTTAGAAGTTTTGTCCTTGATGGAAGCGCTGGCCGATTTTTTGATGTCCTTAGCTGAGAGTTTATTTATTGGTTTGAGTGCCGGTGGTACTTTTGTAGTAGGCCTGATGGGTTTACTTTCCCGCAAGTTATTCTTTGGTATTGGACTGACCTTGGCGACCTTGGTACCACCCTTGACTTTGGATGGACAGCACTGGTAAGGCTGATAAGAGGGAATCTTTGGTTTCGCGTTTTTTGCTCCCATCCCGATGTAGAAACAGCCGTCGCCTGCAGTGAAGCAAATACACGAATCAAACAATATTGAATTTACAAAAAAATTAAAAATGACTTTTGCAAAATAGACCGAAAAACAAATAAATTTTTACAGAATTACTATAAAATGGGAAAATAAATAATGACATTATATTGAAGAAAAAGATTATCAAAAGTTATACAAGTTATAGACAGTTAAAAAGTCTTAGAAAAAAGGAATGGAAAACATAAAAAAGAAGTTAGTTGTAAGACCCTGAAGCTCTGTGTCACTATAATCCCATTTTGCATAGCACAAGCCAAACGTGCAATTTTTTTGCAAAAAGTAAAAAACAATACTTTCAGCGAATCGATGACTCCCTGTTTTGTTGCTACTAAAAATGTCTGAATTGCATGGAAATAATATTGAATTAAATAAAAAACATCAATCTTAAATTATATACCTTTTTTCTTCTAATTAACCAAATATTAGAATTGCATTAACATTTAAAATTTAAAAAGGATAAAAAAATTATAATTCCACTGCAGACGACGGCTATCGGAACAATCAGCTCGCTTGAAAATATTGTCTAGCGTAATTTATAAAAAAAATGCTTTTGAATTTTTTATAGCACAAAATTTCTTCATTTCAAAGAAACCCATTAAATTTTTCAGGAAAAATTAACAAATAATATTATTATGGAACGAATGAGTATATAGGAAAAATTTTAACTTAATAAGAAGGGAATTATAGATACACTACCGTCGGGAATTATCGGTACGATTGACTTGCTGGCAGTGAAAAGTCAGCGCTGACTTTAAATCAAGATATTTAATTGTAGGGAAAAGATAAAGATTTCAGACCTAGACTGTTTTAAAGCTTATTAAATTCTGCGTCTAATGACATTTAATTTGAATTTTTCTAAAGATTGGAACAAATAGTATGATATGAAAAGTTACGGAAAAAATTTCAATAATTTTTCCATTTTCGTACATCAAGTTTGAACCCCTGCAAATTTTTTAATAATGTATTGAAAATTTTTAAATTTTAGCAGCATAATCCTTCAATCCTCAGCTTCAATTTAAGCTTTTAAAAGTTAAAAAATATTAACTGGTTCATGAAATATCTTAAAAAATGTGAGAGCATGTTTTTCTATTAGTCAATCATTGATGAACATCTCTCGTTCTCTCGCCTCCCTACTCTTTCGTTTCTTCAGGGCCAAAATGTCAGTTGAGCGGGACCTTTTTTAAAACTTGAAATTATATTAAAGATTTATTATTTTTATTATTATTATTATTATTATTATTGTTATTATTATTATTATTATTTTTATGTCTATTATAATTGTTTGCAAGAGTTAAATTTTTTTTATTACTAATAACATTCTTCAAGAAAATTATTTATTTTTATAAATAGTAATTTATTAAATTCATTGTTCCTAAAATCCAATTACTTTTAATTTTTTTTTTAACAAAAATTATGAAAGAAACTCTATTGTATTTAAAAAAAATTTCAAAAGAATTCAATTATTTTCATAAGTTATAAAATAATTTAATAATTTTCCATAAAATTATTTTAAAATTGAAAATATTTGAGAAGAAAAATTATTTAAAAAATGAAATCATCAAAAATTATTTCCCTAATAATAATTCTTTAATGTTGTATATTCACTTTTAATTTAATAATAACAAAAATAATATTAATAATAATAATAATAATAAAAATAATAATAATAATAAAAATAATAATAACAATAATAATAATAATAATAAAAATAATAAATCTTTAATATAATTTTATGTTTTAAAAAAGGTCCCGCTCAACTGACATTTTGGCCCCGAAGAAACGAAAGAGTAGGGAGGCGAGAGAACGAGAGATGTTCATCAATGATTGACTAATAGAAAAACATGCTCTCACATTTTTTAAGATATTTCATGAACCAGTTAATATTTTTTAACTTTCAAAAGCTTAAATTGAAGCTAAGGATTGAAGGATTATGCTGCTAAAATTTAAAAATTTTCAATACATTATTAAAAAATGTGCAGGGGTTCAAACTTGATGTACGAAAATGGGGAAATTATTGAATTTTTTCCCATAACATTTCATATCATATTATTTGTTCAAATGTTTAGAAAAATTTAAATTAAATGTCATTAGACGCAGAATTTAATAAGCTTTAAAACAGTCTAGGTCTGAAATCTCTATCTTTTCCCTACAATTAAATATCTTGATTTAAAGTCAGCGCTGACTTTTCACTGCCAGCAAGTCAATCGTACCGATAATTCCCGATGGTAATGTATTTTTTGAAATTAATAAATAGGTACAAAAGTGTATGAAATTAGATATATAGGAACAAACGATTTCGTGCAGGTGAAATTTAATTTTCGCTCGACCTTGACCATTGGGTGAGTAATTGGATAACGATTCCTAACAGTTTTTAAAAAAAGGAGGTCTAGATACTACTTTTGTTTTAATTGGTTTCAAGCCTATTTACACTGTGCACTTGAGACGAAAATCAAATAACTGATAGTTCATTGTAAACTCTTGCTTTAAAAGAAAGCCTACCATATTTTGTTTATCACGTGACCTTCATTTCATCTGTCACAAGCGCCGTTGCGTCTTTACCTGGATATAGAAGATTTATTTTGGCACTGTAAGTGTGTTTTGGCTTTTTCTTTTCGCCTTTCTTATCCTCTTCTATTTTATGTTTGGTAACATTATCATCATTAGCCTCATCATCATAATCATCATCGTCGTCGTCATCCTTATTAAAACTATTATCTTCTTTACTTTTTAAATCGTCATTATCGTTACTGTTATCATCATCAGAATCATTGTCATTATTAACTTTTTTACTAGTATTATTTTCACAATCATCATGTTTAATATTTTTTCTCTTATGAATATCATCATCCTCATTATTTCGATCATCACTTGTATCCTCATCTTCATTGGTATCGTCTTTGTCAAACTTAGAATCATTTTCTTCACTTTTATCATCATCATCACTATCATTCTCCATCGACTTTTCATTTAAATCTTTGTCATCTTTGTTGTGATGTGTCGAATCATTGTCACCTTTATCATTACCTGTATATGAAGATTAGCAGCGATCATATAAAAATAGCGCGTCGAGGGTTGTATAAAACTCTATCTACCTTTTAAATAGATTGAAACACAAAAAATGCCATTAAAATTTGAAGCAAATTAATAATTTAAATTACAAAATCGCAGGTATATTATCCTTTTTTACAAAAAATAAATATTTCTATTTTCGATGCAAAATACAATTCAGAAATTCAATAAAAGAGAAAATTAATTTAGCGTCAATTTGTATATAGTGTTTATTAAGTGACTATTAATAATAGGGTAAAAAACTTGACAGGGATATGTCGTTAATCACCAAGAGTATAATTAATTACGATTTATGTAGTCACTTGTATGGAGAAGAAATGTTTTTCTAAATTGCTGATTGTCAAAAAAATTGCAAGAGGGTTAGGAAAAATGAAGTAAATATATAAAAAAGTAGATGAAAAATAGAATGGAAGGATTAGATAAAAAAATGTTTCAACAACACTTTTTGGATTAAGGTTAACGTAAGCAACTAAACCCGGATTATTTAATATGGATCATTGACAAATGCATGCATTATCGCGAAATTAATATTTAAAAATTAACTTTAAGTACTGTTCGCGATATTTTTAATTATTAAGAAAATGTATGCAATAGAAGAAAAATAGTTTCACGCAAATTATTACAAAAGCGGCAAAGCTGCTTCGCAGAAAAGCCGTTTTAGAGTAAAATTGTAAATTTAGATTATAATTTTCATTGTCTTTTCTCTTTAAATACACTTATGGTGATCGCGTAGGTGGTAAAATTATAGGGGTAATTACGACCGCATGTGTGTTGTACTTATAATCCGGTGGGATTGTCACGACTGAGACTAGAGTCACAACGAACAGTATGCCAGTTATAATAATCATCATCCTAAATGTTTTCTTACTTTTCTGTTCGATTAGCCATTCCAGAACATCGTCCTCTTTCTTAAGATCACCTACAAAAGTCACACGTTACGATTGTGAATTATTCAATTCTTTTTTTCAAATTGGTCATTGAGTGATAATTAGCAGACAAATTTTTATTTTTTTCGGAATGTATTTTATCCTTCTGAGTAATTTTTTCTAGTTAAATGGTTATTTATATCCTCGTAACACCTCTAAATCAGTTAACATCTAATTTTATTTCAGAAAAACAATTAATTTTAGGAAAGTAATAATTTTGGGAAAATTAATTCCAAACATTGCCCATACTTTGCCCAAGATAAAAAGGATTTGTACGAATTTTGTTCAGATATCCGATCAAATTTGTACAGATTTCATATTAAATTCGTACTAAATTAATAGTAGGGGAGACTGGGGTAAACTTGCGCACAGGGTAAACCCGCTCACTAGCGATTTGACGCTATAAACTCAGCTTAAGATGGAGAAATTTGTACTGTGAATAGTACTTAACATGCAACTTATGTTAACGAATTTTCGTTTAGTTTCATGAATTCGTCATAGAATCTGAGGCGGTCAATTGTTTTTAGAAGTGCAAAAAAAGAAAAATGATCTTCGGATTTTTAAGTTTTTCGATTATTATTTTTGAGACTTAATTTATTCGACAAATTTTTATTGATGCTATTGTATGTCTTTTTTTTGAAATATATGTGTTGTTTTGTTTGATTTTAAAAATATTTATTTAAATTTATTCTGAAATTTGAGAAATACATTCGGGGTAAAGCCGCTCACTTATTAAATTTGTTTAGGAAGCCGAATCAGTATTAACAGTATTTCTTTTTTTGGCGATCTTAAAATTTTCAAATTGTAAAAATATTTATTAAAAGATAAATAATATTCAATTTCCAACAATATTATTGAACTATTGGGTAATCAGTTGAATATTTAGCATTTTGAATGTGCCGCATTCCGCGATTTGTAGCGATTTTTTGAACAGATGGCGCCAAACAATTAATATTTGTCGGCAACATTGAGCGAAATAATGTCTATATTAGTAATTATTAGGTTATAACGGTTATAACAAACAAGGCAAACAAATAATCAAAATTTGTC
This sequence comes from Leptopilina drosophilae, assembly GCA_032873175.1. Taxonomy (NCBI): domain Eukaryota; kingdom Metazoa; phylum Arthropoda; class Insecta; order Hymenoptera; family Figitidae; genus Leptopilina; species Leptopilina drosophilae. The sequence continues at coordinate 21,986,155 of CM065482.1, forward strand.
GCTGTCTTTTTCGGCTAACAAAGACATAAATCTAAGTTTGTTGTCTTCGTTTAGTTCACGTTTTATCATTGTTTATTTTTAAATTTTAAATTTCTAATTTCATTTGTTATATTTTATTAATGATAAAATCTATAACTTGTTACATCAAAAATTGTAACTATATTTTAATTTTCTCTTAATAAAATATTATTAAACTCACAGTTGCAATTCATGAAACCTATACCCCGAGGGGTGAGCGGATTTACACTGGAAAATTGTGATTTTGAAATTTGGTATATGTGTATTAGAAATTTTCCCTAAGTAAAACTAAGAAAGATGAATTAAATTTTTTTATTTTGTTTGTAGAAATCATAAGCTGTGAAATTATATAATTTAACTTGAATTAAGAGAATAATTTCCTAGATTTTTATCGTTCTGAAAAAAGTGAGCGTGTTTACCCCAGTCTCCCCTAAAATTCGTGTGGCGAATAATACCCGCACTTTCAATATGGATTAAAAAAAATTTCACTCGGGAACTCGTTTGAAAATTTGCATTAAAGTTCTTTTGACAATTTGTTTACCGAGCAGAAATTTAAAATAATTTTCCATAAATAATTCAGTGGTAATTCGCTTCGATTTCGTACGAATTTCTTAAGGAAATTTTGTCTAAAATTGTGAAAAAAGTATTTATCTGACATTTCATGCGAAATTCTATATGAATTTTCAAGCAGAAATTTAAAAATAAGTTTCAAAAGAAATTCGTTTGTAATTCGCTCGATTTTAACACGAAATACGTTTAAAAAATTGGCCGAAAATATTTAAACTAATTGTCTAAAAAATTTTCGTGCAAATTTCCATACGAGTGCCAGAGCAAAAAGGATTTTTTAAACTCCATAGTAAAATTCGGGTATTACACGCCCTAATATTTGTGCAAAAATTCGTTTTAAAAAGCAACAAGAATTTTACTAGTAATTTTATACGCATTCTATAGAAAGTGAGTATGAATTATTTTTACCTATGGCCGTTGTCTATACTTGGCTAGACTCTACCCATTGATTGGAAGGAAATATAAAACTTGATAGTAAAATAAAAAATTTCAAAAAAATTAATTCTAATCATTGCCCATCTAAACTGTCTCAAGCAAATGATGCACAACCAATGTAAAGAATTAGGACTTAATAGAACATGGTTTGAAATATTGAAATATCTCTTATCGGAGATTAATTACTGAAACCGATTTATATATATATACCCAGAAAACAAAACCGTTTGCCATTTAGGCGCATTTATGCCGAACCACTGTCCGATTAAGTGGACCGCTGTGCCGGCCTATAGTCGGTTCTACAATAGGCACGTTCGTTCGTGTTCGCTATCGTGAACATGTTCATGCTTCATTCAGATTAGCATAGAGCACGTCATAAACTGCACGATAGTGAAACAGTGTAACCATGTGATGTTACTTTCGAAACCACGAAACATACCAAAAACTTTCACTCTCGTCCATGCATTTTTATACAAGGTAAGATAAGGGGTTTACTTTTATGCTTTTGTCTCCTTATACACTACCGTCCGAAATTGTGCGAACGCTTTCACCGCGAGTCATTAAAAAACATACTTGCATTAAAATAGATGTAACTCGGAGAGAAATAAACGAAAACGATTTTTCTTTTTAGCGTTGGAAAGCTAATAAAATTTCGAAAAAAATAATGTCTATTTAAATTAAATTGCTTAAATAGGTTTTAGTATATCGTCTTACAAAGTTTAAAAAATAATTGTCATTTTTCCCTCATTTCTTACCTTGACTTTAACCTCTTGCATGGTCCAGGAAAATTTACAGAAAATTTTGTCATTTCACATGAATATTCCTTGGAATCTGAGCTTTCAATTGATTCCAAGAACAATAAAAACCGTTAACGGGTTTTCTAGAAATTAAAAGAATTGTGCGAGCGTGCACAGAAAAAAATTAGACCGTCAATCGCTCGCTTTTTTCGTCTCGCTAACTGTTTCGTTCGTGCGCCAGGGCCGAAACAGAAGATTTCGATTGGGCGCTTTTCCGGGCACCATTACATAATGTACTTTTTAAAAAGAAATTTACATTTTAGTATATTAATTGTACAACAAATTAATTTGGATAAGTAAAATTCAAATTCCGAAAAGATTGTGCAAGTTTGTTAAATTAAATTTTTTAATTCCAAAAATATAGTTTTTATTACATTTATTTAATTTTAATAACAGTCTAATTAACTTAGTACAAAATTATAATATCTTTGGTGTTATGCAAATGTTTAATTTTCCAAGAAAAAGCATAAATAATGAAAGTAATGGTGCCCGGAAAAGCGCCCAATCGAAATCTTCTGGTTCGGCCCTGGCGCACGAACGAAAGAGTTAGCGAGACGAAAAAAGCGAGCGATTGACGGTCTAATTTTTTTCTGTGCACGCTGACACAATTCTTTTAATTTCTAGAAAACCCGGTAACGGTTTTTATTGTTCTTGGAATCAATTGAAAGCTTAGATTCCAAGGAATATTCATGTGAAATGACAAAATTTTCTGTAAATTTTCCTGGACCATGCAAGAGGTTAAAGTCAAGGTAAGAAATGAGGGAAAAATGACAATTATTTTTTAAACTTTGTAAGACGATATACTGAAACCTATTTAAGCAATTTGATTTAAATAGACATTATTTTTTTCAAAATTTTATTAGCTTTCCAACGCTAAAAAGAAAAATCGTTTTCGTTTATTTCTTTCCGAGTTACATCCATTTTAATGCAAGTATGTTTTTCAATGACTCGCGGTGTAAGCGTTCGCACAATTTCGGACGGTAGTGTATGCGCCTAAGAATATCTCTTATGGTAAATAGGCCAGTCGTTGAGTCGAAAAAGTGCACAAAAGTGCAACCTGAAAAGTCTCAGTGGTTTATTGTAGTTTGGGCGCTCCACATAAGAGACCCACAGCTTGCTCTCGATTACACAGTCCAAATTAGTGGTGGCCGATGGAATAGTGACAGCAGGGAGTATAGACTTAAGGGGGTCCCATAGTCGATTGAATTCTTACATTAAGTTTCAATGGAAAAATCGCATCGACTTTGACATCGCCTTAAGAAGATCAATGTAATGTGTATAAAATCATCCATTTTTATGTCGGAAGTTCGTAGTTCTGAATCTTCTCGTATAGCGCGCAACGATCGCATATATAGCTGAAGTTTTTAAATGAACATGGATTTCTATAAGTTCACTAATTCATTAGGGTGACCGTTATTTTGCAAATGTTGGAATTTCTTATGTCGCCGAGCAGAATTTGCTTTAGAATCTGAAAAAATGAGCTACATGGAAAAAAAAGTTCGCCCATTATTCGGGAACTTCGTTCGTAGCTCTCTGATACGACGGGTAGTTCCCAGAAATCTAAACGTTGCCTTGTTTAAATATGTCATTTACAATTTCACCACTTCTCGGCAAACTGTTCTTGAAAAAGTCTGGAACTGTTCAAGAAAATCGAAAAGTTAGACGAATGCAAGAAAAAAACTATTCTGCTTCTCTTCCTTGACACACGTGCGCGCGAGCACACACATACACTTTTATCCTTGAAGGTCACATACAATTTATATTAAATTTCTGAAATAGAAAAAACCATATTATAGAAAAATCGACGGTGGCTGGAACAGAACTCTCGTACCCAAGAATGGAAGTCCGGCGTCTTACCCAACTGAGCTAAACAGTCGAATTAAATTCCTCAGCATTAAATAAATCTAAAAGGCACACAAGTTTTACTGGCTGTGAGACTTGTTGAGACTGGTGCGCACTGCGTTTCTGCGCACAGGATTCCTTGACGAGTTCCCGAAAATTTCAAAAACAGTTGCAGCCAGTGCCATGAACTTTACATGAGAAATCGATCACCCGTGCCACCGAAGGATTAAACTTTAAATAGAGAAGGGTTAGTGCACTTTTTTATATTTTGTATGAGAATTTTTTTTTAATTAATCTTATGTCTTGACGACATTCATATTTGTGGTTTTTGATGTGCTAAACACGAATTCGATGTCAAAAATAAGTTTTGACAGCTTCAAGCTGTCAAAAATGCTGTGAATCTTTTTAAAACAACAGTTTTTGTGGGAATTTAAACATTTTTTGTGTTTAATTTCACTGTGTCTATTTAGCCCGCTAGCGGGACGAATAATGACAGTAGATTATTTATTTCGCTAGCGGGATGTAGTGGAATGGCGGTAGGTTATTTAGATCGCTAGCGGGATGAGTGGACATTTTAGGTTATTTATCCCGCTAATTTATAAAATAGTAAATTTAAATTATTTACTTTAAAATAACACATACACATAATAAAAATTATTTAATTTAATTATTTAATTTTAAGAAATGTTAGTTAATAAATTATTAACAAAGATAATATTATGTTATTAAATATAATATAATAGTATATTTATTTACACCATAGTTAAACACAAAAATGTATTATTTTATTATTAATTATAATTATTCATTAATTCAATCACAAAATTGTATATTAAAGTAAAAAGAAATCCTTTTACCATAAGCGGATTTTCCTTTTAATATTTGTCTAAGAGAAATTATTTTTCTATTCAAAGGAAATTCCTTTTAATTGTATCCTTTAATTATTAAATGATTTTTGTTTTCTATTAAAAAGAAAAATGTTGTCACTAGATTTATTTATTCGTATTATCAATAATTCATTAATTTATTAATTTAATTCTAAAAATTTATTTATTTTTGACTCAAGTATATAAAATATTAGAAATTAAATTAAAAATAGTAATAACGCAAACCTGCAAATAATAATATATTGATAGGGAGGAAAAAATATATTAAAATATGAACCAAATTTCTTTCATGATAATTTCCCTATATATAACCTTTTAAACATTTTTTTATTTTAAAAAGTTGAAACTTATAAGATTCTAAATTTTTTAATGAATTAAATTATAGTTTTTGAATATATAAATAATTATTATAATTATCCAAAATTGTTAATATTATACCTATTTAAATTTTATACATTGTTTATTTCATTAAAATAATTTAGTTTAATTACACATAACAAAAAAAGTGGCGTGCGCGGCAGACCAGACTAGTCATTTCATATGTATTTTGGCGCCCTGAACACAAATCCGAAGTCCGTTTTGCTCTATCACGTCAGGATTTTTTTCTAACCTCAAAAAACCTCTTGGATCCAAAAACTTATCGGATCCAAAAACCTATTGGATCCAAAAACCTATAGCCCACTTATCGAATAGGTGGGCTATTATTTTTTGAAAAATTAATGGTTTTACTTCAAATTTAGTAGCTAGGGGTTTTTTGGGTCGCTGATGACGAATTTGAAGTTTGATTTTCAAAATTCAATATGGCGGAAGAATTTTTTAAAAATTGATGGATTATTTACTTCAAACTTGGTAACTAGGGGTTTTTTGGGTCGCTGATGACGAAATTGATGTTAGATTTTCAAAATTCAAAATGGCGGATCCAATATGGCAGACGCTTTTTTTAAAAATTAATAGATTTACTTCAAACCTGGTATCCAGGGTTTTATTAGGTTGTTGAGTACAAATCTGAAGTTACATTTTCAAAACTCGAAATGGAAATTCTTATGTATATTTAAGTTAGGTATCCACGTCCTTTTATGGTAGCGCACTCTTTTGTCCTCAAAGGATCTGTGTAATGGTTTTCGTTTCAAATTGGTGCCTCCAGGTACAATATCCCTTTTCAGCATCCAACAGTAGTCGGACATCATATTTACATCCTATCTTCTTTGATAACGACGCTCAAATTCTTTAAGATCTTGATGGAATCGTTCTTCTTGTTCTTCACTGTAATCTCCTAAATTTTCAGGGAATCAATCCCGATGCGAGTCTAAGTAATGCATATTTATACTCATTAAGCATCCTCACTTACAAAATTTTTTAATCATATCACTAACTATTTGCTCTCAATTTTTACTCTTGTGATTACCCAGAAAATTTTTGACAACTGCTTTAAAACTAAGCCATGCGGCTTTCTCCTTTTTATTCCTCTTGGTGATCAATTGCTCATCTTTGAACAATTTGCGAATTTGTGGTCCGTCGAAAACCCCTTCTTTTAGTTTTGCATCAGATATTTCTGGAAACTTTTGTTCGAGGTATTTAAAACAGTTTCCTTCTTTATCTAAGGCTTTGACAAATTGTTTCATTCCTCCTAGTTTCGTGTGTAAGGATGGAATTATCACCTTTGAAGGGTCGATTAGGAGATTTTCTATTATACTTTTTGAACCTGGTTCGAAAGAATTCCTTTTTGGCCATTGTTTTTTAATGTAGTGATTTTCTCGATCTCTACTGTCCCACAAACACAGGAAACAAGGTGTTTTTGTAAAACCTGATTGTTGTCCAAGTAGTATGCTTAATACTTAAAATTTCCACAAATTTGCCAGTTGTGTTCTCGGTATCTAATTTTATCCAAAACTAGTTTCATATATTCATAGTTTTCTTACATTTCCGTTGAATGCGCTTTTGGAATTGAAGCATAAATATTAGTATTATGTAGGAGTACTACTTTTAAACTTCTTTTCGAAGAGTCAATAAATAGTCTCCAATGTTCATCTTTGTATATATTTGTTTCTAATTTATTCATGAGTCCGACAACATCTGAGCAATATACCAACGACGGATTTTCATCTTTTGTAAAATATTTTAACAAGTTTTTCTTCTTTAACACTGATGCTAGGTGTTCTGCACAATCCTTCGACAATTTTAAATCTCTAATGAGATTGCTAAGTTTTTCTTTGTTAAACGTTTGTAGAATCTTTTTCTCCTGTTCATCATACGGAAGGTAATAGTCGTCCTCATCATCCTTTCTCATGTCCTTATTTTCAAAATCTAGAACATCTTCAGTTGAACTGTCAATTTCCAAGGTTGTAAGAGAAGAAGGTGGATTGCATGAAATTTCTGGTTTTTTTACAGTGAGGACATTAGCATACAATATGTTCTTTTTATTTTTGTTATTATATCTTTGCACATTGGTGTTGCAAAAATAACAATCTTTTTGATTTAATGGTTTCTCCCACAAAGTTGGCTTTATAAACTTTAGCATATCCTCTTTTTATGATTTTAACGAGTGAACATTGTGTAACAGGAAATGCAAATTTTGTGTAGAACAAAATTTTTATCCTGATTGGCTATCTCAAGATCAAAACAATCTATGTAGATCTGTTTGATATTTTCATTTATTGATTTACGATTTTTGGGGACATCGAATTGTCCACATATGTAACAAAATGCATCTACATTACTGTCGCATAAGTGTTCCGACATTGTTGCTGCAAAATTAAGTTTTGAAGCCTTTGGAGTTTTATTGTTGTTTTGATTTTGAGAAGCCATGATTTATGTAAAAACCTGCACGTTAGGGATCCTGGTCCGATCGTAGGTTAGTCCGCCGTTCTAGGGGTGATAACCCTCATACCTCCTCAGGCATAAGTATGAGAGCTTTCCGATTTTGCCGAGGACAAAGTCAACTCGTCGTCGGACACACTACGCCATCATCCTCACACCCTAACGTCCCCCTGCATGGCAGCGCGCCTATGCTGGCTTCGTTACTTCGATAAACAGGAAGCGAATCATTCTACACATCCCCTTTTGGGGCAGTTGTCATCGCCTACTACATTTATCGAAGCAGCAGGATTAGTATTGTGCTGAAACACAATAAAAGTGTAAAGCGTACAAGGTAAACAATGTATATTTAAGGAATAAGATAGTGAAGGATAGAGGATATTAAAGTTCCTTTTAATTTCGTTGCTTTAAAATTTATTATTTATCTTTTACATCTTATTGTCACATTATCACCTCAATAAAAAGTTTTGTGCATTTGCCGAATTAATCTCTATGAAGCAATGAGACCAAACTGTCAGTTCTTGAGAGTAGTTCATTACACAGCAAAAAATTACAGTTTCCGCTACACAAGACTCTACCAAAAATCTTTCGGAGCAGCCACACGGAAAAAATTTCTGTGCACCGTTAATCTCTATATGTGCACCAATAGTCCTTAATTACATTCTCGTGCTACATTCGTCCTTAACTTATAATATATTTTATATATAACTTATTATATATCAACTGCACTGGAGGTGAGACAAGCAGTGCACGGAAATTTTTTCCGTGCAGGAAAAAACCTATTCGATAGGTGGGCTATAGGTTTTTGGATCCGATAGGTTTTTGGAGGTTAGAAAAAATCTTGACGTGATGGAGCAAAACGGACTTTGGATTCGTGTTCAGCGCGTCAAAATACATTGAAATAACTAGTCTGGTCTGCCGCGCACGATACTTTTTTGTGCAGCTGTGTTATTAAAACATATTTAACATAATTAACAATAATTACATTTTTTGTGAATAATACAATTCTTATGAGAAATTTATATATTTTCAATACAATTTTAATTAAATTTTTAGGAAAAAATTTAATTATTTTTAAAAATTGTAATAACAGTTTTATAAACAATTTAAATGTTCGCAAAAGTAAAAAAATGATTTGTTTTCAATTATGTTCAAAAATTTCAATTACAATTATTTTTAAAAATTACAATATTTTTACGAGATTTGATGAAATAATTAAATTTCAGCGAAAATTTTATTATTTATGAAAATAATTGAATTTTATTAAAAATTTTATAAACAATTCAACTTATGTGAAAAATTTAATTATTTTTTTAAATAATTAAAATTGTCTAAGAAATTTGATTTTCTCTAATTGTTCTAACCAGTGGCAACACTAATAATGTTTTATTTTATTAATTTTGAGATGCAGATTGTGAATACTTAGAGGAAGACGGAATTTTTGAAGGACTCTTCTTCGTTACACCAGACATGAAAAAAAATATGTCTCAGTATCCAGAGTTTATAGGCATTGATGCTACGCACAAATTGATAGATATTAGATGTCCCGTATATTTCATCGTTAATGAAGATGGTGAAGGATATACGAATTTTGTAGCTGCTGGCATTCTGATTCACGAAACCAAAGAAAGTATCACGTGGTTAATGGATTGCTTAAAAAAACATCCTTCTTGGACCTCAATAAAAACAGTCATGGCCGATAAGGATATGACTGAGAGGGATGTTATAAAATCTAGTTTACAAAATGCTAAAGTGAACATCTATCTTTTCCACACATTAAAAACATTTAATCTAGAAATATCTTGCGATAAATTAGGTTTAACGAGAGGACAAAGAGACCATGCGAAGGAAATTATCCAAAAATGGTCTTCTCTAAGTCAGAAGAGGAATACATGACTTTTAATGGCACTTTTTTTTAGCACAGACCCCTAAATCTGTACAAGACTATTTTCATATAAACTAGCATGATATCAGATTAGAATGGTCTATGTGCAGAAACTTTTTGGTTGAAAGTTATTTAAATACGACTATTAACCGAATCGAATCATTAAATGCTAAAACTAAAAGCATTGTGGAACGGTTTAGTACAATGGAACAATTTATAATTGATTTTTGTATATTAATTGCAACGAGAGACACAGTAAATGATGTCAAATTTGCTTATAAACTTTTGAAAACACCAATAGTTCCTTTATAACTGGGTCACCAAAAGAATTCTACGTTAACCTTTTAACGACTTCTGCATTTTAATATGTAAAAAGAAGAATTGAAGAAACGTATTAATTGCAATATTACGAACGAAAACGAAGTTTTTTTTATGAGAGAGAAAATAAAAGTCGCCATGTAACAATCGAACAATATAATTGTGATTTCCGTCAAGGAATGGGACTTCTGTGACGGTAAATAAATTATATCACAATAAATTTAATAATATTTTTTATCACATATTAATTATTTTCACTATTTCAGGCACATTTTTGCTGTCAGAGACTACATTCAGTTATATTTAACTGATATAAACTTATGTCAACAACGGTGGCATAAAAAATACTACTTAAAAAATCATCCGATGAATGATTTACATGAAGATGCTAAAGCTCTAAAAATACTGGAAATAAACCATTGTCTCATGGACAAAACTTGAAAAAAGGCAAATTGCTTTTGAACGACATTAACAAAGAAAAATTAAATTATTACATTATTCAACGCCAGATTTTTTGGAAACATTCAAGTTTTTTGAGGAGGTAAATGTTTAAAGCAAATGATACTCGCGGAATGTTGTACTCCATTTATTATTCTTATTATTATTATTTTGCAGATTACAAAACTTTTTATTTTCAAATATGAATTTTTGGTAAATTTAAAATTTTGGAAATAAATAATTTAATTATTATAATTTCCATTTAATAATCATAATGTTTTGTTATATGTTTGTTAGTTTCTGTATGTTTTTTGTTTCTTAACTTTTTTATAATTTTTCTTTTTAAATTTTTTAAATTTTCAAATGAATGTATTGAAAATCATCGAATTATTGCAAAGAATTTTATCAAAAAATTACATAATAATATAATACCTTCACAAATTTTCACTTTTTAGGAGAATAACTTAATTCTCAAGGAAAATTTTGTTTAAATGTTTAAAAATTATAATTAAATTCTTTTAACAAAATGTTTAAATTTTTTGTCAAATATTGGAGTTCCTTCAATAATTTAAATTATGGGTAAGACTCCGTCAGAAAATATGCGATTTGCATGGGGTCTTTGGATTAGGCTGTAATTTGGTGAAATTGTAGTATTGGATACTAGAAACAAGTGTGCCACAATTTTTTTGAAAATTTTGAAATTTGTTGAAGTTACGCCATTTTGAATTTTTTTATTATAATTTTTTTAAATCTTAATATTTCCGAAAGTTTTCGATGAAATTTAATAAAATTTGGAAGGCTTATACTTGACATCATGTTCCTTCTGACTATCGCATAAAAAAAACAAAAAAATTTTTTTGGCCTAAAAAAGTCAAAAAAAATTTTTTGAAACCGTTTTGCCCTAGCAGGACTGATTTTTGAGTTTTCTTGTCAATTAATAAAATATTCCTTATAATTTCACCTTTCATTTGAAAAAAGAAAATCGATGGAGACTAGTTATCGAGATATTGCAATTTTTGTGTAAGCGCGACCAGGTTTCAGTGTCAGCGATGTGTGAGTGCCCGGGAATCCTAATATTCTAACACTTCACTGTTCAAAATTGTTTAGAACCTACAAATTTTATCCGATTTTGATGTTCTTTGGTCTTAAATGAAAGGAGATAAATTTTCTAAGAGTTTCCTCGAAACTGTTGTTTCAATTATTAATTGTTTATATATTTTTTTGTTACTCAAAGTAAACAATTTACAAAAATTTTGAAAAAAATCGTGTTAATTTTTTTATTTTTCCATTCCTCATGATCGAAATCAATTTAAATGAGTCTAGTATGACCACCCGATGAATAATAATGCATAATTTAATTTATTTAAATAATTTCGGTTATTAACAAATAGAAAACTCTGGTCCTTCTTTAAAAAATTGTATTTTTTGCAGATAAATTTATGTTTATTTAAGTAATTTATGTTAAGTAATTTATTATATTTTGTTACAAAATAATTTTAAAGTTAATAATTATCATTGTTATTAACAATTATTTTTAAAAAATTGTATTTTTTAGAGACAAATTTATGCTTGTGTTAAGTCTAAACGAGAAACCTTTATAAATATACCTAACGTTTCTCGTTTTAAATTAGTTTCAAATAAATTGAATCTAATTTGGGATGAGGATAAGTCAATGAGCCTACTAAATGTTGTGAGAGAATAATTTATTTAAAAACCAACAAGAAAGAAAAGTATTGACAAAAATACAATGAATTTAATTATAATTTACAAATCTTACTTTAAGAATAACGATTACTGGTGATCAATCAGTTGGTGATAATAATCTGTTAATCCAATCTTGAAAGGGCACTTCATAAAAATGGGCCTCCGACAGTTGTCTTTAGTGTGGGATTTTGTCACTGTTGTTTACACTAATGAGATAGTGTTTTGTATTTTTAAAATATTGGCTTCCTTTCAGACGGTTGTCGGTAGTTGAGCAAATTTCGATGGTTCGAAATTTGGAATGTCTTGTTTCAATATAGATTTTATCGAAACTTGAATCTATTTCCCAAATAATAATTTTTGAGAATTATTTAGAGATCTGTTTTAAGAACTGGGGAAAAAGTCTAAAAACGAAGTTTGTTTTAATTTTAAACACTTGGAAAAATACTTGTGTTCACTTCAAATTATATTTGTTTGGAAATTAATACTTGTTGGTAGACTTGGGTTGATTTTAAATACTTGGGAATTCACTTCAAACTTTGTACTTTTAGTTCACTTGAAAACGATGTATTCAACTCGCTAGTTAGATGACTATAACTTGGTGTTTCAAAACATTACTCTCTGAATGTAACATAGCTAGTGCCCTTTATTTGTAAAACTTCTCCCATAAGTTTAGTGCCTTTGATGCTACTGGAATTGTGAAGAGATGGTTATTCCTTATTATTGTTTTTCCAATTTTATGCGTGAAAAGTTGTGTCATCGCATGGATTTTAAGTGGGGATATGTGCCACTGGTTCAGTTAGCTGTTCCTCACAGGTTAATTCACTGCTTGAGTGCGACTATGGGGAAGTTGCTTAATAGATTATTTTTTGCTCGTTCGTTGATTTCCTTGCTTATAGGAAGGTCGTTGAAATGATGCTTAATCGTTATTCTGATTATATTACACAGGCCGACAAGATTTACTTTCCAAGAATCAGACAATACTTTTCCGAAGGATTTCGACGTGCTGAATCCGAATCCGACCTCAAATAGGACCCATCACGTCAGGTTTTCGAGATATTTTAACCTAAAAGTGCGAAAAATCTGTTTTTAGTTATATTTGATGTCATGTAACACCAAGAGATAATTTTTTTCTCTTAGAGGTCAATCTTGCTACTAAAAGTGCTACTCTTCTCCTTTAATATACATTTTGAAAATTAAAAAAATCTTCATTTGTCTCTGAGTAATCGTTCATTGAATTTTCTGAGTTTGGCAAATTATTCGAAAACAGAGTAAAAACAAAGAAATTTTGATAATAAAGCAAAATTTAACTACAAACATCTAAATTTTAAATAGTTCTGAGGATTTTCGATTTAACTGAATACGAATTCAATATCAGATTCACAAAACTAAAAATGGCGTATACAATATGGCAGACGATTTATTTAAAATTTATTGTATTTCCCTAAGATATATAATTTTTAATTCTGTCAATCTGATATCGAATTCGTATTCAGTTATGTCGAAAATCCTCAGAACTATTTAAAATTTAGATGTTTGTAGTTAAATTTTGCTTTATTATCAAAATTTCTTTGTTTTTACTCAGTTTTCGAATAATTCGACAAACTCAGAAAATTCAATGAACGATTACTCAGAGACAAATGAAGATTTTTTTAATTTTCAAAATGTATATTAAAGGAGAAGAGTAGCACTTTTAGTAGCAAGATTGACCTCTAAGAGAAAAAAATTATCTCTTGCTGTTACATGACATCAAATATAACTAAAAACAGGTTTTTCGCACTTTTAGGTTAAAATATCTCGAAAACCTGACGTGATGGGTCATTTTTGAGGTCGGATTCGGATTCAGCACGTCGAAATCCTTCGGAAAAGTATTGTCTGATTTTTGGAAAGTAATTCGAATCAAATTTTGTTGGCCTGTGTTATTCAAGGGTAATATTGTCTGTTGCAAAGGTTTTTACATAATTCTAAATATTACTCTTCTTTCTTGTATTTGATACAATTTATATATTTGCTGTAAGACATTTATTATAACAATGACCATAAAAATACTGAATATAATGCAATAATATGTAGAGATTCTTTTAATACAATAACAAGCATTTTAATGACAATAATAATATCTTACAATATATAGGTAAGATTCAATATTTGAAAAGAGAATAAATACGTAATTATTATAAGTAAATTTAGTATATTAAGAATAAGTTACGGACGTAACACTAGTATAAAGAAAGATAAAAGTAAGTAATAACAAATTGATTAATTAATTCTTAATATATATTTTATATAAATATAATTGTTATTAACAATGATAATTATTAACTTTAAAATTATTTTGTAACAAAATAGACATAAATTACTTAAATAAACATAAATTTATATGCAAAAATACAATTTTTTAAAGAAGGACCAGATTTTTCTATTTGTTAATAACCGAAATTATTTAAATAAATTAAATTATGCATTATTATTCATCGGGTGAAATATTAAGATTTAAAAAAATTATAACAAAGATATTTAAAATGGCGTAACTTCAACAAATTTTCAAAGAATTTTTGGCACACTTGTTTCTGGTATCCAATACTACAATTTTACTAAATTACAGCATAATCCAGACCCCATGCGAATCGCATATTTTCTGACGAAGTCTTACCCTTATACATTTTAAAAATACTTGAAATTTTATGAAGAAGAATTTTATTAAAATTGTATTAAAAATAATTGAATTCTTGCGAAAAATTTTACTATTTATAAAAATAATTTATTTGTTTCAAAGAATATAGAAAGATTTGTAAAAATTTTAGGAAATATTAGAATTCTTTCGTTAAATGTTATTAAAATTTTTGAAAATATAAACAGTAGAAATAAATAATTTTGTACTTAAAAAGTGATTTTTAAAAATTTTTGATTATGAAATTATTTAAAAATTTTATGTTTAATTATAAAAAATTTTGTAAATTGTATAACAATACCAAATGAAATACTACGGTCCGCGCGTATCATTAACTAATCCTAAATTAAAAATATTGAAATAGAAAATTACTTAAAAAAAGTAAATAACTAACTTCAAATACCGACGGATTACCGGATTATGAACTTTATTAATATAAAAACATTATTGTTTTGAGGAATTTGTTATTAAAATTATTCAATAGTGCATTTTTAAAAACATTAACAAAGTACTTTAAAAAATCAATTATTTTAAGTTGAGTTTTACAAAATTTTAATTTTTTAAAATCTTTTTAATCTTACATTTCGAAAACGTAATTAGAAAAATTATTGAAAAAACTACGTTGAAGTCCACAACGTTTATCAACGAAAAAAATTTTTCACTTAGTATTTTAATAAAGAATAACGCGCACAATCGCGACAAAAATATTTAGAAAATTATTATATGCATAAATATTGAATTAAAATAATATTCGAATAGATTAAACAAATTTTTTTCGTTGATCAACGTTGTTGACTTCAAGTGCGTTTGAAAAATGATTTTTGAAAATAATAATAATTAATTAAATTAATTAATTTCTCTTTCTGTATTATAGGTAAAGCATCGTTTATTAAATAGATTGCCACTTCATTTGCAGTGCATAGATCTTCCTATTTCTACTGCAGAAATTGAGGATAAAAATAACAATGAAAAGAAGAGTCCAGAGTTTTTATCCGAAGAGGATTTAATTTTGAATATTTCGGAGCTGTTTGCCTCTTCAAATAAGGAGCAGGAAGTCATCGAATTTCAACAATCTTCTGACGATAAATTGGTCAATTTCATTGAACAATGTACACGGTGGTCTTGAAGCAAAATAAAGTTTTTCTACGTCGCCAAAAAAAATCATTTGTACAGCCTTTTAAAGCGTCATCTCAAGATTCAAAATCAATAAATATTGAAATCCCAGCTGCTTGACCTAGCGTTTTTTCAACCAATACTGTTTTCATTGAGGTTTACTTGCGTTTGCGGAGGAAAAAATTGGCCCCACTTTACTGTTTTTTTCGCAGTCATAATATTTAAAAGATTAAAAACTATTTTTCGCCTTTAAAATACAATATTAAAACTACAATAAGAAATAATTGTTTCTTTTTTAAACTATTATTTATGGTTTGTAGAGGGCGCCAAAGTATTATGTTCAGGGTAAGTTCATATTTCATTCTTCATTGTATATTATATGCAATTATATATTTTTCCTTATCATTTATCTAACACAGCTTGTTATTTATTGTTTAAGTAAAATAGAAAACAGCATTATGCCAAATCATAAGTTGTCACACGAAGAAAATCGTAAGAAAGTATGTGCACCATGTGGCAGAAAAATTATTGTTGGCAAACAAAATTATGATGCATTTCGAATTACAAATATAATTGAAATCCAGATTCAGAGATTTCTCAATAAAAATTTTACTTTGTCAAACATACATACATGCCATTTGACGCATTGATTCTAGGTGGCGAATCAATCGAATCACCAACTATTTTCTTTTTTTTTTGAATGGCCGAAATTTGTAGCAGTCGAACAAACGTAGCAAAAACACGACACTTCATTAGAACTTCGAGTCTCCTTCGTTAACAAAATATCCTCATAATTTGGCATTTGTTTAATTTTTCCCTCGTCAAGTAAATTTTTATCAATACTTGATAATTTTTTTCGACAGGTTCCACAAATGCTGGATGGAAACTTACTGTTTGACAAAGTAAAATTTTTATTGAGAAATCTCTGAATCTGGATTTCAATTATATTTGTAATTCGAAATGCATTATAATTTTGTTATCCAACAATAATTTTTCTGCCACATGGTGCACATACATTCTTACGATTTTCTTCGTGTGACAACTTATGATTTGGCATAATGCTGTTTTCTATTTTACTAAAACAATAAATAACAAGCTGTGTTAGATAAATGATAAGGAAAAATATATAATTGCATATAATATACAATGAAGAATGAAATATGAACTTACCCTGTACATAAATCGGCAAATCAAAGTTATTTTATTGCAAACAGTTTTCGTTTTCTCAACAGTGACAGCTTTTGTCAGCCATACTTGTTGACACTAGCGCCTCTAACGTAGTACTAAATGTTCTCCTGTCGGTAATTTTTTACCAACCGGTAATTATTCTTATTATTTGTGAAAAAATGAACGTGCTAATGCGTTTAAACTTTACGTAATCAAACGACACTTATAAAGTCAAAAAACAAAATTTAATTCTTAGTACACATAAATACCTAGTAGACGTATGTGATAGAATTAAAAAAAATAAAATAAAACGAAAATGTCGACCTTTTGAAGTCAATTTTTAAGAAACGATGATTTTGATCTTTTAAATTTTTTACTTTAAAAAGGCGACATTTTCATTTTTTTACATTATTTTAATTCCATCACATACGTCCACTAGGTATTTATGTATACTAAGAATAAATTTTGTTTTTTTGATTTCAGACTGTCAGGAATGGTTCTATTGGGGGCACCGCAAAATCTTACGAATTAGAGATCGCCATACTTTGGCGTCCTCTACAAATCATAAATAATAGTTAAAAAAAGAAACAATTATTTCTTATTGTGGTTTTAATATTGTATTTTAAAGGCGAAAAAGAGTTTTTAATCTTTTAAATATTATGACTGCGAAAAAAACAGTAAAGTGGGGCCAATTTTTTGCCTCTGCAAACGCAAGTAAACCTTAATGAAAACAGTATTGGTTAAAAAAACTCTAGGACGAGCAGCTGGAATTTCAATATTTATTGATTTTGAATCTTGAGATGACACTTTAAAAGACTGTACAAATGATTTTTTTTGGCGACGTAGAAAAACTTTATTTTGCTTTAAGACCACCGTGTGTATTGATGAAGACCAATTAAAAAATTAAATTTCATACAGACCGAAACTGATTTCTTCCTCAAATAAGGAGCAAGAAGTCGTCGTAATTTCGGAAAACAAAGAAGACCAGTAAGTCGGAGAATACAAAATTTCTGAAGACGTTTTGCAAAAAACTAAACATATTGTAATGCCAGAAGTTCCGAAATCACGAGGACGACCAAAAAAATCTACCCAAACGACAGCAATAGGGCTGATGAAAAAAAAATTGTCACTCATGACACCAACACCACAAAGAAAAGGACACTTCCTTTTACAGGACTCCATTTTGATTCAAACATTTTTGAAATTTTAAGTTGGCCCGTTAAGACCGACGTGGTTCAGGAAGCCACAAAAGGATCGTATAAAATAGAAGAAGATGATTTTACGGAAACAGATCCAAATTTTAATACTTCGGCAATTATTGACAACGAAGTTGATTTAATAATTGTCAAGAACTACGTTAGTGTAAAAGGGTGGAAATTACTTTTGCAAATAGAAAATTTGATGAGAAAAAGTAATTCATGGCACTGTGGAGTTTGCGAAAAAGATATCGAAGAAAAGCTTTGTGTTAGATGTGACATATGTCTCATCTGGTCACATTTATTATGCATTGGCAGAAAATGTGATCCAAAAACCAAATAGTGGTTCTGCACAGTGTGCAAGAATAAATAATATATTGATTTCTTACATCGCTACAGTTGTTAAATTTCATAAAAAAAAATTAAAATTAGAATATAAATTATATACTTTAATTATAAGATACTTTTTTATAAAATTTTATAAATACTTTGAAAGATTATATTATATCTCATTGTTTTATTACAAAATATTTTAACTTATAAGTAAATGTAAATTTTAAATAAAAGTTACTTAACACGTAAATGTTTATACCAATTAGTTGATATGCATATTATTAATTTTTAATTTCCTGCTTTTTTAAACAATTTTTACTATGTGTAATTTTAAAGAAAATAATTTACATTTGCTATTTTATAAATTAGCGTGATAAATAACCTAAAATTTCCACTCATCCCGCTACCCAGTGTGCAAAGTTACAGAATAATTCTATAACTATTCCAGAAAAAAAGAACAAGTTCTGTAAGTGGTGAGGAACAGGCAGGTCAAAATGTCGTCCCCCTGGAGGCACAAAATAGGAACAAAAGTCTGTATCAATTCTAGAACAAAACTAGAACATTGTTTTAGAACAAATATATAACAATTCTATAACAAAAACGATTTATCATATATAATACCCAAGTAGAAATTTAATAGTTGCATAGAACAAATAAATGTTTATGAGTATGAATAAAAATATGAATAATTAATAGAATATCTTTTTTTGCAATAAGTTTTTTAAAAATATTTTTCTTATTTAATATAACTTTACTAAATTTTATATAGGTACGTTTTGTTAAAGTTTCACAGTAAAAAGAAAGTCTTATTTAAAAGCAGGAAAGCAGCCTTAAATTAAGATACAACATTTTTGTATCCTTTAACATTATAGCAGACAGTGCTAAATTTAAGACCGATCTTAAATTAAAATTTACTGTGTAAGTTTTTTGTTGAAAGCAAAATTTTCCTTTGTAGCATTTTGTCCTACACTTGTAAAATACTTTTATAAAATTTAATAATAACATCTTTCAAAGTAGTGAAAATAAACACGAGTTTATAGTGAAAGAACAGTTACATTAAGTTTTTGTAATAGTGTTCTAGAACACTGTAGGAATAATGTTACTTCAAAATTCTATAACTAATTTAGAACAAATGTTACATGTCTGTTATAGAACAGGTACAGAACAACTGTTCCAGAACAAATCTAGAACAAAGTTCTAGAACGGTTCCATAATAAAAGTGTAACATTTGTTCTAGAACACTGTTCTTTTTTTGGTCTAGAACAGTTACAGTACGTGCACACTGGGTAGCGGGCTAAATAGTAACCTACCGCCATCCCAGTGTGCACGTAATATAACTGTTCTAGACCAAAAAAAGAACAGTGTTCTAGAATAAGTCTTACAATTTTATTATAGAACAGTTCTAGAGCTTTGTTCTAAATTTGTTCTGGAACAGTTGTTGTGTATCTGCTCTAATAACAGACATGTAACATTTGTTCTAAATTAGTTATAGAATTTTGAAGTAACATTGTTCCTACAGTGTTCTAGAGCACTGTTACAAAAATTTAATATAACTGTTCTTTCACTATAAAAACGTGTTTATTTTTACTACACGGAAAGATGTTATTATTAGGAAATTTTATAAAAGTATTTTACAAGTGTAGGACAAAATGCGACAAAGGAAAATTTTGCTATCTACAAAACTAAGACGGTAAATCTTAATTTAAGATCGGTTTTAAATTCAGCAGTGTCTGCTATAATGTTAAAGGATATAAAAATGTTGTATCTTATTTTATGGCTGCTTTCCTGCTTTAAAATAAGACTTTTTTTTACTGTGAAACATTAACAAAACGTACCTATATAAAATTTAGTAAAGTTATATTAAAATTTGTTAAAAGTTTTCGATATTTGATATAACTTTACTAAATATAGTATAATTTTATTAAAGTTTTATACTTATAATATAATAACTTTTTTCCGTGTAGAGTGCAGCCGCGTTTTTGCATAAATTATAAAAAATCTTTTGAATTTAGATACTAAGAAAGACTCGTATCGATGATTCGTGAAAAACTAAATAACTTTCCACTATCAGCTTGAAAAAATTTTCAATGATAATAATAATTTAGTCATTATTTTAAATAAATAAGATAGTCTGTTTAAATTATTTAAGAAAATAAGAAAAATATTTTTAAAAAACTTATTGCAAAAAAAGATATTCTATTAATTATTCATATTTTTATTCATACTCATAAACATTTATTTGTTCTATGCAACTATTAAATTTCTGCTTGGGTATTATTTATGATAAATCGTTTTTGTTATAGAATTGTTATATATTTGTTCTAAAACAATGTTCTAGTTTTGTTCTAGAATTGTTACAGCCTTTTGTTCGTATTTTGTGCCTCCAGGAAGACGACATTTTGACCTGCCTGTTCCTCACCAGTTACAGAACTTGTTCTTTTTGTTCTGGAATAGTTATAGAATTATTCTGAAACTTTGCACACTGGGATTCCATTACATCTCGCTAGCGGAATAATTAATCTACTGTCATTATTCGTCTCGCTAGAGGGCTAAATAGACACAGTGGTTTAATTTAGTAAATCAAATCAAATTTTGCTCATATAAAAATATTTAAAAAAACAAGGTCAAACTAAATAGCAATATATAATATTGACAGTTGACAGCTGTCAATTAAACTTTTAAACTTATAAAAACAGTTTTTAACAGTTTTTACATTATATTACTCAGATAAAATGTCAAAATTTGGAAACCCTAGTACAAAAACTTATGTGAATTAACAAATTTAAGGAAAAAAGGTACTTACTTAAAAATTAAATTTTTATGTTTAAAGGTAAAATTCTCTTCTTAATTTTTTGACAGCTGCCAATTGTAAAAAATACATTTTGCTAATATGATTAACCTCAGTGTGCTTAAAAACATTTGTTTACAAGTAATTTAATGCAAAAAGTCTCCGTTTCAAAAGTTTGACATCTTAATTGAGGTTTGTTAACTATCAAATTCACATAATTCTATTCACGATTACGTCAAAACCCTAAAAATATTTTTATCTGAGTAATTTAATGTAAAAACTGCCCAAAACTCTCGTTTTTAAAAGTTTGAAAGTTTAATTGACAGCTGTCAACTGTCAATATTATATATTGCTATTTAGTTTGACCTTTCTTTTGGGGCGCATGATTATTCCCCGCAAATTTCAATTTCCTAATATACAAAACATGGAAATTTTTATCATCGAAACTTCATTTCGCATAATTTTCAGATTTCGAAATTTTATTTAACATAATTTTTAATTTATCGAATTATTTTTTATCCTAATATTTAAATAGTCGAATTGTTTTTTAATATAATTTTTAATATGTCGAAAAATTCTTTGACATAAATTTTGTTTTTTCGAATGACTATTTTTCATAATTATTAATCCTCCGAATTGCCATTTGACATAATTTTCAAACCTTCGAAATATTATGTTACATAAATTTCATTTATCGAAATTTTATTTGTCATAATGTTCATTAACTCGACTTATCAAGGGACACACGGAGAGAAAAATCTAGCTTTAATAGTATAACACCACTTATAGTAATTTCGCATGGACTATAGTCACGCTTCAAATGCATGAATTCATACCCAGGGTTGCCAGGTTCTTAGTAAAGAGAACCGCAATTAGAAGACGCGGATGTAACCCAAAAACCGCAGTAATATTTAAAGCCCAAAAAAGCATTTAAAATAGAGATGTAACCCAAATCGCGATTTTTGAGTAACGTAATTTTGTCTCATTTGAGGTTTTTGACGAAGAATAGATATTTTTTATGCAAGTAAAATATGTACTTTCAAAAAAGTTAATTTTGTATAAAATTAATGAAGTATTAGTTTTTATATCTTTTGTTATTTACTTGGTTGAAAAAACCACAAATATGATTTTTCGTATATGATTTTAAATGGAAGTTGCTGTGCATCGACTTAAAGCCCAAAAACCGCAGTCATTAATTAAAATATAGCCCAATCGCTACTTGTAGCGATTTTTAAATTTAGGCCGCGAAATATATGCAAGAGATAGCCCAAATCGCGGTTTGTAGCCCAATCTGGCAACCCTGTTCATACCCAAAAACCATGAGTCCACGCTTTTTGGGTATGAATTCATGCATTTGAAGCGTGACTATAGTCCATGCGAAATTACTATAGGTAGTGTTATACTATTTAAGTTAGATTTTTCTCTCCGTGCATAAAACGCATTTACTCAAATTCTCATGTGACATAACCTTCAAATCTTCGAAATGTTATACTTAAGAAATTCCATTTATCGAAATGTTATTTGTCAAAATGTTCATTCACTCGAATTATCAAGTGACATAAAACGCATTTACTCGAATTCTCATGTGACATAACCTTCAAATCTTAGAAACGTCATATTTAAGAAATTTCATTTATCGGAATTTTATTCGTCATAATTTTCATTCATTCGAATAACCATTCAACATAAAATCTGTTTGTCCGAAATTCCATTTGTCATAATTTTCAAACATCAGAATTACTTTTTAATCTATAATGCAAGTCACAGAAATTTCATTTGTCCTAAAATAACAATGCAATTTTCAAATATTTTTCTCATCTCTATGGTTATTTTAGGACAAATGAAATTTCTGTGACTTGCATTAGGGGAGAGTAGGCTACATTGAACCAGCGTCAACAGTGAACCACTTTAATTTTCTAAGAAATGACTGAGTGGAATTTTTTCTTATTTAATATATAAATTAGTATTACCGAAAGCGACTACGTCCAAAAATTTCGAGCACGTAGGTTTATTATTTACAAAGAAAAACGAAAAAAACTGTTTTTCACGTACAAAACAAAAAATTTTGTGGAAATATAATGCATTTTTTTATTGAAATAGGAAGTTTTAAAAATTAGTAAACTTGTGATTTATGTCGCTTAGGGTGTCAACTTCAATATTCCGATGTGATAAATAATTTTAAGCCTTACATAAATTTATTATAAACAATTTTTGTTGTGAATGTCATGTGAATGCAGTGAGTGCGGCATCATTGAACCACCCGAAAAAGCAAAGAATTTTCAATTTTAATAGTGGTATAGCTGTCTGCTCTACTAATTAGTAAGAAAAATACTAGAAGACATGCTTTCATCACAATTGTGAACGAGATAAACTCAAACTGCCACTTTACCTACCTAACCTGACATCAAAATATATTAATCTCATATATTAACAAATAATAACTCTTTAACAACAATTTTCTATTTTTTTGAGTGAAAAATCATATTTTTTACAATGTGTAAGTGGAAATATTATTTTTGAAGTAAATTGTAGTGTTTTATTAAAGGTGGTTCAATGTAGACACAGATTCTTCAAAATAAGAAAAGTGTAACTTGTTAGAAAAAAATTAAATTTAATTATTTAATCATAATAATTTGTGTTTGTAACGTGTATATTAACTAAAGGAGTACTTCAGCTTAATGTTGATACAAAAACCTGATCAAAATTTGTAAAATTTAATTAGTTCTTGGACTTGATAATTCGAGTAAATGAACATTATGACAAATAAAATTTCGATAAATGGAATTTCTTAAATATAACATTTCGAAGATTTGAAGGTTATGTCACATGAGAATTTGAGTAAATGCGTTTTATGTCACTATTGATAAGTCGAGTAAATGAACATTACACGGAGAAACTTTGTATACTAGTTTGTGATAAACTCACTATGTTTTTTTAGTAAATTGACTACTAAAGTGGGGAAAAACTGCGACGGTATCAATATTTCGTAGTTTGACTATTAAAACACGGAACAGAACCAGACTTTTAAAATTTAGTAGTCAGTTGATGAAAATTTAAAATTCATGATTTCACTAAAAAACAATGTCGAATGTCAGTGACAGAGGCAGACTGTCGCCATCTCATACTAATAAGTCAGGTAGAAATCTATTTTACCTATGACGATTGATAACTTATTTGAACGCAACCTAATCTAATGCCTAACATACTGATAAAGTAACGCACACTTTAATCGACGGAACGCATATACAATTCATATCAAGAAAGTAAGTCACTGTTCTTATATACTAATCCAAAACATTGTATTGACACTTGGGAGAAAATTTGTTAAATGCTGTATTAAGTAATATTTGTTTGTTAAATAAAATTCACAAAATCAATTATCTTTAAAATTAATAAGGTCAATTTTTGAAATGGACAGAATTATCATTATTATTTCGTAAAATTATTTATCCTTTTGATTAAATTTTTATTCTTTGTAGAAATTTATATAGCTAAGATTTAGAATAAATATTTTTTATTAACTTAAAAGTTTATTTCTTGCATATATTGTGAAATATATAAAAAAGATTAAATTAAATAATTTTAAGTTAAAAACTATGAAATCAGAATAAGTTTCCTTTATATGTATTAAAAAGAAACATTTCAATTTATTATTATTAAAAAAATTCACATTAATGCGGCAATTACAATTTTCACCGTTATTAAAAATAATTATATAAAAATAGAGAAATTTAGAAAAATCCTCTTAAATAAAATTGTGAAATATATCTTGCAGTGTTGAAAATCAAGTAGTATATCGACAGATCGATATTGGAAAATACAGAAGACTTGTTGACACATAACCTCACATTTACAAATTATACTTTTTAACATCTGAGATGTTAAACCACAACATCTAGATGATATGCATTAGCATTCTTTTTTTAATATCTAATGCATTAAGATTCTTAATATCCACTTTTCTCTGTATAATGAATTATTAAATTATTAAAAGAGAACCAGGTGGAATGACAGCAGCCATTTGACTTGAGCACATGTATATGAGATTGAGTGGTTATGGGTGACTACACGAACAGCGGTGCTCGTTTGTATGCTTGCAGTTTTGATCGTTTGACTACTAAATTGTAAGCGCGGCGCGAAGAAAATATCATTCTTTCGAATATATAGAAAATAAAAATTTTGGCATTCACTTTTTCTACATCTACTTTCTTTCGTATATCATAGGCGAGTTTCTCATAACTTGACTACTAAATATTGCAAAAAAAGAGATCATATAGTATTACAAAAACTTCTATTAAATTATAAATCTCGTCTAGTGACCACTTTTTCCCCACTTAAGTAGTCAGTTTACTAAAAATACATTGTGAGTTTAACAGGAATTAGTATACAAAGTTTTTCCGTGTATGACAAATAAAATTTCGATAAATGAAATTTATGTAACATAATATTTCGAAGGTTTGAAAATTATGTCAAATGGCAATTCGGAGGATTAATAATTATGAATAATAGTCATTCGAAAAAACAAAATTTATGTCAAAGAATTTTTCGACATATTAAAAATTATATTAAAAAACAATTCGACTATTTAAATATTAGGATAAAAAATAATTTGATAAATTAAAAATTATGTTAAATGAAATTTCGAAATCTGAAAATTATGCGAAATGAAGTTTCGATGATAAAAATTTCCATGTTTTGTATATATTAGGAAATTGAAATTTGGGGAATAATCATGCGGCCCCTTTCTTTTTTAAATATTTTTATATGAGCAAAATTTAGTTTGATTTAGTAATTTAAACAAAAAAACAACCAAAAAAATACAAAAAAAACAAAAACTGTCGTTTTAAAAACATGGTAGATTTTTTGACAGCTGAAAGCTGTCAAAACTTATTTTTGACATCGGATTCGTGTTTAGCACATCAAAAACCATAAATATGAATGTCGACAAGGCAAAAGATTAATTAAAAAAAAAATCTCATACAAAATGTAAAAAAGTGCACCAATCCTATGTTAAGCCCCATTTAAACTTTAATCCTTCGGTGGCACGGGTGATCGATTGGGCTTTTCTTGTGCATAGCTCTTTTTTCACATTCTAAAGCAACTTCTGCTCGGCAACATAAGAAATTCCAACTTTTATAAAATATCGGTCACCCTATAATTCATGTATATACTATATATTCAAATTATAAATATAATAATAATAATAATATAACAATACAAATTCTACATTACGGGGCTTAAATTGTGCGACTTTTCTTGTGAAACAATACGGCTAATTGACTTTTTCTAGACTTTTTTAATTCAGAAGTGTCAATCGCTTGACATAACCTCAAACTAAAAAGTGATCTTTAACAGCAAATGAAACCATAATTAAAATGATTGCACCAAATTCTGAAAGATCCAGTTGTACAATTATCAGAAAAATTAGGTTGAACCAAAATTTGTTGTAAGATAATAATTATTAAACATTTTATGTTTTTTCTTTAAGGGTCAGTAACCAATTAAAATTTTCAATCAATTTGATAAATAATAGCTCATTCTGCTCTTTGAAACATTCTCAACATTTACACTCGTTGAATTTTGTTCAAAAGTTTTTAAAACCTTTTTTTATTTTATTTGTTTATTGACTTTTGAACAAAACATTTGAAACAAAATTTAAAAAATACAATTGTAGAGAATATTTCAAAGAACAGAATAAGCTATTAATTGTCAAAATTGCTAAATCACTTTTTAGTTTGAGGTTATGTTAATAATTGTAATTAATAATACCCTGTTAAAAATCCCTGCGAAGGATCTTATACAGAATCCTGTTCCAGGAATATTCGTAAGATCCTTTGCAAGTTCGTAACCAGGGTTGTAACCAGGGTTACCTAATGAACCTTAATAAGATCAAGCGTGTTATCCTTTGTACCGAAACAAACAACAACACAGCATCTTGGGCAGTTTCCTTTGTAAAATCATTTGTAAGATCTTGCATTACGATAATTTGGAAGTAAAAAACTCAGCTTAAAATCCCTGTACAGGATCCTCTAGGGATCCTGTGCAGGTTCCGATGCAGGAACTTTAGCTATTAAATGTTCCTGCAAGAGTACTGTAGAGGAACACTTGCAGGATCCTCTACAGGAAACTTTTTAATTTTTTAAATGTTAAGTTTTACATGTTTTTTTTATGTTACGCAGCATTTGACAAACATAAACTTCATACTTTAATGTGTTGGGCCCGTATAACACTGTTGGACAGAAAAATGGTTTGCGCATTCGAAAAACTCATAGAAAACTACTGCGCAGGAGTTAAAAATATAAATAAATTAATTGAAGAAACCGTATAGGATCTTTTACGGGTCCCTTACAGGATCATTTACACTTAAGTACCTGCAGTTTGAAAAACTGCAAAGGTTCCTGTACAGGAACCTCTACAAAGTTTCTTATACAGGATCCTGCAAGTGTTCCTGTACAAGTATTAAGTATTAAGTATTAAGTGTTCCCTTGCAGGAACATTTAATAGCTAAAGTTCCTGCATCGGAACCTGCACAGGATCCCGAAAGAATCCTGTACGGTACAAAGGATAACACGCTTGATCTTATTAAGGTTCATTAGGTAACCCTGGTTACAACCCTGGTTACGAACTTGCAAAGGATCTTACGAATATTCGTGGAACAGGATCCTGTATAAGATACTTCACAGGAATTTTTAACAGGGTAATTTTACGATAAAGGCCATGTTATTCAGTGGTCACGGGCCTAATGAAACTTTATTAAAATTATTGATAGAACATTACACTCCTTTAATCAATTTTATTATAGCTTTTAAAAAAAATTAAATTCTTTTGAAGAATTTCTATTTTTTTTAATTGAATCTTTTGCTAAAGTTTTATAAAAATTCTATTGAAAATAATTGAATCGAAGAATGTTATTATTTATGAGAATAGAATTCTTGCGAACAATGTTATGAATTTCTTAACCCCTTCACAGTGTTTGACATCTATAGAGGCAAAAATAATTCGTGCCCCGAGTGTGTATGACCGCTATAGCGGCATCGAAAAACAGATATATAAAAGTTAACGAATCTTGCTAAAAATGCCTACTCGGGGGTTTTTGGGGTCGTTGAATCGAAATCCGATATTGAAAATTCAAAATGGCGGTTCCAAAATGGCGACTAAAAAAATTTAAAAGTTAACGAATCTTGCTAAAAATGTTTACTTGGGGGTTTTTGGGGTTGCTGAATTTGAATATTTACACAGAGAGAAATTTATAGTAGTTGGTAACATAATTGTGGTTAGGGTGACCATCTTTAATGCTACGTATACAGACAGCTATCTAGATAGTAACTGTTACCATCAATATCATCAGGGGGTGTTTCCGTTATTCGCTCTCTGAGCGCTCTGAAACTACGAAACGTGATTGGTTGGATTAAGGGAATTGTGGATTTTAATTGGCTACAACTCTAACTCGACAGTTTCGTGCTCTGCTTTTTCGCTCCATTGAGATATACGGAGCAGAGTACGAAACTGTCAAGTTAGAGTTGTAGCCAATCAAAATCCACAATTCCCCTAACATCATTCACAATTCCCCTAATACAACCAATCATGTTTTGTACTTTCAGAGCGCTTAGAGAGCGAATGTCGGAAACACCCAGGAGTAACAACTTGATAATTCCTCCTTCATTCAATATGGCGGCCATAATATAACCTATAATTGTTTCAAAATTCGAAAATAGAGCCCTAGAAGTGGTAATAAAGTTGAAATAAATCAAGAAATCACCTATGTATTGGCGGTAAAATTTGCACTAGGATACATACTTTGTATTTCAAAAACAATAACGGTAGTTTGATATCGGTTTTTAAAAAATAAATATGCCGGATCCAATAAGGTGGACAAAAAATTTTTTAGATGCATCCGATTTGCTTAAAAATTGTTACTCGGAGGTTTTCGGAGTCGCTGATGCCAAATCTAATGTTAATTTTCATAAATTCAAAATGGCGGATCCAATATAGCGGACAAAATTTTTTTAATTCTTCAGATTTTGTTGAAAGTTGTTGCTCGGGGGTTTTTGGGGTCGCTGATACCGAATATTTTGTTAATTTTTAGAAATTCAAAATGGTGGATCCAATATGGCGGACAATTTTTTTTTAATTTTTCAGATTTCGTTGAATGTTGTTGCTCGGGGGTTTATGAGGTCGATGATATTGAATGTAATGTCGATGTTTAGAAACAGAAAAAAATAGCCACGAAAGCAAGTCTATTTAATGTATTAAGGTTCAATGTCAGTTGCGAGATAGAAATGAAAACAACCAGGAAAAATAAAAATGAACAAAAAACAAAATTTTTTAAATAAAAAGAAGTTTTGGAAACTTTGATCTTTGCAAAAAAGAATTTTTGGAACTATCGGTCTTTAAAAAATTAAATCTTTGAGCCTTTTTTTTGTTAGAAGTTTTGTTTTTGAATTTTTGTCTTCCAAACGTTTAGACAATCTTTTTGCTAAGTATTAACAACTTCAAATCAGTATAGATAAGAGCAAAGTTTGTCAGCTTTTACTGGTATTACTTAGTATTAAATCAATAAAGTAAATAACACATTAATTTAAATTTTTTACAACTATTCTTTGAAATTATTTAAACAAATAATTGTTATTTATTAACTTTTTTTTATTGAACTTTTTCTATTCTATTGTAATGTTTCTAATTCTATTGTATTGTAGTATTTATCTAATTTTACAATTTATAAAGCTAATTATAATAACCGATAAATATTAAATGTCTAATTGATGTTTTATCAACTGTTTAATAATTATATAATTATACAATTAATTGTTAAATTTTTTCAAATTACACATAAAAATGATTTTTCCAAATCTACAATTTACAGAAAAAATAATAGTAAATAAGTAATATACATGACAAATTACGGTTAAAAAATATTTATTTCAATAATTTTATTGAAATAACGATTTTTTAAAAATGTTTTACTCTATACATAAATAAATTTTTCGAGGCGCGCAGTAAAAAAAATGAATAAATATAATTAATAACTTTATTAGGGAATCGTTTAAACAATTAAATATGAAGTAATTAATGTTTTTAAAGTTTTGCTTTCTCATAGAGGAAGTATCTTTATTTTTTATTATATGTAAAGCATGTAATGTACATGTAATGTACATTATAAATTTAGGAAAAAACATTATTTAACGCAACGTATAAAACTTTCTAAAAATCAACATCAGATATGGTTTCAGCAACCTCATAAACCCCCGAGTAACATCTTTCAATTAAATCGAATTAATTAAAAAAAAGTGTCCGCCATATTGTATCCTCCACTTTGAACTTCTGAAAACTAACATTAGATTCGGCATTAGCGACCCGAAAACCTCCGAGTACCAACTATCAAGAAAATCCGATGCATCTAAAATTTTTTTGTCCACCATATTGGATCCGCCATATTTATTTTCTGAAAGCTGATATCAAACTACCGTTAGTGCTTATAGAATTTAAAGTATGTATCCTAATGCTAACTTTACCGCCAATAAATGGGTGATTTCCTGATTTATTTCTACTTTATTAGCACTTTTAGGCCTCTGTTTTTGAATTTAGAATTATTTATAGGTTATATTATGGCCGCTATATTGGATTGTATAAAAGGCCACATATTTTTTGAAAGTACTTATGTAACCAGTCTTAAGTAAATATAATGATTTTTTAGAAAAATTGGCAGCTATTTTGGATCCGCCATGTTTAATTTTAAAAATTGGACTCCAGATTCATGACCCGTGACCCTGAAAAACCCTGAGTATCAAATTTAAAGCTAATCTAATGAGTTTTGGAAAAATTGTCGGACATATTGGATTCGCCATTTTGAATTTTTAAAATTGGATTTCAGATTCAACATCAGCAACCCCAAAAACTCCCGAGCAACAAGTTTCAAGCAAATTTAATGAGTTTTTAAAAAAAATTGTCCGCCATATTGGTTCCGACATTTTGAATTTTGAAAATCGGACATCAGATTTATGATCAGAGACCCCTAAAACCCTCGAGTAACAAATTTCGAGCCGATCTAAAAACTTTTAACAATTTTGTACTTTCGAATCAAGTTTTGAAAAAAATTTAAATTTCAATCTCCATTTTTGAGCCGCCATTTTAATTTTTAGTTTCCTCTATAGACCTATCTTCTAGGTTATATATCTATGTCACGTTATTTGTAACATTTGCAATTATTTTTACGCTATTTCATAGTAAAAGAAATTGATAATTAAACAAAAATTGGAAAAAATGGGACTGTTTTTATAAAAACGTTAATAACTTTTTGTTTATAAATAGAGCGCATATGAAAGAATAAAAAATGATGATTCGCAAATATTTCTATTGAATTTTAAGTACCGAAACAAGTCCTCAAACGCCAAATTTTTGTCCATTTGGGCGTTAAAAGGTTAAACAACTTTAGTTTTAGTCCATAATGAACTCAAAAGAAAAAAAGATGCGCCTTTCTATTTCCTACAAGGTAGTATATTTTTAAAATCAAAATTTCGAATTTTAATTTTTTTCACTTTTTGTTCCGCCCTATTGGCATCATAGCATCCTGCTGAGCCCAAGACCGATTACACAGGCACACAAAAAAGTTGTCTGTTTTTCGTCCGCTAAAAACAAATCTGAAGTCAGAATTGCCCCATCACCCTCAGTTTTTTTTAAATCGAGAAAACTACCCTTAAATTTAAATTTTTAAGTAAAAAAAATTGAATCACGGATTTCTCTTTAAAACAAAACAATAAATTTATCTACTTTTACTACAACCCAAAAACAATGTCAACATTGCTAAAAACCCTCTGTTATTTATTCAATCGAAAAAACTACCCATAAAATGTAAAAATTCAAAATTATAATATTAAAAGTAAAAACCCACATTGGTTTTCTAAACAACAAAATAAAGTTATGTATTTCTCTTTCAACATTTCAAAAGCAACATCAAAATTATTTTATCATCTACTGTGTTTTTGTATTAAAAAAACTACCCCTAATATGTAAAAATTCAAAAAGTATAATAAAAATAATGAAAAATCATATTGTTTTTTAAAATAGAACACTAAATATAGGTACTTCTGTTTCAACAACTTAAAAGCAATGTTAAAAATACTCCATCCCCCTCTGTTTTGTTTTTGAAAAACCTACTCTAAAATTTACAAAATAAAATTTTTAAGTAAAAAAATAAAAAACCATATTGATTTTCAAACAGGACACTAAATTTTTGTACTTCTCTTTCGACAACTCAAAAGCAATGTCAAAATTTATCCATCATTCTTTGTTTTTTTCAAATTGAAATAACTACCCCTGAAATGTAAAAATCAAAATGTATAATAAAAAAATGAAAACCCACAACGTCATTATAATTTATTTTTGTTAAATAAATATTTAACAAAAAGCAAATTATGATGTTTCAATTCTCAATATAATTTAAACCAATTTGATGTGGTTTTTCATTTTTTTATTATACATTTTAATTTTTACATATTAGGGGTAGTTATTTTAATTTGAAAAAACAAAGGGTGATGAAGCAATTTTGTTAATGCTTTTGAGTTGCTAAAAGAGAAGTACAAAAATTTATTGTTCTGTTTTGATAAACAATGTGGTTTTTCAGTTTTTTACTTTAAAATTTCATTTTGTAAATTTAAGGGTAGGTTTTTCCAAAAAATTATAGAGGGGGTAGAGTAATTTTGACATTGGTTAAAATTTGTTGAAAGGAAAGTACATATATTTATTGTTCTATTTTAAAAAACAATGTGGTTTTTCATTTTTTTTATTATACATTTTGAATTTTTACTTATTAGAGATGGTTTTTTTAATTTCAAAACACAGGGGGTGATAAAGTAATTTTGATATTGCTTTTGAAATTTTAAAAGAGAAGTACATAAATTTATTTTGTTGTTTTGAAAACCAATGTGGGTTTTTATATTATAATTTAAAATTTTTACATTTTAGGGGTAGTTTTTTCGATTTAATAAAAAACAAAAAGGTGTTTAAGCAATGTTGACATTGTTTCTGAGTTGGTGTAGCAAAAGTAGATAAATTTTGTAACGAAGCATTTTGTAATGATTTTCCTTTTTGGTCATTTGGGTTATTATTGACATTTGAATATTCGCGGGTGTTTCGTGATTGGGCCGGAGGTTTCGTCTTGTGTGGTGTTTCCAGCGTTCAATGGGTGAAGCGGTTTAGGAGTTCGTCTGTTGGATCTTCGAGGGAGCGTCGCGAGAGGAAGCCGGCCGGCATCATTACCATAATTAAGTGCTTTCGAGTCAGTTCGTTATTAATTGTTTAAGTGATAGTCAAGTCAAGTTTATACCTTGCCCTTAAATCCGATTATTCAGTTTAAAGTGTAGTTTAAAGGATTAATAAATTTGTAATAACTGGTTAAATTCGTGTCTAGTTTAATTATTATTGGATTGTTTGTGTGCTGTCCATATTTATCCTGATTAGTGAACAACATTGGTAAGTCCATGTTTATTTAAGAGGCCTGTCGTTTTGTCTCGCCGTCGTCGCATCCGTCGGTTTGGTTCCGGGGCGGAATTTCCCCTGAGGTTGTTTTTGGTCTTGAGTTTAATTGTGCAGTTGATGCAGTTTAATTGTTAATTAAATAAATATCTGTCACAAATTTGGCGCCCAACGTGGGGCAAAGCGTTAAACTAAGAGACAAGACGACAAAGGTTTTTTATTTTTTTGGTGGTAATAAATATTATTTTTGGAGGCTCAAGGTTTGTGCGTGGACACCGAATTTTTTGGGTTCGAGTGATGGTCAATTTGGCCATAATTGGGTTTATTTTTAATGATAAAATTTGGTTTATAAATTTGTAAAAAAAATGTGCTCGTAGATATGGGCAGACATTTTGGCTAGGCGCGAAAATGCAAAGTGTTGAAATGTCGAAGTTGGAAAAATAATTTTTTTTGGAGGCTAATTTTTGGGAATTGCCGTGAAATAAGTCGACAACTTATATTTTCTTTTATGGTAACAATTATTTTGGCAAGTGATGCGAATAATAGTGGGCATTTCTCTTGGGAAAATTCGACGGATTATCTTTTGTCCGTAAAAGTATTGACATAGTGTTTGTCGTGTTGGTTTGGTATTGTGTGGTCAATACTTTGGCTATCGGTTCAAAAAGTTGAACCTTTGTGGATTTTTTGGGGAAATTCTTCGCGAATAATTAATTTATTTTACGGCATTTGATAAATTGACTTTTATTTTTATTGGTAAAAATATTTTTGGGGAAATAAAATTCGGGAAACTTAGGAAAATCGACAAAAAATTTTCGAGAAGCAATGGTTGAGTGCAAGTGCACCGAGCACATGGCAAACGACGCCGATTGAGTATTGGTGGTCAATACTATTGCGTCGGAAAGAAAAGTTAATTCTCTAAATTGTTTCTCGGCCATTTTTAATTAAGTAATATTAGTTAAAATTAAACAGTAATTTTCGTCAAATATTTTTGGGTTTTTGTCACGTTTTTGGTGTGAATTTGTTTAAATATTTTTATTATGTATTATTTGGGTTAAAATAAATTTTACCAAATTCTGGAAAATTTAATCCAGAGATGAGGTTGGCAATAAACGAGGGAAAAATTTTACAGAACGGCGATTTTGGGCCGTAGGATAATTTTGAGCGTTGTTGGCAGCCATATTGTGGTTTTAATTTTTAACAAAAGTTTTAATAAATGAAATTTCTATTATTTTAATCCGAAGTTCGAATAACAATATTGAAGAAGTATTATTTGTGTTGGATTTTATTTTATGCTATTGTTGTGGGAAAAATAATTGTTTTTATTTTATTATTTTTCTCAAAAGCGAAGATTTTCAGGACTTTGAAAATTTTCCACAAGTGCAGAAATTTTTAATTTTATTCTTCTTATAGCATAAAACTTTGGGTTTGTGTTGAGTGTAAAAATTTCCAAATTTGTTGGTTAATGGTCACTGAGCAAGTTTTTGTTTACCATTTGTTCTATTTGTCGGGAAAAGTGATATTCCATTTTATTTGATGACAAATTTTTGGGTTAACTGATAAATAAATAATTTTTTTTGTGGATTTAGCGAATAAATAATTTGGGTTTGGCACGGCAATTGGTCATAAGGTCAAAACAAATTGGGTAAATCCATGAGGGTTTAGATTTGTTTTAAGTGACAATATACAAATTGGTTTTTGGGTTTGGAAATTTTATCATTTTGTTTTTTTTAGTGGTTGTGAAAATTTTATTTGGCTGACATATAATTAATGGTTAATTTGTTGTTGGATTTAGGGTGAATTTATTTATTGAATTTTGTTTTATTTATTTTGGTTTACATTTTTGGACAAACGCGCAAATTATGGATTCGTATCAAAAGCATATGCTCAAAATTTTAGAAAGTCGACAGGCTAGGGTTGTTTGGAGGCGAATTCAATGAACCCCCGTTAATGATGTGGTTCAGGAATTGGTTAAGGCTAATTGTAGTACATCAATCCAGGTACTACGGGAACGCTTATTGCGATTCAGGACCAGGCCAATTTTAGCGGGTATAATTTTGGTTCCTTGGTTGGATTTTGTATGATGCGGCGGACTCTCAAAGAGTTTATTTGACTGAGGCTCTTGCAGCTCGTAGGAAAAGAAGTGTCGATTACTCGGGGTATGAAACCGAACAGGAAGCGGCTCTTGATTTGAGCGCACACGACGGCAACATGATAGGGGAATTGTATTCTCAGGTTTTAACGAGTAATGATGATAACTTTTTGGGTTTTGATAGAGAGCAACAGTTGGAAAGCGCTGAAGTAGCTTCAGCCAGCAGTAGCATTGTTACGACTTGTGTGACGTCAGTGGCCAACTCCGTGGTGACTACAATGTCTAATTCAAGCGGGAGGGCCGCAACGAATATGGTTTGGAGTTCGGCATTAAATGGCGTCACGACTTCAATTATTACACCCAGTAGTTGGAAGTTAAGTCAGGTTAATGCTAGAATGCATTTCCATCCGGAATGGGGTACTATTTTTACCCAAAACAGGAACGTGGAGGTTAATTGGTTGCATCCCTCCGTTAATTCAGTGGCCCAAACATTTGAGTCGGTCTCTGAGAGGGTAGTGTCTCCCCAACATGTGGAAATATTGGAACCAAGCGTGAGCTCTGGCGGTTTGCCAAGTCAGCCAAGCGTAGGTTCTTGTGGTATTCCCGACCAATTGGATGTTGGTTTTGGGACTGTTCCTGAGCAACAAAATTTGGGTCCGGAGGCTATTACCCAAACAGCCAGGGGTAAGTCGTCCCAATAGTGGGACAGAAAGGGAGGTACAGGCCCCTAGTGCAGAGTTGGCGGGTTATTATTCCCAAAGGAGTAGGGCCAATCAGACCGAGTCGAATTATTATTTGAGTGATGAGGTTGGTTGTAGTTACGGTAATAAGTACCGTCAGCGGGGAAGGATATAAAAAAGGTTATTAATCCTCCTGAGGCAGCGGAGTGGGGAAGACGAGCGGAAGGTCTTCCGACTCCGGTTTCAGAGGATACAGAGAGCGATAATTGGGATGAGGCCAGTAAGGTTAAAAATAAGAGACGGTCCAAAGGGCATAAAGGTAGTTCTTTAGGAACGAAGCAGCATCCTACGTGGTATTTGTCTAGTGACTCGGGCTCGGAGGCGAGTTTAGGTTCTAAAAAGAAAGATGATAGGCCAATGAAAGGCCATCACCACCACCATGGGGCTAGTTTTAAAATAACGAAAATGCTCAAGGATTGGGACATTAAGTTTTCGGCGAGCGACAGGGAGGACCCAGAAGAATTTTTGGAGCGACTAGATGATTGCATCACATGCAATGGGATTTCTAGTCAGGAAATTCTTAGGGCGGTGCCTTCTGTGTTGCACGGTGCGGCAAGCCGTAGGTATAGGTTAATTAGAAGCGAGATGGTTTCGTGGAAGCAATTTAAAAAATTGTTTCTTAGAGAATTTTCTTGTGTTCTTGATGAGAAGGACACATGGGACGAGCTTAAAGCTCGTACTCAGGCTAAAGGAGAAAAGATCTCGACCTATATTATGAGTTTGCGCACAATAGCCGAGCACCTTAGGCATTCAATTTCATCTCGAAAATTTTTACGTGTGGTTTTCCAAGGGTTGACACCTGAATATCGCAGGTATTTATCGAGCTTTGAGGTAGAAAATATTGGGGAATTGGAAAATATATTGAGGAAATATGAACGAATCCGGGACATTGACAAGAGGTATGTTCCACCCCCAGCTAAGGAAAAGATGAGGGTTCCGTCGGCGGCACCAAAAGGGGTTCCGAATGGGACAAAATTGGATGCATTGGTCGAGGGCTCTTCGTCTGAAAGTAGTAAGAGTACTAAAAAAGCTAGGGGGCAAAATAAGTCCAAAAATAAAAATCTGGCGAAACCAGAAACCACGGAAAATAAGGAAAATGCAGTGGATGCATTTGGGATAGATCAGGGTCGGCCTAGGGGAGCTACAGGGGGTCAACCAAATAAAGAGTAGCCCCAGCCAACGCAGTTAGCTCCGGGGCCGTCACAGCCTGTAAATTATTTGCAAAGAGTGGGTGCAAGGGCCCCACCTAATGCACCGGGCGGCCAAGTGGCGGGTGCATTACCCCAACAAGACAGGCCCAGGCCAGGTATAGCAAACCAGGGTAATGGTCAGGTTCCTTTTAAGGGTATTTGCAATGGTTGTGGGACATCGTCTGTCCCAGTGTCCTTATCGGGTTTGTTTTAGTTGTCAACAACAGGGTCATTTTGCTTCAGAATGTCCTAGAAGACAACGAGCACAATTTGAGGTTTCGTGTCAGGGTTATGGGACAAAAGGAGTGGTTCTTACTCAGTGTCCTAATTGCGTGGAAGTCCGTCAATTTTTGGAAAACGGGAAAAGGGGGGACAAGTCAATTTCTTCCCCCCCCCCCGGTCCTAACAGTAGGGATAAGGTTAGAGGTCTCTGTGAGTAATAGTAATGTGTTTTTGTGTGTACAAGAGATGGATTATTCGTTGCCGAGTGAGGAGAACTCACTCTCTAATCCATCTCAAGTGTGTATTGTTGGTGAGGAGGACTCACCTGCAAGTGTTGGTAATTTGTGTGTTGCGAGTGAGGAGAACTCACTCTCAAGAGTTGGTGATTTGTGTGTTGCGAGTAAGGAGAACTCACTCTCGAAAGTAGAGAATTTGTGTGTTGCGACTGAGGAACTCACTCTCAAGAGTTGAAAATTGTGTCAGCGTGAATTTGGGCACATTCGGTAGGGCTAGGCTTGAACCATGCTCAGGTCGTCGAGGGACTTGCGACGTTTCTGGTGGAACGAATGGCTCGCCAATAGTTGTTACCGAAAACGAGAGTAGTGACTTTGGTCAATTGAATGAGTAGTACTCATTCTCTGTGGGCTTAGATAAAGCTGTAGTTTCTGCGGAAAATCGTAGTGAGGCCCGTAGTATTAGTGGGACTAATTGTGTTGAAGAGGGTTCAACACGTAAAGTCCAGGAGAGGGGAGAAACTGCCTCGGATGCAGTAGGTTCTCCGGATTCTAACGAGATTGTCGATGGGACTAGGCCTGAAAATAGGTACTTTTTAAAGGTAATCATTGCGGATCGTCCATACTATGCATTGTTCGATCCGGGGGCAATGGTTTCGGTTATTGGTCCCAAATTGGCTGAAAAATTCAGAGAAAGGTTGGAACAAGCGGATACGGCAATCCAAAGTGCCATTGGGGGATCCACTCAAACTTTAGGGAAATTAAGGTTATGGTTGACAGTCGATGGATATGCGCAGTCTTTCGAGCTGAAAGCCCTTAGTACTTTAACCCAGGATTTAATTTTGGGAATGGATTTCTGTAGGGAAATGGATATGGATGTCAAGCTTGGGAAAGGTCTCTGGAGGATTAATGGCCAAGAATGGCATAAGTTTACGTCCGATAACAGAGAAAATAACTCTGAGGGTATTTTTGCGGAATGTGCAGGTATTTCGGAGCTCACAGTTGATCAAAGAAATGAAGTTCAAAGTTTGGTTAATGAACTAGTCCTCCCTCAAGGTCAGGAACATGGGGTGACGTCGTTGACAGAACACCATATTAGGTTAACTGATCAGACGCCGGTTAAGCATCGGCCGAGGAGAATGTCTCCAATGATCATGCAATGGCTGATCAAGGAGGTTCAAAAATTATGGGACCAAGGAATTATCGAACCAGCGTCCAGTGATTGGAGCACTGCGCCGGTAGTAGTCAAAAAGAGTGATGGGTCACTCAGGTTGTTTTGACTATAGGGACCTCAATAAGGTAACAATTAGGGACGTTTACCCGATACCGAGTATCGATTTTATTTTGGCAAACCGTTCACTATCCAATGTGACGCCAGTGACTCAGCGATTGGCGTGGTGTTGACTCAGGAGTCTGAGGATGGCGAACACCCAATAGTGTACGCAAGTAAGGCCCTGACAGGAGCAGAAAGGAATTATAGTGTCACTGAGCGTGAGTGTTTGGCACTGTTGTGGGCCATTAAAAAATTTAGGCCATATCTAGAGGGATATAGGTTTAAGGCTATTACGGATCATAGTGCACTGAGGTGGCTCAGGAATCTTAAGGATCCGTCTGGTCGTTGGGTTCGTTGGGCACTCGAGATGCAACAATTGGATTTCGACATTGTTCATCGTCGCGGAGTTAATCATCACATACCAGCAGGTCACTTGGGAATAGAGAAGACATATGCTAGGGTGGCTGCAGAGTATTATTGGCCAGGCATTTGGCATGATGTCCAGAGGTTTGTTCGTGAGTGTCAGAGGCTTAAGGTCTCGCAAGAAGGACCTCAAGGGTTAGTGGGTCAAAGGATTGTGGAACAACCGTGGGTTGTGGTTGCAGCGGACTGTATGGAGTTTCCATCCAGCAAAAATCAGTGTAAGCATTTGGTTGTTTTCCAGGATTTGTTTACACGCTGGATTGAGGTGAAACCAATCAGGTCTGCTGATGGCAAGTCCATTGCGAAGGCATTTGAGGAATTGGTCTTGTTCAGGTGGGACACCCCTCACTTTCTGTTAACAGATAACGGAAAGGAGTTTGACAATCAACACCTCAAATCAACTTTGGAGGACTATGGCGTTAAACATCTGACAACGCCGCCATACCACCCCCAGGCTAACCTGGTCGAACGCAGTAACAGGACCATGAGTTCCGACATGCGGTCAATACGCTCGTACAGTCTTCGACAAAGGTTTCACCGGCCTTTTTGAATTATGGCCGTCAACCTCAACCAGTTAAAAATTTGAGGAGAGTGGTTGAAGGTAAGGTTACGGTTCAGAGGATTGACCCAGAGAAACAAAGTCGTTATTATAATCCGAATAAGCGAGAGGCTACATTTCATGTGGGGGATAAGGTTTTATGGAGGACGCATAAGTTGTCGAATGCGGCAAATAGGTTTTCGGCAAAGTAGTCTCCTAAATTCGAAGGCCCTTATGAAAATGTTAGGCAATTGTCTCCTTTGGTTTACGAATTGGGTTCGGAAAATAATCGTCGCGTGGCAAAGGTTCATGTGTCCGGTCTTAAACGTTTATACCTCCACGTGTTTGACAATAATGGAATTTGTTACTTATTTGTTCAATGTTTTAGATTGTTCGGGCCAGTTTCTTCAGCAGCATCATGGGTGATATTTGGCGCAACAGGCTTCCGTCAGGTTCTGATCAGGCATCAGCAGGTGCAATTAAGCGGGTGGTGAGGAGCCATGAGGTTTCAAGTTCCTCGGAGTATGACGTATCTCTGCCTCCGGTTGGTGTTCGTCCTGCGGGCCGTGGAATCACGTTTGCCTGGGAGGAAGAGGAGCGATCATGTTCGGCTCGCCCTGGCACAGGCGTGGATCGTGGCGCGTATGTTTTGAGGAGCCGTGAATTTTTGGAGAGCCAGTACGCTGTTGAGGAATTAAACTCCATTGTGATGGACCAAGAGGAGGATCTGGTTTTGGTCAACGAGGGAGCCCAAAAACATGAGGCTGGTGGTCGTGAGGAACCAGAGGTTCGGGTCCGACCACGGGAGCCAAATGTAATGGTGGTTCCTCGCCCAGCGGACCGATTCAGAGAAGAGGCTAGGTTCGCACGGCCTGTGTTGACTGTGGGACGGATTTTCTGTCGTTTGGACCGCATCCTAACGGATCCGGATTTGAATCCTCCTATGGGGGCATGCTTCAATTGCTGGAGTATGTCCCACAAGTTGGCTTATTGTCCGGAGCCAATTGACATTTTTTGCCGGAATTGTGGCCGATATGGAGTCACCATGGAGGATTGTCCCCGTTGTGCACGGGCTTACGGTTTGTGGATGAAGCGTTCGGGGTCTTCGATGTCGTTGGAGAAATCTGACCAGTCAGGGTTAGGTAAAAGGGGTCAAGGGACTAAGGGCGGCGATAAGGGAATTGCCCTTCACAAAAAGTGGCATCGGTGGTCGTTCGGGCTGAGGTTGGGGAACCGGGGCAACCTGCTCCAGCTCCGATGGCTGAAGGGTTGCCATTGGTTGCCTCAGCAGCTAGATCGTTACCTGTGGTGGTTCCTGATCCAGTGTCTTCGGCCACAGGATTGATGGACGATTTAAGGTTGTTAGCGGCATCTTTGGTTGGCCTCCCGCAGGAATTGGCGATTGCGGCTCGTACTGCCTTCTGGCAGGATCGCCAGCGTATAGGCCCCAGTATTTTTAAGAGAAAAAAAAGTTTATTTTTGGTTTTTATTATTATTTAGTTTGATTTGATAATTTAATTTTTCTTGGTTAAGTGTTAACTAATTTTTGAATAAATACGTTTAATTTCATATCTTAAATTGGTAGTTTTTCTTTTGTTAATTTTGGGTTTAATCGGCAACAATTTTTGGATTATTGTTGGCCTAGGAGAGGGAATTGTAACGAAGCATTTCGTTATGATTTTCCTTTTTAGTCATTTGGGTTATTATTGACATTTGAATATTCGCGGGTGTTTCGTGATTGGGCCGGAGGTTTTGGGTTTCGTCTTGTGAGGTGTTTCCAGCGTCCAATGGGTGAAGCGGTTTAGGAGTTCGTCTGTTGGATCTTGGAGGGAGCGTCGCGAGAGGAAGCCGGCCGGCATCATTACCATAATTAAGTGCTTTCGAGTCAGTTCGTTATTAATTGTTTAAGTGATAGTCAAGTCAAGTTTATACCTTGCCCTTAAATCCGATTATTTAGTTTAAAGTGTAGTTTAAAGGATTAATAAATTTGTAATAACTGGTTAAATTCGTGTCTAGTTTAATCATTATTGGATTGTTTGTGTGCTGTCCATATTTATCCTGATTAGTGAACAACATTGGTAAGTCCATGTTTATTTAAGAGGCCTGTCGTTTTGTCTCGCCGTCGTCGCATCCGTCGGTTTGGTTCCGGGGCGGAATTTCCCCTGAGGTTGTTTTTGGTCTTGAGTTTAATTGTGCAGTTGATGCAGTTTAATTGTTAATTAAATAAGTATCTGTCACAATTTATTGTTTTGTTTTAGAGAGAAATCCGTTATTCAATTTTTTTACTTTAAAATTTGAATTTAAGGGTAGTTTTGTCGATTTAAAAAAAACTGAGGGTGATGGAGCAATTCTGACTTCAGATTCGTTTTCAGCGGGCAAAAATACTATAAGATATGTATGTCTAAATAAAAAACAGACAACTTTTTTTGTGAGCCTGTGTTATTGCATCGAAACGCTCAATTAACTATTATTTTATAAAAAACACGTTTAACAAAGCATTCTAAACGGTTTTTGTATGCGAGATGTAGGTTATGTTCATAATCAGCAGAAAAACATGTAGCCACGTGATTTTAATACCAAATTTTCCCACGGTTGGCGCAAGTGTACTTAAGTTGGTGAAAACTTGAGAACTGTGAATACCGAAAACGGGTCCACCTACAGCACCAAAACTTTCCTAAACAATTTTATTAAATAGTAATTTTTTGGTTGTTTGACCGTATGATATATTTTGTTTAATAATGATAAGGCCTAAATACGGTTGTAGTTTAGTTTAATCCAATTTTTTATCTCC
The DNA here is from genome assembly GCA_032873175.1 of Leptopilina drosophilae. Taxonomy (NCBI): domain Eukaryota; kingdom Metazoa; phylum Arthropoda; class Insecta; order Hymenoptera; family Figitidae; genus Leptopilina; species Leptopilina drosophilae. The sequence goes on from CM065482.1 coordinate 22,029,095, forward strand.
TGTAAAGTGTCCCGTCCAAATTGATGGAGAATTTGTTTGTAAAATTCTTTATTCATGTTGATTAATGTAGAATCTTATTGGTTTTAAGGCCAGTGTATAATAGTAATTTTTTGGTTGTTTGACCGTATGATATATTTTGTTTAATAATGATAAGGCCTAAATACGGCCTAAATACCGTATTTAGGCCTTATCATTATTAAACAAAATTTTATTAAATATTTACTTGCAGTATTCGGAATACTTAACCCTTTGTCGACGAGATGTGCTCCTTTTAAACATAAATTTCAAACGCCCTCAATTAATTCCAAAATTACTGAGATTGGCATGAAATTTGTTACTCTAGGGTTTTTGGGGTCGCTGATTTTGAATATGAATTCGCCTATAGCCTTTAAATAATTAATGTTGCTCTAATCTCACCACGAGGAGGTAGGCGATATAGAGAATCATTTTTTTAACTTTTTCAGTGATTTTTAATTTTTTTTTGTTTTTTGGATTTTTTTATTTTTGAATTTTATAATTTACTTCTTTTAACTTTTTATTAAAAACTTTTAATTTGTATTATGCGCTTTTTTGAAGCAATTGTCACAGTATAATATAACTTGTATGTTTTGCAGTATTTCCTTGTTCGGCAAAAAAAAGTACAAAATTTTTGGCTATGTGCATCAGCAAAGATTATTTAAACAAAGTAAGAACGGTAAAGTCATCAGTGCATGAGACTGAAAAAGAGCATTTACCTCGATACTGTTGCACCTCAAAAAGCAAAATCCGAACAAGGAAATACTGCAAAGCATGCAAGTTACATTACTGTGACAATTGCTTCAAAAAAGCGCATAATACAAAATAAAAGTTTTTAATAAAAAGTTTAAAGAAGTAAATTATAAAATTAAAAAAACAAAAAATTAAAAAAACCAAAAAACAAAAAAAATTAAAAATCACTGAAAAAGTGAAAAAAAAATGATTCTCTATATCGCTTACCTGCTCGTGGTGGAATAGGGCAACATTAATTATTTAAAGGCTATAGGCGACTTCATATTCAAAATCAGCGACCCCAAAAACCCCAGAGTAACAAATTTTATGCAAATCTCAATAATTTTGGAAAATTAAGCTGCCATTTTGGATCCGCCGTTATGAATTTTTTAAATGTAACTTCAGATTCGTAATCAGCGACCCCCAAAACCCCCGAGTAACAAATTCCAATTAGATTTGAGCAATTTTGAAAAATTTTGTAATCTTACGTAAAATTAAGAAATTTTTTTGTTCTTCAAGCGCCATTTTCAATTCAAAATCGACAAAAATAAAAATTAGAAATAGATATTTTTCAAGTACAACTATCGGGAACACGTTTATGATACTTTTTGTTCTATTTAAAAAATGTTTTGGCGGAGATAAAATTCTTTAAAAAAATTGCATTAAAAAAACTTGACGTTTTTAAGTATTTTTGAAAAAAATAAGGGTTTAATAGCATGTTTTGAAAATTTTGACCACGCCATTCAAAAGAGCGACTCCAAAAATAGTAGGATATGGACTTTTGAAAAATTTTATGGCTTCTTTCTACTAATTAGTAATTATAGGCGCTTGAAATGCGTGTTGAAAAGCAGCATATCTCGTCGTAAAAGGGTTAATGACAATGTTTAGGGGAGACTGGGGTAAACCCTCTCAATTTTTTTCAGAACCGTAAAAACCTAGGAAATTATTCTCTAAATTCAAGTTAATTTATAAAATTTGAAAGCTTATGATTTCTACCCACGTGGAAAAGTTCCCGGAGTCTCCCGGGAGATTCTCGGGAGCAACTCCCGGGAGTCTCTTAGAGTCTTTTCCGGGAGTAACTCCCGGGATTATCTCGGGGATTTTTTCAGAAGATTCTTAGCAACATTTCCGGGAGTAATTTTGTGAATTTTTGTAAAACTTCACTTAAGAATGCCAAAAATTGTATAAATATATTATATTTACATACCTTTCATATTTATTTAATAAAATAATATATTGTAACGTTTCAATAAGTTTAAGAAATAAAGTTACATTTAAATTTAAAGGGTAGAAAAATTTTCCCCTATTGTGTCTGAAAGTATTATCAAAAAGGATATAATACAAATGTTTTCCTAAACAAAAAAAGCTTTTCATGGCACAATTATAACTCTATTAAATAAGCAAAATTTTTAGTTATTTCAATTAATACTTTCGCTGTTCCAGGTAACACGTTTTTCCGTGTACAAACACAATTTTTCTACCCTTCAAATTTAAATGTCAGTTTATTTCTTAAACTTGTTGAAACGTTACAAGATATTATTTTATTAAATAAATATGAAAGGTATGTAAATATAATATATTTATACAATTTTTGGCATTCTTAAGTCAATATTTACAAAAATTCACAAAATTACTCCTGGAAATGTTGCTAGGAATCTTCAAAAAAAAATTCCCGGGAATCTCCCGAATTGTTCCTGGGAATCTTCCGAAAAAATTTCCGGGAGAATCCCGGGAGTTACTCTCGGAAACGACTCCAAGAGACTCCCGGGAGTTGCTCCCGAGAATCTCCGGGAACTTTTCCACGTGGGTACTAACAAAATAAAAAAGAATTTTTTATTTATCTTTCTTAGTTTTACTTAGGGAAAATTTTTAATACACATATACCAAATTTCAAAATAACAATTTTTGAGGGTAAAGCCGCTCACCCCTCGGGGTAAACCCGATTACTTGATTTTTTTAAGAATTTAAGGTAATCCCGACAGTTTTAGTTAGTATATATTAAATTTCTCCTTATTTTTGTCTTCAGTATAATTTATTAATGATAAATTATGAGTTCTGTAAACAATAAATATTGGTTTATTAAATAATAAGTATAGGTTTCATGAATTCCAACTGTGAATTTAAATAATATTTTATTAAGAGAAAATTAAAATGTAGTTACAATTTTGGATGTAATAAGTTATAGATTTTATTATTGATAAAATATAACAAATGAAATTCGAAATTTAAAATTTAAAAATAAACAATGATAAAACGTGAACTAAACGAAGACAACAAACTTAGATTTGTTTTTTTCATCCGAAAAAGACAACGATAAATTTGGATTATTTGTTTGCGTCGTTTGTTATAACCGTTATAACCTAATAATCACTAATGATGACTGATATAGACTCAAGAGCTTAATAAGAATTATTTTGAGATTGATTCGGATGATTGATAAATTCTTTCATTTTAATATTAGTATAAATTTCCGAATGATAAATTCACTCCCTTAATTATTTTTAATATTAAAAATTTTAAGATCGCAAAAAAACGCAAATACTGTTAATACTGATTTGGCTTCCTACACAAAAATAAGTGAGCGGCTTTACACCGAATGTATTTCTCAAATTTCAGAATAAATTTAAATAAATCTTTTCTAAATCACACAAAACTACATATATATTTTAAAAAAGGACATCCAATATCATTAAAAAAAATTTGTCGACTAAATTAAGTCTCAAAAATATTAATCGAAAAACTTAAAAATCCGAAGATCATTTTTCTTTTTTTACACTTCTAAAAACAATTGACCGCCTTAGATTCTATGACGAATTCATAAAACTAAACGAAAGTTCGTTAATTAGTATGTTAACCCATTTAGTCCCAAATGTCCGTTTTTTTAGTACAAGTTCGAGCTTCCCGTTCTACGAGTTCCGGTTTTTAAAAAAATCGGGACAAAGGTTTTCTTATGGATTTGAGTGTCCTCTTTCAGAAACTGGAAAAAAATTTCAATTTCGACTTCATGATAAAAAGTTATAATTGTTTAAACAAAAAAAACCCGTTTTTTTAGTGTTTTTTTTTCTTTAAATGCAGATTACTTAATTGAAATCGGCTTGGGAAAAATCTGGAACATCAAAATATCGCGTCCAAAATGTTAGGACTATCAAATAGACATATTGCCAAAAACAATTTTTTACAAATTTCAAAATGGCGCCTCAATAATGGCCGCCAAAATATGCAAATTTGGAAAAATAATTTTAAAAAATGTTAACTCTACATTTTTTTTACTTTTATGCTTCATTTAAATAAAATAATGCTGCTTCAATAAAAAATATTGTTTTTTGATGTTATTTAACAATGTTATAAACAATTATTATAAACAATTTGAAAACTAAGAGCCAAAGTGGATGTAAAAATTTATTTTCATCAATTCTTTTTTTTGGGGAAGGTAAAAATGGATATTGAAAGTAAACAATTTTGATTCAAAATTATTTTGCAATGTTTAAGAATGTTATAAACAATTTTTATAAACAATTTTGCAAAAAATGAAACAGAATGGTAAAAATTTTATTTTTTTAATTTTATTATGCTCTCTGGTTATCAAAATGTTGCATAAGGATTAAACTTTCATTTAACATTATTTAGAAATATTTAGAAATATTATAAACAATTTTTATAAACAATTTTGCAAAAAATGAAATGGAATGGTAGAAATTTTATTTTTCTAATTTTATTATGCTCTCTGGTTATCAAAATGTTGCATAAGGATTAAACTTTCATTTAACATTATTTAGCAATATTTAAAAATGTTATAAACAATTTTTATAAACAATTTTCATAGAAAAAGAAGTTTAGAGTGAAAAGAAATATTTTTTTTCACTATTCACTTGTTTTGTCATTAGAATAAATATTTAAAAGACAAATCTTTGTCGTAATTATTTAAGATTTTTTACAATGTTAAAAACAATTTTTATAAACAATTTTTATAAAAAAAGATGTTCAGAGTGGACAAAAATATTCTTTTCTTCACTACTAACTTTCTTTTGTCATTAATAGTGGAAACTAAAGTATCTATTGTTTATAAAAAATTTGTAAACAATGTATAAAAATTTTATAAATAATTCTTATAAACAATTTGCTAAATATGAGGTACCATCATGGAAAAAAAGCATTTTTTTATTATATAATACCTTCTTGTAATCAAATTCTTTGTTATAGATATTATCTTTTATTTATCATTATTCAGCAATTTTTAATAATGTTATAAACAATTTTTATAAACAATTTTAAACATTGTTTATAAATTTTGGATAAACGGTTGAATCATCAGTTTTCATTTTCATGTTAGAATAAGTTAGTAGTAAAGAAAAAATTTGTTTCTTCTCTGAACATCTTTTTTTATAAAAATTGTTTATAACATTGTAAAAAAATTTTAAATAATTACAGACAAAGATTTGTCTTTTAAATATCTATTCAAATGACAAACCAAGTGAATAGAGAAAAAAAATATTTCTTTTCACTCTAAACTTCTTTTTCTATGAAAATTGTTTATAAAAATTGTTTATAACATTTTTAAATATTGCTAAATAATGTTAAATGAAAGTTTAATCCTTATGCAACATTTTGATAACCAGAGAGCATAATAAAATTAGAAAAATAAAATTTCTACCATTCCATTTCATTTTTTGCAAAATTGTTTATAAAAATTGTTTATAATATTTTTAATTATTGCTAAATAATGTTAAATGAAAGTTTAATCCTTATGCAACATTTTGATAACCAGAGAGCATAATAAAATTAAAAAAATAAAATTTTTACCATTCTATTTCATTTTTTGCAAAATTGTTTATAAAAATTGTTTATAACATTCTTAAACATTGCAAAATAATTTTGAATCAAAATTGTTTACTTTCAATATCCATTTTTACCTTCCCCAAAAAAAAGAATTGATGAAAATAAATTTTTACATCCACTTTGGCTCTTAGTTTTCAAATTGTTTATAATAATTGTTTATAACATTGTTAAATAACATCAAAAAACAATATTTTTTATTGAAGCAGCATTATTTTATTTAAATGAAGCATAAAAGTAAAAAAAATGTAGAGTTAAAATTTTTTAAAATTATTTTTCCAAATTTGCATATTTTGGCGGCCATTATTGAGGCGCCATTTTGAAATTTGTAAAAAATTGTTTTTGGCAATATGTCTATTTGATAGTCCTAACATTTTGGACGCGATATTTTGATGTTCCAGATTTTTCCCAAGCCGATTTCAATTAAGTAATCTGCATTTAAAGAAAAAAAACACTAAAAAAACGGGTTTTTTTTGTTTAAACAATTATAACTTTTTATCATGAAGTCGAAATTGAAATTTTTTTCCAGTTTCTGAAAGAGGACACTCAAATCCATAAGAAAACCTTTGTCCCGATTTTTTTAAAAACCGGAACTCGTAGAACGGGAAGCTCGAACTTGTACTAAAAAAACGGACATTTGGGACTAAATGGGTTAAGTACTATTCACAGTACAAATATCTCTATCTTAAGTTGAGTTTATAGCATCCAATCGCTAGTGAGCGAGTTTGCCCTGTACACTGAAAAAATTACATTCCAATTTGATGAAAAACTTCTCATATATGCGCCAAGAATATTTCCTACTTAAATTAAGTGGAAAATATTCTTAAAATAATAATGTTCTTCTTATTGTAAGAATATTTCCCACTTAATTTAAGTGGGAAATATTCTTGGCGCATATATGAGAAGTTTTCCATCAAATTGGAATGTAATTTTTTCAGTGTACAGGGCAAACCCGCTCACTAGCGATTGGATGCTATAAACTCAACTTAAGATGGAGATATTTGTACTGTGAGTATATCAGTACATCAGTTTTCATTTTCATGTTAGAATAAGTTAGTAGTAAAGAAAAAATTTGTTTCTTCTCTGAACATCTTTTTTTATAAAAATTTTTTATAACATTGTAAAAAAATTTTAAATAATTACAGACAAAGATTTGTCTTTTAAATATCTATTCAAATGACAAACCAAGTGAATAGAGAAAAAAAATATTTCTTTTCACTCTAAACTTCTTTTTCTATGAAAATTGTTTATAAAAATTGTTTATAACATTTTTAAATATTGCTAAATAATGTTAAATGAAAGTTTAATCCTTATGCAACATTTTGATAACCAGAGAGCATAATAAAATTAGAAAAATAAAATTTCTACCATTCCATTTCATTTTTTGCAAAATTGTTTATAAAAATTGTTTATAATATTTTTAATTATTGCTAAATAATGTTAAATGAAAGTTTAATCCTTATGCAACATTTTGATAACCAGAGAGCATAATAAAATTAAAAAAATAAAATTTTTACCATTCTATTTCATTTTTTGCAAAATTGTTTATAAAAATTGTTTATAACATTCTTAAACATTGCAAAATAATTTTGAATCAAAATTGTTTACTTTCAATATCCATTTTTACCTTCCCCAAAAAAAAGAATTGATGAAAATAAATTTTTACATCCACTTTGGCTCTTAGTTTTCAAATTGTTTATAATAATTGTTTATAACATTGTTAAATAACATCAAAAAACAATATTTTTTATTGAAGCAGCATTATTTTATTTAAATGAAGCATAAAAGTAAAAAAAATGTAGAGTTAAAATTTTTTAAAATTATTTTTCCAAATTTGCATATTTTGGCGGCCATTATTGAGGCGCCATTTTGAAATTTGTAAAAAATTGTTTTTGGCAATATGTCTATTTGATAGTCCTAACATTTTGGACGCGATATTTTGATGTTCCAGATTTTTCCCAAGCCGATTTCAATTAAGTAATCTGCATTTAAAGAAAAAAAACACTAAAAAAACGGGTTTTTTTTGTTTAAACAATTATAACTTTTTATCATGAAGTCGAAATTGAAATTTTTTTCCAGTTTCTGAAAGAGGACACTCAAATCCATAAGAAAACCTTTGTCCGGATTTTTTTAAAAACCGGAACTCGTAGAACGGGAAGCTCGAACTTGTACTAAAAAAACGGACATTTGGGACTAAATGGGTTAAGTACTATTCACAGTACAAATATCTCTATCTTAAGTTGAGTTTATAGCATCCAATCGCTAGTGAGCGAGTTTGCCCTGTACACTGAAAAAATTACATTCCAATTTGATGAAAAACTTCTCATATATGCGCCAAGAATATTTCCTACTTAAATTAAGTGGAAAATATTCTTAAAATAATAATGTTCTTCTTATTGTAAGAATATTTCCCACTTAATTTAAGTGGGAAATATTCTTGGCGCATATATGAGAAGTTTTCCATCAAATTGGAATGTAATTTTTTCAGTGTACAGGGCAAACCCGCTCACTAGCGATTGGATGCTATAAACTCAACTTAAGATGGAGATATTTGTACTGTGAGTATATCAGTACATCAGTTTTCATTTTCATGTTAGAATAAGTTAGTAGTAAAGAAAAAATTTGTTTCTTCTCTGAACATCTTTTTTTATAAAAATTTTTTATAACATTGTAAAAAAATTTTAAATAATTACAGACAAAGATTTGTCTTTTAAATATCTATTCAAATGACAAACCAAGTGAATAGAGAAAAAAAATATTTCTTTTCACTCTAAACTTCTTTTTCTATGAAAATTGTTTATAAAAATTGTTTATAACATTTTTAAATATTGCTAAATAATGTTAAATGAAAGTTTAATCCTTATGCAACATTTTGATAACCAGAGAGCATAATAAAATTAGAAAAATAAAATTTCTACCATTCCATTTCATTTTTTGCAAAATTGTTTATAAAAATTGTTTATAATATTTTTAATTATTGCTAAATAATGTTTAATGAAAGTTTAATCCTTATGCAACATTTTGATAACCAGAGAGCATAATAAAATTAAAAAAATAAAATTTTTAACATTCTATTTCATTTTTTGCAAAATTGTTTATAAAATTTGTTTATAACATTCTTAAACATTGCAAAATAATTTTGAATTAAATTGTTTACTTTCAATATCCATTTTTACCTTCCCCAAAAAAATGGAAAACTTCTCATATATGCGCCAAGAATATTTCCTACTTAAATTAAGTGGAAAATATTCTTAAAATAATAATGTTCTTCTTATTGTAAGAATATTTCTCACTTAATTTAAGTGGCGAATATTCTAGGCGCATATATAAGAAGTTTTTCTTCAAATTAGAATATAAATTTTTCAGTGTACGCGGGTTTACCCCAGTCTCCCTTATATTAAAAGTTGTGTAAAGATTTAAATGTCCCACGTGAGTAAATGTTTAGCGCGAAACATTCCTGAACATTTTAATTATAATTAGGCGAAGATTTCATTAAAATGTTTAGGAAAGTTTCGCGCAAAACATTTACTCACGTGGGACATTTAAATCTTTACATAAATTTCAATAAACATTGCAATTAAATGTTCCTAATATTGCAAATACACATTTAATAAATTTTTTAAAAAGTTTTGGTTCTTTGGGGAAGAGACTTTGTCCGTAGAATACGAATCTGACCTTGAAAATATTGGATTGGCTCTAGTTTTTAAGTAACTTACGTTTCAATACGCAAAATACGCATTTTTGACATTTTTTGAATGAATGTTAAATCATAAACCGAAACAATAAATCTGTCAGCATAGGGCCAAATTGAAGCATAAACACTGCTCTTCAAGATTCAAAAACAAAAAATTTAATTTACGTACACTTTAACCTATAATGTCCAGAGACATACGTTGTTCCACAAACATATTAAAAACAACAGTACTTTTAACCATGTAAGTCAATTCAATTAAAAATTAGTCTCTCTACACGTAGAAAAATGGATTATTTGTGATGTAATCCAGAGTATACTTCTTATGGTATTTTTACATTACATGTGTAAATTTGTCACGTATCTGCAGCGTTTTTACTATTTATATAGTTTTACTGTTTACTGTATAGTTCCGGTATCGTGAAATGTTATGAACACTGTCTAGAAATGTAACGCTATACGATTATCAAGTTTCTAGATAATTTTACTATATCAGAACAATCATGTGAATTTGTATTAAAACTGTATTGTGAATCTAGAACAACTTATGTACATCCTAGGCAAATGTCAGAATATCCAAGAATTAGTTGTTCAATGGGACCAACGTTTGAAATTAATATTTTATTAATATATCATATGGCAAAAATTGTTAAAAAAAATAAATGTAAAAATAAATGACAAAATAAGGACTTGTCTAAAGAAGGAAAAGGAATTATTTAAATGGAACAATCTATTAAAAACAGAGTGTGATAAAAATTATACAAAAATAAAATTTGTCTTTAAGATTAAGAATGAAATCGTCTCTTCTTATATAGAACTGGAAAAACAACTTGTTAACGAGAAAAAAAACTTGCGCGCCCTGGTGACAACTTATCCTAAGTTATTTCTAACATAAGCAACACGGGACTGCTTTCAAATTCGAACAATTTCCCGTTGGGTAGAAATACTCGATGAAAAATGTAAATTGTTTTTATGTAAAACAATTACTGATTTTGATTATTTAAATATTTCATTTTATATGATAAATAAGTTTTTCATATATTATTTATTATCTAGTTTCGCTAAACAGAATTTATATAGTTGAACAACGTAAAGTAGTTAATGTTGTGAAACTATACACATCATAGAACGTTTAACAATATAAATCAGTTAATGAAGTGAAACTGTATACAGTAGCTAAAACGTTTCGATATAGATTTACTTGAATAGGTTCACGAGTTGTTTACGATATAGTTTTTATCTTGCATATAGTTCAACAAGAAATTTTTCTACACGGGTATAGTAATAATCTTGAATTATAATTTGTTTCGATTTTGGATTATAAAATGTATAATCTATTGTGAATACCAGAAATAATTCTAAAACATTGAAAGGTTGTAAATAGATTATAAAGGGTACCTATAATCAGATTATATTCAGTATGATCTTATTTTATATATTCCTAATTGTACACGGAAAAACTTTGTTCAAGAGTCATTACTAAATTTATTTAAGAACTCAGGATATGGGAAAAATTTAGAACTTCTTTTAGAAAAGTTCAATATTCATTAAAGAATTTTCAGGTGTTGTTCTAATGGCTTGGAAATAATTGTTCTTGACGCTGCGACTGAGTTCTTCAGTCACTGCGCCCTGAAAAAGTCTCGAACTATTTAAGAAAGAAGACGTAGCGTAACCAATAGGTATACAGCGCCACTTGGCTTTAAACGCTTTAAAACGATCTAAAACTAAAGTATCGTAACGCGTCCCTGCAGCCGAGTGGCATAAGGCGGAGAGATCTTGAGTCTCGAGGTCTCAAGTTCGACTACTCACGCGGGCAAATTTTTTTTGCTGATTTTACATTTTTCTATTCTTAAACCAGTTCAGGACTTTTTCAAGAAAATTCCTACAGTTATCCCCGAAAAGCTTAAAATAATGTTTCAATCTATGGTTTTGTAGTATTTCTTGTTTTATTTTCATATCCTGTGTTCTTGAATAAGTTTAGTAATGACTCTTGAAAAAATTTTTTCCGTGTATAATCCATTTTTCTCCGTGAATGGGTTAATATGATCACAGCTTATTGATGTGTATTCAGATTTTAATATTCAAAATAGCGGATCTCGGTGCAGTATTTTGTAAAATATAATCGCGATTGTTTAATTCGTTTGTTGAATAGGGCCGGTACCTCATCTTGCCCCACTCTCCCCTACATAAGTTAAATTTTTTGTTTTTGGATATTCAAGAGCAGTGTTTAAACTTTAATTTGGTTCTATACGGACAGATTTACTGTTTCCGTGAATGGTTGTACATTCATTCAAAAAATGCCTATTTCGTGTATTGAAACGTAAATTGATTAAAAACTGGAGCCAATCTAATATATTTAAGGTCAAATTCGTATTCTACGAAAAAAATCATATAAAAATCAGCTTCTATTGGTTAAACCACAAAATTTTGTTGGTCTGTGTTATATATTTCAGTGATTGATACACAAATTGATTTAAAAATGTTAAAAAAGAAATGCTTTTCCTATAATATGGAGTGAATTAAAGTGGATTGGCACTTTCATGCCCTTAAATTCCAAATCAATTCCGTTTTTGTCTACAATATTAATGAATTCCTTTTCTATTGTTAAATTGTTCATTTTTATACAATTCAATTCTCTATAACCACGTGAACAGAATTTAAATCCCTTTAAAAACCGTTTGAAGAATTCAAGCTAATTAAAGCTTTAATTAAGGCTATGAGGGAGATATTGCTAGAAAAAAGTGTTTTTCCGCCTTTCGCCTCACTTCTAAATAACTTAAGATATTTCGTTCTGATTTATTAGAATAATAAGGGAAATCCGTGCTGTTAAATAATATTATAGAAATTTTCAAGTTATTTTTGAAATAAATATTGCAAATCGTAATTATAAAAGTTTCATTTTTGGCAAAAGTGGAGGACAATATGGCAGCGAGTACACAGATAAGTGGATCTATGTGTTAGTAGTCAAGCAGGTGACGCTAATTCTCAGTAGTGGCCGCGACTTAAACTGACAAAGTGTCTCAACCTTAAATTACTTCACTTTCAATCGTTAATAAAATAGTTTGCTCGAAAAATTAATCAAAAAACGGAGAAGAGCGTGCCTCGGAGAGCCTTCATCAATCATCCCTCCAAATATGAACCCAAAATATTTTATCCTCTCAAAATAAGAGTGCGTTACCAAACCGTTAAAAACTCAGTTTTTTCAAAGTTTAAACAATATTTTCAATAATTACACAGACACACAAAAAAATAAATGTCAAAACTCAAAGGTCACACCTCCCTATCCCCATGTTTTTGGGGTCGCTTAAGCCGAATATGACCATGAAAAATTTTTTTCATCGCCCATTTTCCCGCTACCAACCCCTTACACCTACTCCTGGGGATTGGAGTTTCGGTTTAAATAAAAGTCAAGTAGGATGTCTATTCCTATGTTTTTTTGGGTCGTTGAAACCAAAAAAGACTATATCAAAAACAAAATTGTCTTTCCCTTAACTCCTTACAACCCCCTTAACGCCATCAGGGTGGGGGTTGAAATTCGAATTTTCACGAAAAGTCGAGTACGGTATCGAAACTTTTGTTTTGGGTCGCTGAAAACAAAAAAGATTACCAAAAAAAAATTCTTTACTACCTTAACCCCCTACAACCCCAGGGATTTGACAACGCAATTGACTTTTCGTGAAAATTCTAATTTCAATGCTCACCCTGGAGGTGTTAAGGAGATTGTAGGGGGTTTTAAGAGGGAAAAATTTGTTTTTAGTACACTTTTTTGGTTTCATCGACCAAAAAACGTAGGTTTTGACACCGTACTCGACTTTTCGTGAAAATTCGAATTTCAACCCTTACCCAGGGGGTGTTAAGGGGGTTGTAGGGGGTTAAGGGAGTGACGAATTTGTTTTTGGTAGTCTTTTTTGGTTTTAATGACCCAAAAAATATAGGAATAGACATCCTACTCGACTTTTATTTAAACTGAAACATCAACACCCAGGAGCAGGTGTAAGGGGGTGGTAGCGGTAAAATGGGCAATGAAAAAATTTTCTATGGTCATATTTGGTTTCAGCGACTCCAAAAGCATGGAGATAGGGGGATGTGACCTCTGGGTTTTGACTTTTATTTGTTTTGTGTTCCTGTGTTATTTACCAAAATTTTGCAAAATTCTGAGAGGAGCACGGTTCCCAAAGTATTTCTCTATATTTACTAAAAATTCCCGACCACGATCAGGAAACCATTTTTTCTCCCACCTGGCCTTAAATGGCATTAAAGTGAATTCAGATTCTGGTCACTGAATTTTGCAGACAAAAAAGGAATTGGTTTGGAATTTAAGTGCATTATGGTACGGTCACAGCTCGGCTGCCTTCCTGCCGATCGTCATGGCAATACATAAGAGTAAGAGATTCAGACAATTTAAATTATTCGTCTCCTCTTTCGTACTCTCCTCTTTCGTACTGTGCGCAGGCAGGCAGCCGAGGTGTGACCGTGCTATAAAAGTGCCATAAAAATTAATCCATTTTAATTTACCCTTTATTATGGCCCGATTCAGTTATATTTAAATATAACTGAGTAATAATACTTAAACTGAGTAACTGAGTAATACTTAAAATAATCTTTTTTCACTTCTTAATTGTATTCATTTTTATGTTTAAATATAAAAATATTAACAATTCCATATTTCCATTTACCTATATCAAGTGAAGAAGTTTTTGAAAGTACTTTTTTTAATTTTGAAAAATTGTCTGATTGTTTTCGGTTACAAGATAAAAAATGTCTTTAAATGCTCAGCTCGACACCAACAAAATAAGAAATAAAATAAGAAGATAAAGTAGAGGATTTTCAAGGCTTAAAAGAGGTTGAACCCTGAACCATGTGTATAGTAAGCAAGAGTCTTCCCACTAAGCCAATCTTACTTGAAGTATATATTTTACGATTTATATTAAATATGAAGAACTTTAAAAAAAACTTACAAAAATTTTATTTTGTCGAAAATCTTAATGCACTGCAATGAAGATTGGCTCACTGGTTAGACTCTTTCTTACTGTGCACAACATTGAGGGTTCAAATGCAGCTTGATGAAATATTTTTTTCCTAAATCATAAAATTATTCTAATTTTATGTGTTGTTTGGGATGGTAAAGAGGTTTAAAAGAGAGTCAAAATTTAGACTAGGGTTGAAATTTAATTTTTATATTTCTGAATATATTATAATTTTTAAAACACTTATGAAGTAAAGTTTAAAACCTTCTTTACTTTTTAAAGAGTATTCCTTGTTGTTAATAAGTATTCCTAAACAGTACTGCGCAAACACAATGATGAATCAAGGACCTCCTCAGAACCGAAACTTTTCTAAAAATGTATTAAATATTTATTTGCAATATTCGGAAATTTAATTGCAATGTTTATTTAAAGTTGTCTAAAGATTTAAATGTCCCACTTGAGTAAATGTTTAGCGCGAAACTTTCCTGAACATTTAAATGAAATTTTCTCATAATTCTAATTAGGAAAATGTTCAGGAAAGTTTCGCACTAAACATTTATTTAATCGGGCCATTTTAATCATTATACAATTTTCACTATTTCCAGTTAAATATGCCTAATATTGAAAGTAAATAATTAATAAATTTTTAGGAAAGTTTCGGTGTTGTGGGGGGAGATTATATTCGCACAATTCTGGCACAATGGTCCTCGGACTAATTGCCTGGCGTCCTTGCAGTATTTATGACCACGGTCACGTGATCCGCAGACCATTGGTTCACTAACGTGCGAGGCAAGATTGTTATCTGGGTATAATTCAAAGGATTTAGAGATCTACGGAACATGACTTAAGAATATTTTATTCGAGAACATAACCCTGATTTCTAATGTCTGATGATGAAAATTCAAAAAAGGAATGTAAAATGGTAATACCCTCGTTGGCACCAAAAAAGAAAAAAGAAGGAACGCTTAAATTCTCTTACCGTCGTACATAATCGGAACGCCGGTCTCATAGTACACAAGAGCCGGAAATGAGAAGATACCAATTTCGGCGGCTAATTTGGCGTCTTTTGACTTGACAAATTGTATACCATGCTTATCGGTGTCATCGTCAATGGTCTCGAGCTCCTCCAAGATCTCCGAGCAAGACTCGCACTTGTCGTCGTCTATTAAAAAAAATTCGTCACTTGCATTTTAAAAACCAAAACAAATTTTTTTCTGAATCGCAATAATTGACTACTTTTCTTGACAATTGCAGTTGAAAACAAAAAGTGTCTTAGACGCGCTCTTACAGAAAAACACAGCGAGATGTTCGACATCATTTATGAGGACCTGCAGAGTTTTCCTGTCGACATTCTCGATCACATCCGGCGTTGATGTACGAAGTTCAAGAACCCATTCTAATATCGCCTCCTCATGCATCATGTCACCAGTGTACATCTGTCGAAATTTGTGCCTATAGAACGCCAACGCTGGTAAACTCGATAAATCGTATTCTTTTTCGATTCCATCGTCTGATATTTTTACAAAATCAATATCCTTCTCCTCACATTCATCATCAATGTTCTCTAATTCTTGGAGAATCTTCTGACTCTTCTTGTCACCCTCCTTATCTGTAATTAGTTTTTAAGAAATATTAATGAAAGTATTGCAAAAAGTGGAGAGTGAATGAAAAATAAAAAAAACTTACAGAAGAAAACAACAACGTAATCATTTTCCTCCAAAATGTTCTCCAACATTCGACTGTTGACTTCTTCAATTTTTCCCGGAATTTCTAGAGTATTTTCGTCAGTGATCCACGATAGAACCTCGTCTTCATCGTCTAGATCGCCTTTGAATATAAGAGGTTCCTTGTTCCTAAAGAAGGCGAGAGTGGGAAATGATTTGATTCCATGTTTCTTAGCTAGAGATGTATCTTCAGTGGTGACAAAAACAATTCCTGTTTCGTCCAATTCATCATCAATGTTTTCCAATTCTTTTAGAACTTTATCGCACTCGTCACCATCATCACAATCACCACCTGTAAAGATAGTAGAATACCATTTAATAAATTGATTATTAGAATTTAATTTCAAGTCAAGTGGATTAATAAAACTTACTGAAAAATACTACGACGTACTCGTGCTCCTCAATCAGATCTGATAGAATTTCGTCAGTAACTTCTTCAATAGTTGCCGATTCTTTCTGTTCAATCAACCACTTGAGCACCTCGTCTTCATTAAGAAGATCACCTTCATAAATCGCTGGAATCTTTCCCTCAAAATAGACCAGAGTTGGTAGATGATCAATACCATATTCCTTGGCTTCAGCTTCGTTATCTAATCGAACAATCACAATTCCAGCTTTTTCCAATTCATCATCAATATTCTCCATTTCATTTAAAATTCTCATATCCTGTTTGTCGTTTTTATCATCTGCAATTATTTCATTTTCAATATATCATTAATTAAAAATCAATTTAGAAGATTAAAAAATAATAACTAACAAAAAAGGACAGCCAGGTAGGGAGTTGTCTCTATCAGTTTCTCCATCATTTCGTCAGTGACCTCTGGAATCTCACTGTGTTTTTTTTGATGTAACAACCAACCCAAAAGTTGATCCTCATTCATAAGATCACCTATTGAGAAAAGTTTTCATAAATTTTTTTTTTTTGAAAGAATATTATTTTGATCGTAAAATGTTACCTTCATAAATATGTGGTATTTTTCTTTCGAAAAATACAAGCGTTGGTACTTCATCAATTCCGTATTCTTTTGCCTCATCTTCGTCGTTTATTTTAACAAATGCAATATTATGCTGATCACAATCATCGTCAATATTTTCCAATTCTGATAAAACTTTTTGACTTTTCTTTTGGTCTTTGTCATCTACAAGAAAGATTTAATTAAATAATTATTATAATCATATAATTATACAACCATAATCATTACTGTAATTAATATTATTGGGAAAAAATAATAAGAAAAAGAAATTATTGATAGAACATTTTTATTTTGTACTTACAGAAAAGTACAGCAACATGGGGCATTTTTTCGATTACCATGTCTAGCATTTCATCAGTTATATCTTCAATTTGATCACTTCTTTGTTGGTGTTCGAGCCACTTGAGTACTTTTTCCTCTTCCTCTAAATTACCCTCATATAACGTTGGTATTCCTTTTTCAAAGTAAAGTAAACTGGGAACTTTTTCAATACCATATTCCTTTGCCTCATCAGGATTATCGATTTTAACGAAAATTATACCAAATTGATCGCACTCGTCATCAATATTTTCGAGTTCATTTAAAACTCTTTGAGATTTGCGGTCATTATTATCATCTATTTTAATAAATAATTAGGAAAATTTAATCAAATCATTAATTTAAGACAAAATTAGAAGAAACATTAAATGAAATAAGTTAAGAAATTTAATCTATTAAGCAAAAGTTTGAAAAAAGGCAAAGAAAAATATTTGTAAAATACAAAACGTACAAAATAAAACTGCTAATGTTTTTCCTTCCTTAACTAATCGATCTAACATTTCATCGGTCACATCTTCAATTTCATCTTTTTCAAGTTGTGCTAATAGCCACGCAAGAATTTCATCTTCATTCTCAATATCGCCTGAAAAATAATTAATTACAATTAGCAAAAATGTTTGTACATGTTATTACGTTTCTTTTTCTTTTTACCTACCATCATATACATTTGGTAATTGTTTTTCAAAGTATACAATTGCAGGCACTGAATCGATTCCAAATTCTTTTGCCGCTTTATCATCATCAATTTTAACGAACTGAATACCATGCTTGTCGCAATCATCATCAATCTTCTCGAGTTCATGAAGAACTTGCATTGAATCCTCATCACCATGATCGTCTGTAATTGTTCAGGTCGATTAAAAAATTACTTTCTTTAATTAACAAAAATTGTGGTACAAGGAAATATTAATATTATTTTAATATGTGTTATTAATTTTTAACCCCTTAACAGTGTAGTCAAAATTAGCTTTTCGTGCCACAAATGTGCAAAAAATTGTTGTTTTTCAAATTACTTGATATGATTCTATTTTATGTTTTCGGGGTCGCTGAATTCGAATATTTGATCAAAATTTAAAACTTCAAAATGGCGGCTCCAAAATGGCGACCGAAAAAATTTTAATGTTTCCGGATTTGCTCTAAAAATGCGCATTTGGGGGTTTTTGAAGTCACTGAATTAGAATATTTGGTTAAAATTTTATAATTCTAAATGTCGACATCAAGATGTCAACTAAAAATTTAAAAGTTTACGAATGTGGTTATAAATAGTTATTTGAGACTTTCAGTTTTAAGAACTAATTTTAGAACTTTAAATTTTCTGGTCGACGTTTTGAAGCCGCCATTCTGAATTATTGACTAAATATTTGGATTTCGAGACCTCAAAAACCCCTCAATGAGCACTTTCAGCTAAATTCGTAAATTTAAAAAAATTTTTGGTGGAAATTTTGAAGCTGCAATTTTGAATTTAAAATTTTCAATAACGGACTCGAATTCAGCGACTTCGACAACCCTCTAGTGATGATTTTTTGTCAAATCCGTAAACATTCAAATTTTTTGAGCCGCCATTTTGAATTTTGAATTTTTGACTAAATATTCGAATTCAGCAACCCCAAAAACCCCCAAGTAAACATTTTTAGTCAAATCCGTAAACTTTAAAATTTTTTTTGGTCGCCATTTTGGAACCGCCTTTTTGAATTTTGAATTTTCAATAACGGATTTCGATTCAGCGACACCGAAAACCCCCGAGTAGGCATTTTTAGCAAGAATCGTTAACTTTTAAATATCTGTTTTTTCGATGCCGCTATAGCGGTCATACACACTGGGGGCACTAATTATTTTTGCCTCTATAGACGTCAAACACTGTGAAGGGGTTAATAATAAATAATAATTTAGAAAAATTTTTTGGAAAAACTTGAATAAAAATCTTAGATACGAACAGAAGAGTACGACCAGATTGTCGATATTTCCAATGAGTGTGTTGAGTGTTTTTGCAGTCACATCCTCAATAACGTCTTCCTCGTCACCTGTACTCTTGTTTGCAACCAGCCACTCTAGGACATCTTCTTCTCGACTTAGTTCGTCTTAAGAAAAATTCTCGAGTTAGACATTTGTTCTTGGTTTGAAATTATTAATTATGTACAGATTTTTTATTTGAATAATGTGGAATTAATTAAAAATTTAGTGAATTTAATAAGTGTTCGAATGGGGGAATTAACTGACAATTACAAAGGTTATTTTATTTTTAAAAAATATTTATTTCAAATTCAAATAAATAACTACCAAACTAATCTATATACCTTTAATAAGTTAACATTTCAAAAAAATAGTTTCAAAAATTATTCATTTAAGGGCGTGCGGAAAAAAACGGTTTAAAGAAATAAGTAAACATTAAAAATTATTGTTTGACATAAACGATCCACTTTTTAAATTTTTGAAATCTGATATCAGATTTTTAAATGTTTGACTGACAAGAGATTAATGTTGAGATATTAAACGATTTAAAAATGGTAATTTATAAGATGAGACGAGATGAGAAAAAGAAACAAAAGAAAGTCTTTCTCAATATCGCTCATTTCTCATATTTCTCGCTCATGTACATCACTATGTTTTCTATAAGAAAAGCAAACTTATAAACAATATTGATGCTTATGTTTAAAATTAATTGAAATAAAAGTACCGGTCGCAAGATCTAATTCCATATCAAGGTATAAGGATTTGTCCAGACTTAGGTCTAGCTCTAAGTTTAAGTCAGGTCTCTTCAAGTATCGTCACTGGGAATTTTTGGAACTGAATGTCTCAGTAAGTGTCAGTGATAGGCCAGTCGGTGAGTGCAAAAAGTGCAATCTGAAAAGTCTCAATAGTTTCTTGTAGTTTGGGGGCCCCATATAAGAGCCCCATGGTTTGCTCTCGATTTCCGGTTGCAAAAAATAGTGTAAACAATCGTCAAGTTTGAGAAACGTAGTTTTTCGATGACCCTTTCTTCCGGTTAAATTTTAGAGGAAAAAGCTGTTATTGAAAGTTGTAGAGCCTAAAAATACCTTTCAAATGACTGGTCATACGTTGAAAAAGGTTTAATAGTTTAGTTGCAAATGAATTTAAACCATCAAAAATAGTACTTTTTTAAATGTTCAATAACTTTGTTAATAATTATCGAATTTGTTTATACTTTTCCGGAAATATTCTCCTTGCAAAGCTGAATAAATCCCAAAAAAAATTTTCTTGATCGGATAAATAGTTTATGCATAATTCCATTTGTTAACTAAAAACATGTAATTTTTCAACGGAATTTCCCCACTTTTGGACCAACGAATTTCGGTTTTTTTTCGAGAGTACAGTTTAGGAGTCAAACTTTCATCCCACTTAAATGGAAATTCGATATTTTTTATTTAAATGCATAATAATGGAGATTAAAAAAGGGTACATTTTTTTGTCATAAACAAATGGGATAACTCAGCCAATTTTCACTTTATCAATTTGGTCTAAACGGCATTAAATTTCATATGTTTTTACAAATCTTTTCCAAAAAAAAAAAAATCCGACTTAGGTTCAAGGGTGGGAGAGTTAGTTTTTATATTTCAAAAATTTCCTGACTAGTTTATTATTAATCTTTTTTAATGAAATTTGCACCATCTACAGTTTAATACACGTATTTTATGAAAAAAAATTAATTGTTATATTTTAGGCTTTTATTTTTCATTTATATCAAGTAAAAATACAAATATAGTTTTTTCAACTCTTGGACGGCGGAGTGGGGGTACTCAGTGGCGTGTGGTTATCAACGCTACAACTGAAATCAGCCGTTCAAATTTACAAAATTGGTTATATCTTCGTTAATTATAAACCGATTTTAATTTTTCTTTTTTTAATTTGATGTATTTTTTTATGCTGAATCCGAGAATGATTTTATATTTTTTCAAAATACATTATTTTTTGTAATAATAAAAAAAAATTTGTTAACAACAAATGATTATTGTTATTTATTATATTTAACTAAAAATTCTTTTTGTACATATTATTCCATTGAGTTTAAAAAAATATTAAAAGGAAAAAATTCTTAATTAATTATATATAAGCTAGTAGCATCACGTGCACATATGCACGCCGGTTTAATTCGCAAAATGTACTAAGATGATTATGCTACACACTTATATACATATAATTTGAATTTCTTTTTGTGATAATATTACTTTCATTTTAATGGAATAATATGTACAATAAGAATTTTTTGTTAAATATGATAAATAACAATACCGTCAACCGGGGCTATTTTGTGCACTCGAGGTTTTCAATAAAACTAACCTTTAAATTGAATTGTCTGAAGTTGGCTTTTTTTGTAAACATTGTTCGATTACTCGACAACAGAGAGCACTAGTTGTTAATATCCAATTCTTCTCCAGTTAGCAGAAAAAAAATCGTAAAAACAAAAAATTCACGTCGAAAATTTTGAATGTTCTGAAAAATCACACCAGATGTCCGAAAGTTTTAAAGTGTGAAATAATCTGTTCTAGGTGAGTATTGTCAATTATGTTGTGATGATATATACGTAGTACGCTAACTTTTTATAGATTATCTTGAGAGAAAAGTGTAAAAAACTGAAAAACCTCAGATCCGTGGGGCTATTTTGTGCATTAAAAAAATCAAGTATTTTTCAGAAATGTGTTCCACAGTAAGTAAAAAACATTCTAGTAAATAGTTTTCATACATTTTCATCCGACTTTAGTGTCAAAAAACTGAAAAAAAGTAAATTCAAACTTTAACCAGCGCGCAACATAACCTCAAAAAACCAACTTTAATTAATATATATAAATTTTTCAAGTTAATTTTAAAAATGTTTTACTAGTTTCTCTTGAAATAACTTAAAAAGTATGTTATGAATTAAATTGTTATTTATTTAACGGTAAAAGTATTACTTTTAAGCTTTTGACAAATATCGTTCGTAGGGTTAAAGAAAGTTCCTATTAAAATAATGTTTTAATCTTATTTAAAAGTATTTAAATTATAATTTTATATTTATAATAATATTATATAATAATTAAATAATAATTAACAAAAATACGGTATTCGAAAGTATTTTTAAAATATTTTGTTCATATTGTAGATGGTTCGACATTACATACGAAAAACACCTTTCGAAAAGGTGGCTTACTTAAAGGAAAAACTATCCGAAATAAATATTTGTATTAAAATGGTCCTGGGAAATAAGATGACATTAAAAGAAATGTCTGCAAGTCTTGGAATATCAAGAAACACAGCTTCCAAATATGTCTCAGAGTATGAAAGTAGTAAATTAGGAACAGAAGTTGGGCATCCTACTGTTTTTACCTCTGAAGAGGAATTAATGTTTGAAGCCCACATTATTAAATTAGCAGAATACGGATTTCCAGTAAGCAAAGCAGACCTAAAATCAATTATCTATGGATATCTAGTAGAATCAACACGAGAAGTTCCCATATTTAAAAACAATGTTCCTGGAGATGACTGGGTTAAAGGATTTTTAAATAGGAAAAATGATCTTTCTCATCGGTAAGGCATTATTTTTGTTTGAAAATATTAAAAATTAAATATAATAGTAAAATAAATATAATTAATTAATTATTAAATTATAGTATAATAAAATTATAATATTAAAAGTTATAATTTCTACTCTTCTTATGACATTTAACAAATTGCAGGTTTTCTTGGAACATTTTACATGCTCGAGCAGGTGTCAACAAGAATGTCATAAATGAATATATGGACAATCTGTCAGTAACGATAGATGGCCTTCTACCTGAAAACATATTTAACTATGACGAGACTAATATAACCGACGACCCTGGAAGGAAAAAAATTATATGCAAGAAAGGAACAAAATATCCGGAGACAATTATAAATTCTAGCAAATCTAGCACAAGTATTATGTTTTGCGGAAGTGCTTCTGGTACGCAAGTTCCACCATACGTTGTTTTTAAATCAGAGCATCTGTGGAATACGTGGACACAAGGTGGACCAAAAGGAGCCCGATATAATAGAACTTCCCACGGGTGGTTTGATGCAGAATGCTTCGAGGACTGGTTTATTCATCACTTACTTCCCATTTTAAAAAAGCGAAACGGAAAGAAAGTAGTCATCGGTGACAATTTGTCGAGCCACATCAGCTTAAAAGTTTTGAGGACCTGTGAACAGCAAAATATACATTTCATTTCCCTTCCGCCGAATTCAACTCATATAACTCAACCTCTAGACGTCGCGTACTTTCGCCCATTAAAAATTGAGTGGAAATAAACTTTAATCAAGTTCAAGGAGAGCAAAGACGGTGCAAAATTTGCTGTTACTCCAAAAGACAAAATTGCAAGTCTTCTCAAAACCTGCTTGGACACTTTGAAACCTAGAGTATCAGACAATCTGCGATCAGGATTCAGAAAGTGTGGAATTTATCCTTTAAATCGAAGCGAAGTTCTAAAGAGAGTGACTCCACAAATTGTAGCAGATAAAAATCTCATTGGAGAGGCTTTTCTAAAACACGTTGAAGATATTCGTAATAATATTAAACCATCTGAGAGAAAACGTAAAAGAAAGTTAACAGTACCTCCGGGAAAAATTATTATGGCTAGTGATGTTGAAAATTGTTTGCCCCCTGCTAAGAAGCAAAAAATTTCAAAAAAAAAATAAAAAAGGCTTCTGAAAAACTCAAATGACAACTCTGATGATGATTTGCCTAATGAAATTTTTGTTGATGTAGAAGACGATTCTCCTTATGTCATAAACGATCATGTTATTGTTAACTTTGATGATCAACGCTTACCAGGACAAATTTTGTCTTTAAATGCCGACGGCGCTCTAGTTTCTTTAATGCAAAAAACGAAAAAATCTTGGAAATGGCCTGCGAATAAGAACGATCAACTCATTTCCTTCGACGATATAATTAAAACTATTGAACCTCCTCGCGCTAGAGGTTTTGGCTACTTTTTAATTAATTCAGAATTTTAAGAAAGTGTTATATTCGTAAATGTTTTGAGTACTCGTTAATTACTACAGAATTTTATGAAATTGTTACATTCGTAGATAATGTAGAATTTTTCATCTCCTGGCGCTAAAGCTTCTAGATACTCATTAATTAATATAAAATTCTAAAAAAATTGTTTTCTAATTTGAA
This sequence comes from Leptopilina drosophilae, assembly GCA_032873175.1. NCBI lineage: Eukaryota > Metazoa > Arthropoda > Insecta > Hymenoptera > Figitidae > Leptopilina > Leptopilina drosophilae. Next base: position 22,053,481 of record CM065482.1, read on the forward strand.
ATTTTATTTGTATAGATATATATTGAATACCAAAAAATGTTATTTAATATCTAAGCAATATATAACTTTAGAAAAAGTTGTTATTTTTAAAATAAATTTTGATTTCATTAAAATTTTAGTGTTTTATTTTACAATTTGGCGAATAATTTCTACTAAAATAATTTTTTTCACCTTTTTTTTTTTAATTTACTCAGGAATATCTACAGAGAAGATTTAAATAAACAATAAGGATCAAAAAAAATCTTAGGCAACATTATAAAAAGAAAAAGTTCAATGCACAAAATAGCCCCATCCCGGGGGCTATTTTGTGCATGACTTCTAATGACCATAAGTCAGACAAAAAAATTTTTTTTCATTGTCCAACTTATAGGATACCTTCAGAAAGGTGTCCACAACAAATACCAAAAACCCGATTCAGTTTTTCTTTTAATTCTAAATTTTGAGAAGTCATTGAGTCAAAAAATAGCTGTTTGGTGCACAAAATAGCCCCAGTTGACGGCAATCATTTGTTGTTAAAAAATTTTTTTTTATTATTACAAAAAAAAATGTTTTTTGAAAAAATATAAAAGCATTCTCGGATTCAGCATAAAAAATACATCAAATTAAAAAAAGAAAAATTAAAATCGGTTAATAATTAACGAAGATATAACCAATTTTGTAAATTTGAACGGCTGATTTCAGTTGTAGCGTCGATAACCACGCGCCACTGAGTACCCCCACTCCGCCGTCCAAAAGTTGAAAAAACTATATTTGTATTTTTACTTGATATAAATGAAAAATAAAAGCCTAAAATATAACAATTAATTTTTTTTCACAAAATACGTGTATTAAACTGTAGATGGTGCAAATTTCATTAAAAAATATTAATAATAAACAAGTCAGGAAATTTTTGAAATAAAAAAACTAACTCTCCCACCCTTGAACCTAAGTCGGATTTTTTTTTTTGGAAAAGATTTGTGAAAACACATGAAATTTAATGCCGTTTAGACCAAATTGATAAAGTGAAAATTGACTGAGTTAATCCATTTGTTTATGACAAAAAAATGTACCCTTTTTTAATCTCCATTATTATGCATTTAAATAAAAAACATCGAATTTCCATTTAAGTGGGATGAAAGTTTGACTCCTAAACTGTACTCTCGAAAAAAAACCGAAATTCGTTGGTCCAAAAGTGGGGAAATTCCGTTGAAAAATTACATGTTTTTAGTTAACAAATGGAATTATGCATAAACTATTTTTCCGATCAAGAACATTTTTTTTGGGATTTATTCAGCTTTGCAAGGAGAATATTTCTGGAAAATTATAAACAAATTCGATAATTATTAACAAAGTTATTGAACAATTAAAAAAGTACTATTTTTGATGGTTTAAATTCATTTGCAACTAAACTAATAAACCTTTTTCAACGTATGACCAGTCATTTGAAAGGTATTTTTAGGCTCTACAACTTTCAATAACAGCTTTTTCCTCTAAAATTTAACCGGAAGCAAGGGTCATCACGATTGTTTACACTATTTTTTGCAACCGGAAATCGAGAGCAAACCATGGGGCTCTTATATGGGGCCCCCAAACTACAAGAAACTATTGAGACTTTTCAGGTTGCACTTTTGTGCACTTTTTGCACTCGCCGACTGGCCTATGACCTAAACCACGCCCTTTTAGTAAAAGTGATCATTTCATTAGCTTATGTTTCAAACTGGTTCGTCGAAGTCGAATTTTCGCATTGGAGAAAGTAAAAAAATTGGACAAGTGCGAGTTCTGCCGTCCTTTTTAAAAAAGGCACTATCTACATTTTTTAAGAAAAATGAGTTTTTTATATGGCTGGATTCGTTACAAAATTCAAAAATTATCTGTGCAATCGAAAATTATAAATTTTAATTAGTTAAAATGTAAATTAGATTTTAATTGTAAAAATTAGCTAATTATCCATTTTTTTGTAGATAGTGACGCTTTTAAAAGGAAAACATCTCCATCTGATTGTAAAATACTGATTTTTTAGACTCCAAAAATGTGCACTATGTACATAGGCCGCTGCCATATGTATTTCCTTCAATTTTTAGTTTAAAATTTTGCACTATCTACTGTTTTGCATATTATTATTATTTAAAATTATACATTTATTTTTGCAGCAATGAAAAGAGCGGGTCCGATTTAGTTAAGAACAATAGGTTGATTTACAAAATTTTATTTTTGTTAAGAGATATAAATGCAAACGCGTTTAGTTAAATATCTCGGTTCAAGTTAAAATGTAGATAGTGCCTTTTTTAAAAAGGACGGCAGAGTTGTACTCGCACTGCAATGGCGTGTTAAAATAATACTTGAAACATTTATCGATAACTGGTAGAATTAAAAAAACATTTAAAAAGTGTATGTCCAATTTTTTTAGTTACAAAATTAAAGAGAGAAAACAATTTCCCCTTTATTCTTTAAAATTTTTTTCTTCTTTAAAATATTTAATGCCACTTGTTTTAACTAAAAAAAATTTTTTTTCAAAAAGTTTCTTAAATAAATTTTTTGTCGTCAGACTGTTACATAAAACTAGTATACCAATTTTTAGCTCATTAGGTCAAATAATGTAAAAATTAAAAAAAAATTTTTCAAAATTTTTTTTAGTTTTTCCTTGACAACGCTATGGCCATTATTACATAGCAAGTTCTCTATATTATCCCTGTAATATTAGCGTTAAAATACACCAACACCAGTATGCCAAATTTTAGTCCTCCATGTTGAATAGTTTAGAAGTTAAGGGGGGGATTGCCACTTTTCATGCATTTTTGGCCAAAAATTTTGTTATTTCCGTGAAAACGCTATGGCTATCACCTCCAATCACATTCTCCATATTTTTCCTGTAATCTACGTGTGAAAATACGTATCTGTACCAAATTTGAGCTCTCTAGGTCAAATAGTTTTGCCGCTAAGGGGGGGGGGGGCACGATTTGACTACGGACACAAGTCTCACCAATAAGGTTCCGTCGGTACACTGTAGGTTGTACGGAACCCTAAAAATGGGAGAAAGTTTTTTTTATTTTAATCAATTAAATAATATTTACTTTGTATACTGAAATATTTGATTCAAATACAATTTAATTGATTCATCTTAACATTTTTTTGATAATATTTAAATAATCGGTTATTTTAATCAAATAATTTTTTATTGTGTATATTAATAATTTTAAATAAAAGCATTATTTCTATTAAAATTTAATTATACAATCATCATATACTATTTTATATTTATTTATATTTAATTATTTACTATGTTTAAATTATTTTCTTCAATTCAATTTAATTTAATGCTTCTTAGACATTCTTAATTTATTTAAAAAGTAGAAAAATCCCGCTACTGTGGACTACTTGACTGCCACCTAGGCATTAGTTCAGGTCTAATTCTTGTTATACATTTAGTTTTAAGTCTTGCATTTTATTTAATACTGGGTTCAGTTCTAGGTCAATCACTTGTTACAAATCTAAGTTCAGTCATTTTTTTTGTTCTAATTCAATGTAGAAATCTGAGACTTGGTCTAATTTCATGTTTAGGTCTCAATCTATGTTTAGTTCAAGCTCTGTCTCTAATTCTGAGTCTGGAAATCTTTTAGGTCTAATTTTAAATATATTTCTATGTACATGGTTATGCGAGCAACTATGTCTGGAAATAAAATCTAATTTGAGGCTGAGGTCAGGGTCTAATTCTAAATCTAGTTTGAATTCTAAGAATTAAGTGAGATATAATTTTATTTGGAAGTGTAGGTTTAAGTCTAGATCATGGTTTAAATCTAATCCTAAGTGAATAGTCTGGAATCAGTTATTTATTTAGTTATAAAATTCTAAGTCTAGATAATGGTTAACGTTTGAGCCGTTTGCTCGAAAAACGACCTAAGTCGACTTAGGTTTTTGACAAAAAAATTGAATTGAAGATTCACAATCGAATTACTCATATAATTTGCTTATTAATTGTATCGCTAATTTTTTCTATTAAAAAGACATCGCCGAAGATTACTTTTATATAAAAAAGATTCAATAAAATATGTTTAGCTAATTTAAAAAAATTAGTTTTTAACAAATCACTTTGGTCTTTTTTTCTGACGAACTACTAAAAATGATACAAAAATAAGTATTTTTATGAAAGAATATTTTTATTTCAATAAGTTAATACTCCTCTTGATATTAGAACTTTTTGAATAGTTTTACGACATATTTTATCATAATATTTAACCAAATATTAACATTATACAATGCACAATTCTCAGGTAAAATCATCCTAAGCTGTCGTTACACTCTGATGTTGTCATAGTAGTTAAGCTGTCCATTTTCAATAAAGAATTGTTAATCAAAAAGAAAAAATACCTAGAGAAAAACTATCTGACAGAGTGTAGACAGATACTGCCATAACCTATGGTGTGTCGCAGCGCGAAGCATGAATGCGCGCTTGCGTATCAACATTAATTTTGGGACCCGGGAGGTTCATACCTCTCATAAAAATTATAAATAAAAAATAAAACTCTTGATGTATTTAAAGTCTATCTTAAATTAAACAATTAAGAATATTGTAGTGCCAATATTAGTATCAAAATAATGTGTTTTCTTATAAATAATACAAAATGTTGCTAAGTGTTATTGCAATGATAAAATTATGGAAGTGAAACAATACTCAAGAAGACTGGAATATATGTCACTTTTTGGTTGGTTTGGTCTTTGAAAATACGAATAAAGAAAATAAGGAAACCAGATCTCTGGAATTTGGAAAGCTCTTATAATGAAACATCGAAAAGGGTAAAATTACATATTTTCTAATTTATTCTTAAATCTCGACTATGGACTTAAAGACTTAAACGTTACACTGAAATATATAGAGGTTAACAACGATAGAATTAACAAACAAGGGCAAATCCGAAGGTTTCATTCCCATAATCCTTAGCCAACAATCAAAACATTGAACCATGAAAATAACTAATTCCTGATTTTCTAATATCATACGAATAATTATTTTGTAGATCAAGTCAAAATAATTCTAAAAATTTATTAATACTCTAATAATAATGTCATTTGTTGGCAAAAATCTAAATATGATTTGTCAATAGATTATAAATTATGATTTTTTAATAAATTTAAATCCTGCCCAAATTGCCCTGACAATTTTATTTTTAAATATTATCACTGAGACTGTTGTTTTGAATATAAAATTTGTAAACACACTTTCAAGTTGCTATGATCAAGTAAAGCTGACGGTCACTCAAGATTGGCAAACGGAATTTAATTTCAATTAGTAATTTATTGATCTATCAAATGACACTGTAAACTAGGAATCTCTGAAATATTTGGGCTGTTAGTTGTGCATGATTTTTTTTTCTTTTTTAAGGTCAACCTGATATAATACGATTCACAATTTAAACCAAAAACAAAAAATGTAATGTGCGAATCGAGTAGGGGAGACTGGGGTAACCCTTCTTTTGGAGCCCTTTACCCTCCCTCGGAACTGTCGTAAGACTTTAGCCTTCGAGGGACTGTGAATAGTACTTAACATAATGTTAACTAATGTTAACGAATTTTCGTTTAGTTTCATGAATTCGTCATAAAATCTAAGGCGGTCAATTGTTTTTATAAGTGTAAAAAAAGAAAAATGATCTTCGGATTTTTAAGTTTTTCTAATATTATTTTTGAGACATAATTTAGTTGACAATTTTTTTTATGCTATTGGATGTCCTTTTTCGAAATATATATGTAGTTTTGTTTGATTTCAAAAAGATTTATTTAAATTTATTTTGAAATTTGAAAAATACATTCGGGGTAAAGTCGCTCACTTATTAAATTTGTTTAGGAAGCCGAAACACTATTAACAGCATTTCTTTTTTTTGTCGATCTTAAAATTTTTAAATTGTTAAAATATTTATTAAAAGATAAATAATATTCAATTTCTAACAATATTATTAAATTATAGTAAAGTTACCATATACGACGTGGTGTAACTTATTTCCTACGTCGGACGTGATAAATTTACACGAGATTTTTTTACAGTGTAGTTAGAGTAACAAGGAATTACCCAATTCTAACCTTTTTTCAGTGTGTATAAATTTTTTGAACAAAATTATCCTTTTCTCTTAAAACTTCATTTCCTTTATAAATTTAGCTTTGTTTTATTTTGAAAATTCATTTCTATTATCTAAATTTACTTTAAAATAGTGTTATATTAAGAAAAATTCTTTAAAAGTCACCTCGTATACAAGCATCTATCACTTCTCATTACGGAAAAGGCTCGTATGAGAGTTTTCTCATATTTCTTATACGAGCTACCGAGCTCGTATACAAACTCCGCGGTCCGTGTATAGAATTTTTTTACGGGGGTGCCGCATTCCGCGATTTGTGGCGATTTTTTTCAACAGATGGCGCCGAACTATTAATATTTGTTGGCAACATTGAGCGGAATCATGTCTATATTAGTGATTTTTAGGTTATAACGGTTATAACAAACAACGCAAACAAATAATCAAAATTTGTCGCTGTCTTTTTCGGCTAAAAAAAGACTTAAATCTAAGTTTTTTGTCTTTGTTTAGTTCACGTTTTATCATTGTTTATTTTTAAATTTTAAGTTTCCAATTTTATTTGTTATATTTTATTAATAATAAAATCTATAACTTGTTACATCAAAAATTCTAACTATATTTTAATTTTCTCTTAATAAAATATCATTTAAATTCACAGTTGCAATTCATTAAACCTATACTTATTATTTATTTAACCAATATTTATTGTTTTTAGAACTCATAATTTATCATTAATAAATCATACTGAAGACGGAAAAAAGGAGAAATTTAATATATACAAAATAAAACTGTCGGGATTACCTTAAATTCTTTAAAATATCAAGTAATCGGGTTTACCCCGAGGGGTGAGCGGATTTACCCTGGAAAATTGTGATTTTTAAATTTGGTATATGTGTATAAAAATTTTCCCTAAGTAAAACTAAGAAAGATAAATCAAAAAATTTTTTTATTTTGTTAGTAGAAATCATAAGCTGTCAAATTATATAATAATTTAACCTGGATTTAGAGAATAATTTCCTAGGTTTTTATCGTTCTGAAAAAAAGTGAGCGGATTCACCCCAGTCTCCCCTAATCTTAAATAAGCGTAGTTTTTGCATTTTGTCTAAAATAGGTAATAAATGACTACAGGAGTCGAAATTGCTTTAATTCCAAATTCTCCATATTCATCTACATTTTCCAGTAACACATACGATTACACCAAATGCTTCTACAGGGTTGCCAGATTGGGCTACAAACCACGATTTGGGCTATCTCTTGCATATATTTCGCGGCCTAAATTTTAAAATCGCTACAAGTAGCGATTGGGCTATATTTTAATTAATGACTGCGGTTTTTGGGCTTTAAGTCGATGCATAGCAACTTTCATTTAAAATCATATACGAAAAATCATATTTGTGGTTTTTTCAACCAAGTAAATAACAGAAGATATAAAAATTAATACTTCATTAATTTTATACAAAATTAACTTTTTTGAAAGTACATATTTTACTTGCATAAAAAATATCTATTCTTCGTCAAAAACCTTTAATGGGACAAAATTACGTTACTCAAAAATCGCGATTTGGGTTACATCTCTATTTTTAGATGCTTTTTTGGGCTTTAAATATTACTGCGGTTTTTGGGCTATATCCGCGTCTTCTAATTGCGGTTCTCTTTTCTAAGAACCTGGCAACCCTGTGCTTCTAATCAAACAACTCGTTCTCTCGAAAAAATCCTTACACATAAAAAATTGGGTTTAAAACCATATATCCCTAAATTAAAAATTACGACAGGGGAAGAATTGGATGTGGAAATATATCAACGAGATAGTGAAATTATTATAGAGGAATCCTTGGTTTCGGTCAACTCGAATTGTCCAACTTCGATAATTTTTTAGTTAAAAGATTCACCACCTTACATAGTATTTATGGAGAGTATATTGTGCAAAACCTTAATATAGGTAAATTAAACCCAATTGCCATCGCAGATTTAGTGAGGAAAGTCAAGGACGGTCCAAAGCTTATCCAGAAAAATGGAATTAACAGAGTCAATATCACTTTTGAAAATAGAGAGAATGCTAATTCTCTAATTAAGTCAAAAAATATTGCTAGAGTCAATTTTACAGTGTATATTCTGAATTCTTTGAAGGTTTCTAAGGGTATAGTTAGGGACATAGACGGCTCGATCACAGCAACTGAATTTGCGGAAAGGCTAAGTATTAGCGATAAAGAGAATGTAATCTCAATTAAAAGGAGAATTTCTTTTAATTATCAGATTATCGACACCTTTGAATTATCATAGGCTCGTGCATGTTTACCCGAAAATGTTATTGTTTCGTGTTTCGAGCTTCCTTTAAAACCCGTTATCTCAATATCTATCAGATCATATAATTGTCAACGTTTTCGACATATTAAAGCCCAATGTAGGTCTAGGTATGCTACATGCGAATTCTGCGAAGATTCACACCCTACCGAAGGTTGTGGTCGTAAACTGCAAAGGAGCCATTGTTGCAATTGTGAAGGTGATCATGTTGCATCATCAAACACTTGTCCAATTTATATTGAGGAAAATGAAATTCAGAAAATTAGAGCAGATCTTTATGTTGGATACCAGGAAGCAGAGGAGGAATATAAATCAAAGAGAGGAAGCGCTAACTCTTAAGATAAAACCTTCGTAGCACCTGGGATACAACAAAGTGCAGAGTGTCCTATGGATCTTTCAACAAACTCGACATCGTCAGTCGAATCTTCAATTGAAAACTCGCATGAAAGTACCAGTACAAAAGTTAAAAAAATTTGTCGAATATCTTAGTTGACCCGAAATTCCATATCAGCACAGCAGTAATACCAACATAACCTTAGACTTTGATAGGGATAAAATTCAAAATAGCTCACACCAAAAGCTTCGAGCTCTCCAGAAGTTACCCGAAACGAAAATAAAAAACAATGCTATTGGATTTTTAATTGAAGTAAGTCTTTAAACTTAAAATTTAAGAGTCTTTAATTAATTTGATTTATAATTTAGAATTAAGTTCACACCAGTAGGGGGATTACGATTGGAGACGGCGCAATATAGTGCTACGCTATATAGAAAAAAATAGAGATAAATTTATATAAATACAAATGAGAGTTGATTGAAAATTGATTTAGACACAAATAATGGCTGTTGTTAGCCATCTATAACTAATTGTAAGTCGTTTACGAGATGTAAGCCCCAGGGCACATCGAGGCTCCCCTATTGTAAGAGTGACTTAAGACAGCAATAAAAATTGATATAATTTAATTTTCTTAAATATTTCTTCAAAAATGTTTTAAAATTTTATGCTACTAAGAAGTGATTCATTTTTAAAATTGTTTTAATAACAATTTCACATACGTACTAGAACAATTTTTTAGTATATGTATATCTAAAAAATAGAAGTATTCCAATAGGTAATAATTAAAAAATTACATAAATGATTAATGAAAAGAGTGAAACAGTATATTTTTTTATTTCACACATAACTTTATATTTATATAAACGATAACACAACGATATCGAACATCAATTTTAATACGAACATCTTTATGTTTAATTATTGTAAATAATACATTTAAATCAAATTTTGTTTAACAAATTAATGCTAATTCCTTCATTTAAGGAGGATGGTGACACCATTCATAAATAAAAATAATTTAAATTAATTTGATTTCATTTTAAATGATATAGTTATAAAATATTAAGAAAACATTTATTTTAAGTTAAAATATTTTTACAAACAATGATTTTTTAACACAAAAGTGTGAAGCTGATTCAATAAGTTTAAAAAATTAAATTATGCGTCATTTAGAATTTTCAATATATAATATTTAACATAGACACGAAATGGTTAATTGTTTTACATGACAGTGACTAGTTTTTATTCTCTAATCTTAAAACATGTTTAAGTACTGCATCTATAGCTGTCTCTATGCGATATCTATGCTATCATTATTCTCAGACAAAATAGTAGCGATTTGACAGAAAAATCTTGTCAATTTGCTAAATGCTAACTCATAGCGCTACGCAAATTTCTCTTTTGTTTTATTTCTTATCACTTAACTTTTTTTAAACAATTGGAACATTTTATGTATATGAACATCATGTAAAACAAATTTTAATGAAAATTTACAATATTTAACAAAATATAAATAATTGAGCTATATAGCGCCGTCTCCAATCGTAATCCCCCTACAGATGTATCATTAAAATTCTGCAGGTGAAATAATCGATTTCAAAGTTTCAGAAATATCACCTAAGACTCAGAAAATTTACTAAATATTTAAATATGTTCCTTATGGGTAATTTAGAAGTTAATTTATAGTTTTAAGTTTTTAAATTTACCTTAGGTTAATTCTGAATCGTTGCGACATCCATCGGAAAAGCCCCGAATTGACAGGCCCAGTTATCATGGTAATGAAGGAAAAGTTAGTACCGCCGGCTGACCCACTAGTAGAGCGAAAGTAAGTCGCGCGGCTAGCTTAGCGAGAGAAAGTGGTAGATGGAGAGGCCAGTACTATTTTCAGGGAACGAGAAGAAGAAGACGAGCCACGAGGAAATTCGAGACGCTACAGGTGGGCCATGTATTTGTCACCATTATGGAAATTTTGCCTTGCCGCGCCAGTACGCGAGTCCTTCGCCGCTGTCGAATTTTCCAAGTTTTTCTGAGAGTGAGTAGAGAGATTCTATTGTGATAGGACAGCATTGTGTAGTAGAACGAGAAGTGTGATAATAAAATTGTATTAAGTGAAACTGACAGGGACGTTTAGTTAATTTTCCCAAATTGAGCGGCTGGATTCCATAAGGGCATGTAAATTTTTTTCGGCCGAAATCAAAGTCCCCTAGACACTCAAAATCCAACTTCTGAATTAAAATTTTTAAAATATATATAATATATAAAATATAAGGATACATTTAATTTAAACTTTTAAATTCAGAAGTTGAATTTTGAGTTTCCAGGGGTCTTCGATTTCAGCCGAGAAAAATGTACATGCCCTTATGGAATCCAGCCGCTCAATTCTTGTCCTTCGTTTGGATTGAGTTGGTGCCAGCCAGGAAGCCGCCGACCTGGGGATCGAGGGACTTAGATTGGAGAGAAGTGTCAAGTCGAGTCGTCGTGGGTAAGTCCGGTTTGAAATTACTGTGCCAGTCGTGTCTCACCGTTGTCTTTTTTGCTGCCAATTTGTTTGGACAGAATCTCCTCTGAGCGAGAGAGAAACTCAAAGGTTTGAGAGTTTTGGGTTTTGCTGGGCCGAGTCGAATTAAAGTTTATTAATTAATCTTTAAAATTAATTGGCGCCTGACGGCGAAATTTACTTAAATTTAATTTCCTTATTTTTCTGTGTTGAATGCGTCAGATTTTGCTTGACTTAAGCAGAAACTTTTGGCAAAATTATTCATTGCTCAAAGTCATACGTCACAAAATTTTGGGTCTAACGTGGGGCCAAGCTCGAACCGAGACACGACAATAAATAATTTATTGTACATTGCGTGTGTAAATCCAGCCAGATTTTGCCAGAAAATTCGAAAATTTGAATTGACAGATGCCGGAGTGTTAAAATTTGAGTTGTCCTTGTCGTTGTGTGTGTAATATGAAAATTTAAAGTGCCTTTGCCATTGGAATTTAAAATTTTTTTAATTTGACTTGTAAAATTTTCCTTGTCGCGATCAAAATTTAATTGAAAAATTTTTTTAATTTACTCATAAATTGCTGAAAGCCAGTCCGTAAAAAAAATTCACATAATAATTTCCCAGTGAATTTGTGCCAGAAATAAAAATTAAATTTTTTTGCCGAGCACATGTTAGACTAGAAACAAAATTGAAAATTAGTCAAGTGACTGTAAATAGTGGAAGTGGAGAAATAGAGTCGTGTATTCTAATTGTGCGCCCCCCTTGAAATTTGTCAAATTTTGAACTTAAAAAATTTCTCTGATTTTCATACGAAATGGCAAAGGCAATCAGCGAGATGGGGGATTATAAGAGACGCATGCGCGAGTTGATTAAGATCCCAAGCAGCCTACTGATACAACAATTGTGTATCAGTTGGACGTCACATCAGAGAAAGGTTATTGAGGGCGGAGATGAGGGTGGCCATAAGTGAGGAAGTAGACGTGCCATTCGCGGAACGTTACGATCTTGGACAATCCAACAAGATCTTCTTTTTGGAAGCGTACCCAGAGACAGAGAGTAACCCGTTCCCAAATGTTACTCGAAAAAGGGGCGGTAGAATTTCATCTGCAGACGATAAGGAGTCAGATAGTGGGGAGAGTAGGGCCAGCGACCGCTTTAGTGCCGAATTGGTGCCGAGAAAAGGGCGCGGTTGAGTCTGACCCCCGGAATAGAACGACTAGTGGGGTGTACAGAGAGATTAGAAAGTATGTATAGAGGGGAGGGATGGGACTGGCAACAAAGCCATAGCCGGGAAGCCGTCGGAAATGGTTTTCAGATTTCCCATCACCAGTAATCGAGAATTATTTCGCCCCAAAGACCTGGAAAAATTGCCGAGACCTCGCACAGTGTGCGAGGTATAGTGTGCTGTATTTGTAGATATACCTGTAAAAATTCTAATATGTAAGGGTACATTAAGATACGCAACTTTAGAAAAACGAGATAAAATATTTAATGAATTACACAACTCACCCATCGAAGCGCATAGAGTAGGGATGGAAAAGTCGACATTTTGTAATCGACTTTTACCTGGTCAAAGTCGACTAAAGTCGATGTTGGCGATCGACTTCTTTTGGACTTCAGCAGTCTTTGAATTAGATTCTGAGATAACAAAAACATAACCTACAAACGTGAAACCGCGGTGCGTGAATTGCATTTATGTAGCGAATTGAACGAATTGAATATAAAAATGCCTTCTAGTGCGGTGTGGTTATATTTTATAAAAATAAACAACGGTACTAAAGTTGAGTGCTAAGAGTGTAAAAAGCAACTTAGCTACAATAAAAGCACATCTACATTATCAAATCATCTTTTGTCTGTCCACGAAATTAGTATTAACACTAATAAACAGCCCAAAAAAAGATTAAGAGATCCTTACTTTGATGAGCCTCTAGACAATAATGAAATGTCAAATGATGAATATGAAAATTAATTACAGGTAAGAAATTTTTTTTTACAATACAGGTTATGTTTTTTTAATTATAACGATAATTCTCTATATCTGCTATTTTTCTATTGTAAAAATAACTGCTTTTTCACAAAACTTAATTTTTATTGTTTCATCACAAATGCTTTAAAATTAAGGCTAAACGTTCTAAAACAATTTTAAATATGAAGAAAAATTTAATCTTGTATTTTATTTTAAACAATTTTTTTATCGTAGTTGGAGGAGCGAGAAATGCAGCAGTGATAGACGCGTTACTTTTTATGATGGCGAAAGACAATATGCCGCTGTCAACAACAGAACGAGAAGGCTTTTTACAATTTATAAAAACCCTTCAGTCCTTGTGGAAATTACCATCAGAACCGAAGGTGACAAAAAAATTAATTTTAAATACGAAACATTAAAAAATCACGTACTTGAAAAATTTTCTTCCGCTGATTTTGTCTGCCTGACCACTGACATTTGGACCCAAAAAAGCACAATGTGCAATGTGTTACCTTGGCGTAACAGCTCATTATCATGAAGGTAAACATTCGACTTTTATTTACAGTAATTTTATTAGTATACATTTAATTTTTTATACAAGAAATTGATTTTTTTTATATTACAGGAGTTGAAATACGATCTGTTGAAATTGGGGCTAAAGCTTTAAAAGATAGAAAAAACATTCCAAATTTACGAATGGCCTTACGCGAAATCTATAACGACTGGGGTCTAATTAATAATCAAATTTCAGCAATTGTCAGCCATGGAGGAGCGAATATTAAGGGTGCCATTAAAGAAGAATATGGAGTTGAAAAACACGTTCTTTGTGTAGCACATGTTCTTAATGGTATTGCAAAAGATTCCATCGGACTCCATAAAAATAATATTCCATCTGAAGTAGAAAATTTGTACGATGTCGACGATTTGGAATCAGATAACATTGAATTGATCGAAGATAACCCTGGAAACAATAATAATAATAGTTCTGCGATATTGAACACTTTGTTAATTAAACTGAAAAAAATTGTTAGATTTTTTCGAAGTAGCGAAATTGCTACAACTGAACTTTTGAAGCTTCAGCAAGACTCTGGAAAAAATCCAAATCAATGGCTTCAATTAATCCAAGAAGTTTCTACACGCTGGAACTCGTGTTATGATATGATTGAACGCTTCTTACTGCTCGCTGATTTTGTTAGTAGAGTTCTTTTACAATTGAAATTCGATAAAAACTCTAGAAGTAAAGTCCCAAATATGTTAACTGGAGATGAGTTAGAGAGTTTAAGTGAAGTAAGCACTATTCTTAAACCTCTGTGTCAAGTTACGATGAAGATTGTAAGCGAATAAAATGTTACTATCAGTAAAGTTATTTCACTAGTTAATACGCTAAAAATGGTGAGTAAAAATTTAAAAAGTGAATTATATATTATTTTTGAGATTATATAATTGAAATTTATATATTCTTACTTCACTTCGTTTCAGAAAACGGAAAAGGTTTTGGCTTGTACTCCCGTTGGATTTAATCTTAAATCTAAATTGATGGCCAAATTAAAATTTATTTAAAAAGTATTATTTAAAAAAAGTGGATTTTCTCAACCTGTTGCAGCTGCTTCAGCCGTGCGAATTGTTGGTAAGGGCTATTTTTCATGTTTTAAATTGAATAAATATAATAAATCAATATTAATTTTTATCACTAATTTTATAGCTAATTTGGTAAACAATATGATAAATAACAGAGAGAAAGTGGAACAAGAATATATTTCGCATCATGTCGAACATAGCAGAAAAAACGATGGCTTATAGAGCGAATTTGATCAGCAGCAGATTCAAAAGAGATCGCCTAGAGTTCAAGATATTAACCGAGAAATCTTACAAGCATTGCCAATAATACTTCAGAAGACCGCCAGCAGTTGGTTTAGGTCGTTGCGCCGCGAAATAAATTCTTGGAGGTCATTCCAGAGGGCGTTTAAAAATGAGTACTTGGCAACAGTTGACGATGATGACGTCATAGACGAACTTCGAGCCAGGACACAAGGAAAAGGGGAGAAAATTTCCCAATATTTGACCAGTTTTCGACTGATTTTGGGTCACAGGAAGCGACCACTGAGTAAGAAACAACAGGTCAAACTAGCCTATAAAGGCCTGAAGCCAGCCTATCTTCGTCAACTAGAAAAACTCTATTTTGAATCGTTGAGCCAGATGCAGAAGATTTTGAGAAATTACGAGAGGGCCAAGGACTTAAACGAAACATATGCCCCACCCCCTTTAAAGAAAATGATGCGTTTTCCAGGAGCAGCCATGAAGGAGCGGTCACAAACAGGTCAAGAACGAGAGACTGGCAGCCTTAGAGAATGAGTCTGAGTCGAGTGAGAGCGATCACTCTACAAAGACAGAGAACCCGAGGAAAAAGAAAAGCCAAAAGAATGTGAAAGAGAAAACGAAGGCAGAGAAAGAAAATGTTGAAGCCATCAGCCAATCCACAACCCACCAGAAACCAGTAGGGGTCTAAGGGCAAGTTACCAGTACTACACCGGCCTGGACAGGGAAAATGCCTATGCTATTTGCCTATCCAATGGTCTACCCGGGTATGTTCCCAACTGGAGTAAAACAAAATTATCGCAGACCAAATGCTCATAAAGGACCTCAGTCTGGGCAAAACAGTACACAGGCCCAAAATAGCACTAAGGAGCTCGTCGGTGCCTGTTTTCATTGCCAGATGGTAGGACATAGAGCCAGAGATTGTCCCCAAAGAACCTGTTTTTCGTGCCAGCCACAGAGCTATTACTCAAATCAATGTCCCTTAACCTTTTGACAGTCCATGGCTCATATGTGGCAACGAAAAGTCGTGCCACCTTTACGTCTGTGGACATATATGTCCATCTCAAAAATAAAATACTAAACATAACTCGATTTGAATGACCAAGTGCATACTAAGGTTATTGGGGTCGCTGAATCCGAATTTCAAATCAGATTTTCAAAATTCAAATACGCTTGAAACTTGTTACTTGGGGGTTTTCGGAGTCGCTGATTACGAATATGATGTCAGATTTACAAAATTAAAATGGTGAATCCAATATGGCGGATAATTTCAAGATTCATGCAATTTGATCGAATTTCAGGTCCGTCATTTTGGATTTCAAAATCTGACATCGGATTCGTAATCAGCGACCCCGAAAACCCCCGAGTAACAAGTTTTGAACAAATCCGTTGAATTTTTTTTTTTCAACCACCATATTGGATCCGCCATTTTGAATTTTGAAAATCTGACATTAGATTCGTAATCAGAGACCCTAAAAACCCCGGAATAACAAGTTTCAAGCATATTTGATAAATTGTTAAATCTTCATAGTCGTCATTTTGGATCCGCCATTTTAAATTTTGAAAAACAGACTTCAAATTCGAATTTTGCGACTCCAAAAACCTTAATTACAATGAAATCACATTTTTTAGAAACTTTTTTTCTTGGACCGTTTTTGGACCACAAGCGATTTTTAGCTGGACTGCGAAGGAGTTAAAGCCAGCCCAAACAGAGGCGTGTTTGGTTTGTAAACGACCAGGAGTAAACTTCTTGAACTGTCCGAACTGTGTGTCCATAAGATCTGCTCTGGGAAACGGTGTATGTAGGACGCAGCGCAGCCCTGTACCCCCCTCCAACCCAACAGGACAATAGAGAGAAATGTTGTAGAGAGGAGAGCCGAATTGAATGAGCCGTGTGCCGTGGAAAAGAGAGCCGAGTTTTATGAGCCGTGTCTCGTGGAGAGTAGAGCTGAAAGCGTTGAGCCGAGTAAAGTAGAAAAAGAATGCCAGCCCGCGGATAGATTCGCGCCTAGCTGTAGTTGGGTAAAGACGGAACAAGAGTTAGAATTAGAGAGAGAGCAATAGTAGGGAAAGTTTAGAGCCAGTCATAGGTAGAGACGATTTGACCAAATAGAAAACGTTCAAATTCATGTCAGAGAGGAATAAAGGGCGGTCGAGTAAGGAGAACTCACTCCACCAGAGAGGTACAGAAAAGGGCAGAAGAGTGTAGGACAAAAGGTGCGGATGTGATTCCGATACTTACAGTCCAGGGGAGAGGATAAGCTGTAAGAGTCAAAGCTGACCCGAACCTAACTAATGAGGAAGACATCGACGGATCTAGGACAAAGAACAGATACTTCTTCGACATGTCTATTGGTGACAGACATTACGAGGCACTTTTCGATACTGGTGCTATGATCTCAGTAATCACCACCAGAGTCGCAGAGCCTTTCAAAAGCCGAATTCAACCGTGTGGTACAGTTGTGAGAAGCGCAACAGGGGGTATCACTGACAGGGTTGCCAGATTGGGCTACAAACCGCGATTTAGGCTATCTCTTGCATATATTTCGCGGCCTAAATTTTAAAATCGCTACAAGTAGCGATTGGGCTATATTTTAATTAATGACTGCGGTTTTTGGGCTTTAAGTCGATGCACAGCAACTTTCATTTAAAATCATATACGAAAAATCATATTTGTGGTTTTTTCAACCAAGTAAATAACAAAAGATATAAAAATTAATACTTCATTAATTTTATACAAAATTAACTTTTTTGAAAGTACATATTTTACTTGCATAAAAAATATCTATTCTTCGTCAAAAACCTCAAATGAGACAAAATTACGTTACTCAAAAATCGCGATTTGGGTTACATCTCTATTTTTAGATGCTTTTTTGGGCTATAAATATTACTGCGGTTTTTGGGCTACATCCGCGTCTTCTAATTGCGGTTCTCTTTACTAAGAACCTGGCAACCCTGGTAATAGGACCTTGAAAACTATGATCTCCACTTTTCTCGGGGCCGATCATAGAAAATGGGATCTTCATGTTCACGAGTTTCGCCACGCTGTGAACACAGCAACACAAGTGGCAACCAAGACGTCGCCGGCGTTCCTGAACTACAGAAGACACCCTAAGCCTGTGAAGAGCCTGCGAAGAGAGGTCGAGAGTAAAAGAAAATTCGTGAGGATAAAACTGGAAGATTGGGTAGAGAGAATGAAGAGACTAGACGCGTTAAGAGACATAGTAGCTAGAAATATCGATAGAGAGCAAGCGAGACAGGCAAAGTATTATGACACAGGTAGAAAGGAAAGGACTTTTAATGTAGGTGATTTAGTACTGCAAAAAAGCCACAAACTGTCGAGTGCGGCAAAAAATTCGCGACGAAATTTGCACCGAAATACGAGGGTCCGTTTGAGATCGTCGAGGTCCGTTCGCCATCTTTCTTCATTCTACGAGATCAACAAAGCCGTCGAGTTCCAAAAGTCCATATCACTGACCTGAAACCATACTTACCTGTCCTAAATTCGTAAAACGTCATGTTCCTATTGTGAATAAAGAAATTCTTTCAGAACGAGCAGGGAGCTAGGGCCAGACAGAGGAGTCGAGAAAAATAAAGAGAGAGGAAATATCAAGACCACGGAACACCCGTAGCCAGAGGTCATCGAGCCATCACCGAGTGTCTTCCAATTTTGTGGGAACAGAATGAGAAACATCCCCATCCCCACCACGAATCACTCGTCACGGGAGAGGCCAGAGTGGTCACCGCCCCGCACCGGAGTTCCATCATGGGGACGTCCAGACGAGCGGGCCATCTTACCTAACCTTCCCGATCGCAGAGCAACCGGCGTAGGAAGCGTGGAGGAAGCGAAGGAGGCAGTTGGAGGAAAGAAAGTAATTGTCACGAGGCCAGAAGACTGGGGAGAATTAAGTGCGTTGGAGGAAAGGGGAACGAAGGAGGAAAGGAAGGTGATCCGACCAGATGGAGCCGAACACTTTATCACACCTTATCGTTGGCCGGCTGACCAGGACCCAGGTGAAAGTACAGAGGCGTAAGAAAGTAGGCTCGCGGAATACGAATTGGAAATGTTCCTAAATTCGAAGGAGCCCTTGACGACTGTAGCACTGGAGAGAGAAAGAGCTCAGCAGAAAAAGGCGCTCCGAGAAAGAAGGGAGAGATAATGAACAGCCGACGACTTAGAGAGCCAGCCACCCATACCACGAGCGCAGAGGTCGAAGAGCCCTCAACCGGGACCACCGACTGAGCCAAAACGAGCGTTGGGAGCAAGGCAAAAGGAGAAAGGGGAGCCACATCCAGGACCATGGGAGAAAGTCAGAGCGCGGAGCAGAGCGAACGGATAGGTGAGGGACCACCACTCAAACAAAAGGCCAGGGGAATAGTGTTCGGGGGACTGAAATTAATTCCGACTGAAAGGTCATTAGACCCACCGCCCTATAGCTGTTACAACTGCTGGCGAGGGGGGTATAATGCCAAAGAGTGTCGTCAACCACAACGACACGAATATTGTTGGAACTGCGGTCGACGTTTTACTAGTGTGGAGAGATGTCCCCGATGTGACCGGGCGTACGCACGCTACATGGGATCACCACATGAAGAGGAAACTCAAATAGAAGAAAGGCCAGTGAGAGAAGAAGAAGAAAAAAACAGTAGGGAGGAAGAGTTTGTGGATGCGGAGCTATAGAAACAAGGTAGTGGTCAGACGGTTGATTAGGACGTCCCAAAGCCGGAAACGTCAGTTACGAAGGAAGAAAAAGAAGGGAAACCAGAGAACCTATCACTAACAAAAGCACTCGCGGATTTACTAGCCGAAACCCTAGATCTAGCCATACGTTAGCTCCTTAGGGAAAGGGAGAGTAAGCTAGAAAAGGGAGTACGGAAATGAGCCAGAGAAAAGGAACATGAGTGCCAGAGAGAAAGCAGGAGGGGCAGAGAGAGGGGAGGTGAGCCAGAGAGAAGGTAGGAGGACTAGAGAGAGGGGAAGAGAGCCAGGAGCAGCAGTCAAGATTATCATGATGATGACTGTCCTATATAAAATAGTACCGGTCATAGGGAGGGGATTGTGACGATCTGAATTTTCACGCGAGTCACTTCTGTTGCAAATTCTGAATCGTTGCGACATCCATCGGAAAATCCCCTAATTGACAGGCCCAGTTATCATGGTTATGATGGAAAAGCTAGTGCCGCCGGCTGTCCCACTAGTAGAGCGAAAGTAAGTCGCGCGGCTAGCTTAGCGAGAGAAAGTGGTAGATGGCGGGGCCAGTACTTTTTTCAGAGAACGAGAAGAAGAAGACGAGCCACGAGGAAATTCGAGACGCTACAGGTAGCGTTGCCACCATTGTGGAAATTTTGCCTTGCCTCGCTGGTACGCGAGTCCTTCGCCGCTGTCGAATTTTCCAAGTTCTTCTAAGAGTGAGTCGAGAAATTCTATTGTGATAAGACAGCATTGTGTAGTAGAACGAGAAGTGTGATAATAAAATTGTATTAAGAGAAACTGACAGTGACGTTTAGTTAATTTTCCCAAATTCTTGCCCTTTGTTTGGATTGAGTTGGTGCCAACCATGAAGCCGCCGACCTGAGGATCGAGGGACTTAGATTCGAGAAAAGTGTCAAGTCGAGTCGTCGTGGATAAGTCCGGTTTGAAATTACTGTGCCAGTAGTGTCTCGCCGTTGGCTTTTCTACTGCCAACTTGTTTGGGCAGAATCTCCTCTGAGCGAGAATTTAATTAATCTTTAAAATTAATTTGCGCCTGACGGCGAAATTTACCTTAATTAAATTTCCTTATGTTTCTGTGTTGAATGCGTCAGATTTTGCTTGACGTAAGCAGAAACTTCGGGCAAAATTATTCATTGCTCAAAGTCATACGTCACAAAATTTACCTAAGACCAATAAGAAAACTAATTGGATCTCATACTTTGCAGATCTTTGTATAAAAATTGAAATATATGTTTTGAAGGGTGATTGTATGACTCATTACAATTGAGACAAAATTTTGATAGTTATGCACTCTCTTTGCTTAAACAATAAAAACTTTTATTAATTGAGTTTTTCTAACTCCTAGCCGAAATTTAAGTTTAGATATGTAATATAAAATTTATTTTTGAATTTTTCTGCTTATATATTTTAATTTTAAATTTTTAGCGTTTTGCTTGAAATAGTCTCTAGATTTATAAATTGTTCGAGAATCATTTTCGCACTTTGAAAATCTCTTCTAGATAGGAAGTCTTAGTTAATTTTAAAGTGTTATACTTTAGAAATTTAAGATGTTCTTTATAAAATCATGGGCAGGATTTATTAATTTATCTCAAAACACAAAAATACACCTGTGATTTTATATTTATATACATTAAGTTAATTTAAAAGGAAGATCCCTCAATTCTAACTCAAAATGGAGCATAAAGAATTAAAAATAATCAATTGGAATGCACACAGCATTACCAATAAAAGATTAGAACTCGAACAATTAATACATTACACACAACCACATATTATATGTATTATTGAGACATGGTTGCGACCCAATCAGATATTTAATGTCTATGGATTCAATGTGTACAGGAGGGATAGATTAGTTGGAAGAGGAGGGTGGTTGCTATACTTGTTGAAAACAGTGAGGTAACTTCAGCCTTGAGGATTTCTTTGTCTGATCCTGTGTATTTACAAGATTCAGAATATATGGGAATCTATATCCATTCTCTATCTGGTATACTCAAGCTTGTTCTGGTTCACTCGCCACTGAATTCTAATCCTGAAACTGAAACTTGGCAGAAATTATTTACTAAGTCTGAAAATAACACTAATAGAATCATTTGTGGGGATTTTAATGCACATTCATATAGCTAGGGTTGTATGCTTATGAATGCTAAGGGCAACCTCATAACCGAAGCTTTGGAATTCTGTAGAATGATTATCATTATAAACATTCAACTTATATACCGAAATCCGTCGAAAACGCAAATAATTTAGATTTAATTCTAATACCCACTTCCTTAAGTGACAAAACTAAATACACAATCTTAGACTCATCCTTTGGATCAGACCACATACCTATTGTCCTTGAATATACAATATAATCAAACCTAAGAATGTCACTAACAACTCAACGAGAATTAATACTCGTAATGTTAATTGGATACAATTTAGGGATAAACTAGAGGTGCTAATCGTTGAACTAAAAAATACACGGGCTGAGATGTTACCGGGACCTTTTTCTGAATTTATCATTAGCCGAATAATAAAAGAACTTCAAGAGAGTGGTGCCCAGATAACAAAATGCTTACAGTACTGCAGAAATTTTGCACTCATATGTGCATAGAGAATATCACGTATGCTCTCATAACACCACACAGATGTGTCCGCATGTGTGGCACAAAAAGCAATCATTTCGTGCGTTACCATAAAACACTAAGCATATGAATAGCTTTAGTGTGCGCATTTGTGCTAATCACGTGCGTAAATGTTGTTTGTTCGCAGTGTGCACGCACGAGTGCCATTCTCGCGAGACGGACATCGTGCGACGCACGTATGTTTTCTGGGGTGCACACTACCCTGCTGATTACAAAGGAAAAAGAAAGCTTTAGCTTATTTGGTGGAGTAATGATTGTGACTTACTGAATAACGAAAGGAATGAAGCAATCGAAAAATATCTTGGAAGTCAAACAACTGAGAATATTATCGAGTGTAAAAGAGTAGACAATAAGATCAAGAGAGAGAGCTACGTAAAATTAAAACAAAGGCTTTCACTGACTTTTGCGAAGAACTCAATTTTGACAAGGGTATGTCTAATATTTGTCGAACAGTTAAAGGAATGATTTCCAAATCTGGTATCATCACAAATAATACTCACACCGACGAAAAGACAGAGGAAATTATATCTTTGATGAATAATTTACTTAAGGAGCATATTCCCCCTCGTGTTCACACTCTTATCGAGGTGAACGATTTAGACTACCATGTGAACAGCAGGTTTAATAAATATAAATTTGAGGCTGCCTTACTAGCTTCTAATATTCTCTCCTCACCAGGATTAGACGTAATTAATTATAAAATTCTTCGTAAATTACCTGCATCTTTATTGGAACTGATTCTCGAAAATTTTAATGATATGTTTATTCAAGGGAACTACCCGGATTCCTGGAGAAATACCATTTTAAGGTTTATATCTAAATCTGGTGGAGGGTTCAGACCGATATCTTTGACTTCCTGTATGGCCAAACTTTTCGAAAGAATAGTTCAAAGAAGGTTATTATTATTAATTTTATCAGTTTTTTGATATCAGAGAAACATATATGAGGCATTCCATCTCAAGTGATCAAGGTGGAAAATTTTTTTTCTCTAATCGTGCCTAAACTTGGGGCTTTCGCAGTACTAATAGATATTAATTTTTCCTGAAAATATTTTTTACTTAGTTCAATATTTTCTGAGTGGGAGGGGGTTAAATTTTTGAGGTTTTCAGTACAATGCTTATTTCAATAATATTATACTCTTAAACAATTAAACATACAAATTTGACAAAGTACATTTTGGAAAGGTTTTTTCATGCCCTTTCGATTGGAAATAAACATTTCGAAAAAAAAATTTGACCCAAAAAAATGAAAATTAAAAATAAATTTCTATTTTTGGGGGGAAAGACCAGATTTTTTTTAAACGAAAGCGAAGGTTTTTTCCTAAAAGGACAAATAAAAGAAAAAGTGGGACTAGAATGTTTAAACAGTGAAAAAAAGAATTTTCTCCTAAACGGAACTAAAAATCGGGTTTAGAGCGCTCCGGTGAGTAGAAAACCCTTTTTTCAATGTTTTAACATTCTAGTCCCACTTTTTTATTTATATGTCCTTTTAGGAAAAAACCTCAGCTTTCGTTTAAAAAAAATAAAATTGGGTCTCTCCCCCAAAAAAATTGAAATTTATTTTTAATTTTGATTTTTTTGGGTCAAAATTTTTTTTTTCAAAATGCTTATTTCAAATCGAAAGAGCATGAAAAAACCTTTCTAAAATGTACTTTGTCAAATTTAAGTGTTTAATTGTTTAAGAGTAAAAAATTATTAAAATAAACATTACACTAAAAGACTCCTTGATCACTTGACGTGTAATGCCTCATATATTTTAATAAAAATTCGAAAATCCCAAAAACTTCTGGTATGGGAGTCCCTTAGGGAGGATTTTTGTCTTTTATGCTATTTAGTATTGCGCTGCGTAAGATTGGAGAATGCCTACCTCAGGGAGCTAAAATTATTACGTATGCTGATGACATTACCATTTATGTTACTTCAAAAGACCTAATTAGGGCTAAGGAACTTCTTTCAGAAGCGTTCAACAATATCTCTGAGTGGTTAATAGAATTTAGCCTTGAAATATCTATTCCGAAATTCCGATATATCTTATTCTCGAAATCTAATAATAACATTAACAGCGATCAAAACATACAACTCGGGGACCAAGTGCTGGATGGTTCCAAATATATAAAATATTTGGGGATATACTTGGATCAAAAACTATTATGGCATCAACACATAGACAAATCAATCACTAAAGTTAGTTGAGCCAACAATGCCTTATAACTGCTGGCTAGAACTTCTTGGGATCCTTCTTCTGCCTCTTTATTGACGGTTTGTAAAGGAATTGATAGATACGATGCAGGCTTGGGGTACTCCATTAACATGGAGAGCAGCTAGAACTCATCTATTAAGACTAGATAGATCATTTTACTCCTCTTTAAGGATTGCACTGGGTGTTATGAAAACTACCCCTATTCAAATTATATTGTCGGAAGCTGGCTTCACAGATTTAGATATAAGTAGAGCAGAAAGGGCTCAGCAATTTATAGCGAGAAACCTACAATGGACTAAAAATCCAATAATTCAAAATCTAACAGACATTTCCAGTGAGTTGAACACATATAAATCCAAACCTAAAATTGAGAAAATAGGATTATTTTCGGCATTTGAATCAATAGAGGGAATGAAAAATATCATGTTAACCTCTTCTAACCCGTCATACTTTGATTTGCCTTGTTTGCTAATTTGTGAACAAGCTAACACAAATACTATTTCTGGATTAGATATTAAAGATGCGCAAAGTCTAACTGTGAAGTTCGAAAATATCCTGCATACAACATATTCAAATAAAACACTTGTTTTTACAGATGCTTCCTTTAACTTTTCAACAAACAGATCAGCCATCTCATTTTATATCCCTTCAAAGAATATTAATAAAGAAGTAAGAACCTCAAACTTACACTCTATACTATCTCTTGAAATCTTGGCCATAATTTCTGCAATACAATACTCTTACACTTTTGATATTAGTAATATTCTGATAATCACTGACTCTAAATCCTCGATTAACCAAATTTCCAAACCCATTCTATATAACCCTAAAACGTCTTTATTCACTAAATTGCTAATTGAATTAACGGATAAATACAGGAGGAAAGGTCTGGGGTCTGTGGAGTTTCTCTGGATCCCAGCCATGTTGGAATTCCAGGAAACGAATGAAACGAAGAGGCCGATAGACTTGCGAAAATCGACACAGAATTTCCGACCTCTATGAAGAACCAATTGTTTTTTGATGATATCAAAAAACTTATCAGAGGTGATCTTGAAGATTGGGGAAAAGTTTTGTGAACATTTGGCCCAATTTCAAATAATATTTAATTCAGATATATTAATGTAAAGACGAGAAGACCGTGGTTTATAAATATTAACGCAAACTGATGGCTAATTACTTTAATCACAAGACTAAGATGTTGGTATCTACGTACGGCTGATTTGTTTCAGAGATTTAATTGGAACATTGATTTACCTTGTATTTGCGGATTTGAATGTATGACATTAACTCATATTTTGCGTGACTGTCCGCTTTACAGCAATGAGAGATATCGGTTTTTGGAATTTCTAAGTTATTGTGAATCTGATACCACTGATACGGCAATTAATTTAAGAATACTTGCTTTTACACTTTCCCCGGGCTCATTATTAGAAATAAAAAGATTTTTCAAACAAAACAAATATGTGATCTAATCTATGAAATAATTTGAATATATGAGAAATAAAATAAAAAAATTTTGTTATATATAAATTGTTAAATAATTCCATGTTACTCTTTATAGAATACTATAAAGAGTAACATGGAATTATTTAATATAATATAATATTATAAAATGTAAAAAAAAAATAAATTAAAAAATAAATTAAAAATAAATTAAAAAAATTGTAAATTGTATTATAATATAATATTATTTAATATTATTTTATTTTATTTTTTTTTATTTTATTTATTTTTATTATTTAACCCATGGACTTCCTGAAAATTTGAGATCCAGGAAATATATAATAATTTTTTACTTTTCCAATTGCCTTCGCGACAAGATATTGTCATAAATATAAACAGGGATCGGTCACTCCATCGCAAAATCTTGGAACATAACTTTAGAAGAAAGGAAGAAAGTAAGCACAGGATGATTCAGAATAACCTAATAAAAGGCACTACACGTTGACAAGAAAATTTTTGAATTTATAAATTATATTATTTTCATGGCTACTTGACCTAAGGGAACTAAAAGGCCAAAAACCAAACCAACCTAAAATTTTAAATATTGAACTAAAACTTCGGAAACTTAATAAATACATTCAATAGGTCTTGTAAAGAACAGTAATATCAAAATTTTAAAAAACCTCAGAACTAGACTTAGCTATGAATTCTGCTCTGAAAGTGGAGATAAAACTTGACTAGGAATTAAACGTACATTTTAATTTCACCTTAAGTCTAATTTTAGAATTAATTCCCAATTCTAAGCTTAGATGTACACGGAAAGAAAAAAGTGCTACTTGAAAAAGGCATGAATTGAAGTCATGAGGCAAAGCCTTGTCTTTCTCTCCATTTAGGATTAGGTTTAAGGGGAGGCACCACCCCCAACTTTGCCGAAATTAAATTAACATATTTTATTATTGAAAATTATAGAAACTTGGTTCTTGGATTATTTGAAAGTCTATTAAATTCTGTTTTACTTAAATAGCAGTTTACTTTGGTAAAAAAATTATTTTTATGTTTAGCTCCACGTACAAATTTGCAGATTCAATTCCACTAATTTTATTAACAATTTCTTTATATGAAAATTATTGTTATTAAGAACTATATATTTTAGCTTTTCAGCTTTTATATTTCTCTTTTTATTTAAATGGCAATTTAAAACACAATTATTTATTTATTTGTGCAAAATTGAATAACATACCTATAAAAAAACCCAAAAACGGCGGGACCTTCTATATATATATATATATATAAATATGTGTCACGCTCCAAAGAAAGGTACCTAAGAAGCAAAAAATTTGAGGTTACGTTTTTAATTTTTCAAGTTAAAATACAGAAAGGAAATAAAATATTAATTAAAAATTATTTATCTTCAAGTCTTCAAAATATCCAAAATATTCTTAATAAAAATTTGTTTCAAATTTAAATAATTAAAAATAATCTTTTAATCAAGAGAAATCTAACACGACCCTGACCTATAATTCGTTTGCTTCTTAGTTACCTTTCTTCGAAGCGCGTCACATATATATTATATAGTTTTTTTAAAAAATTGTATTTTTTGCAGATAAATTTATGTTTATTTAAGTAATTTATGTCTATTTTGTTACAAAATAATTTTAAAGTTAATAATTATTATTGTTATTAACAATTATTTAAAAAAATTGTATTTTTTAGAGACAAATTTATACTTATATAAATAAAGATATAAATAAGTAATAAAAAATTAATTAATAAATTTTTAATTTAATTATTACTAAACCATTTTATTTTGTTATTGTTTATATTCCTGCCCTATTAGCCTTACACACTTCGACAAGAGTCCCCAAGAAATACTTTTTTTGGATTAAGCATAACCATTTTACATAACTTTCTATATATTAACCTTATTTTGCGTCTACAGCCGGCTTTACTAGGAGTACTCGCAATCGCCTGGACCACCTATTAATTAGGTTTTCTCGCCAAAGGACACCAAGGCGGTCACCCATCCAAGTACTAACCGCACTGAATGGTGCTTAACCTCGGTGATCGTAAGCCACAGAGTCTCACCAATGTGATCTACTATCGGTTTTTATATTGTTATTAAAATAATTATATTTTTGTCTTTATTGAAGAGACTGGTGTAAACCCGCTCACTTTTTTTCAGAACGATAAAAACCTAGTAAATTAGTCTCTAAATTCAGGTTAAATTAAATAATTTGACAACTTATAATTTCTACTAACAAAACAAAAAAAAGTTTTTGATTTATCTTTCTTAGTTTTACTTAGGGAAAATTTTTAAAACACATATACCAAATTTCAAAATTACAATTTTCCAGGGTAAATCCGCTCACCCCTCGGGGTAATCCCGATCACTTGATATTTAAGAATTTAAGGTAATCTCGACAGTTTTATTTTGTATATATTAAATTTCTCCTTATTTCCGTCTTCAGTATGATTTATTAATGATAAATTATGAGTTCTAAAAACAATAAATATTGGTTAAATAAATAATAAGTATAGGTTTTATGAATTGCAACTGTGAATTCAAATAATATTTTGTTAAGATCGACAAAAAAAAAGAAATACTGTTAATACTGATTTTGCTTCCTAAACAAATTTAATAAGTGAGCGGCTTTACCCCGACTTTATGTGAGTGACTTTACTTCGAATGTATTTCTCATATTTCAGAATAAATTTAAATAAATCTTTTTGCAATCAAACAAAACTACATATATATTTCGAAAAAGGACATCCATTAGCATAAAAAAAAAAAATTTGTCTAATAAATTAAGTCTCAAAAATATTAATCGAAAAACTAAAAAATCCGAAGATCATTTTTCTTTTTTTGCACTTCTAAAAACAATTGACTGCCTCAGATTCTATGGCGAATTCATGAATCCAAACGAAAATTCGTTAACATTAGTTGTATGTTAAGTACTATTCACAGTACAAATTTCTACATCTTAAGTTGTGTTTATAGCGTCAAATCGCCAGTGAGCGGGTTTAACCTGTGCGCGGGTTTACCCCAATCTCCCCTACATTAAATAACTTTAATGAGGCTTTCTATTTCAAAACGACCCCCTTTATAAACAATAGCCATTGTAAGGCAATTTTTAAATAATTATTTCTTCTATGTATTAGATTCAAACTTTATTTACTATTAGTGTTTTCAAAAGAAAAATTTCTTGAAAGTTATGTCAAAATAAAGCTTAAATATTCTAGTTTCTTTTCCTGCCAGCATTATAATGGACAATTCAGGGGATTTTATAAAATTAATTTATTTCTATAAGAATTTCAAAGGTTATAATGTATTTACTGAGCAGAATTTGTTTTTTTAAGTTTTGCACAGTTTAACCTCTCATATCTTTGTACAATTTGATTAATTTCTTAAATTCTCCTGAATAGTCCATTATAATGTTGTCAGGGAATGAAACTAGAATATTTAAGCTTTATTTTGACATAACTTTCAAGAAAATCGGATATAACGTGTTTTGAGATATTTAAAAGGATATCTTTCAAACTTAATTTTTTTCATAAAGAATATTATTTTTTAATAAGAAATTTATACTATCGTAAGGTTGACAAAATTTTCTTTTAAAAATACTAATAGTAAATAAAGTTTGAATCCAATACACAGGAGAAATAATTATTTGAAAATTGCCTTATAATAGCAATTGTTTAAAAAAGGGGGTCGTTTTGAAATGGAATGCCTCTAATATATTATTTTTAATAATTTGCAATTTAATAACATTAATATTTAACATTTTTAAATGAATAAGGTTAGCTTCGGTTATCCGTTATATTTTAAAAAATATAGCAACAGAACTACACTGGTCGAAGTGATTTTGAAATAAATCAATTAAATCTCTGTTCTCTTCTTCCAGCAAATCAGTCTCTGTGTTCTGGGTATTAATTGTATCGTGAGTCTCGTTTTCACTCTGAACCTCGTAATTTTTATACATATCACTAGTAAATAGTTTTAATAAAGGGCGCCAATTGAAAGTTCTCATTATTCTAATGATGTGGTATTCGATTTTCATGTGTTTAAAAAAATGTGCTAATAGTAAAAAAGCGCAATTTCATAAAACCGCCTAAATTTGAGAAAAACATGGTTAAACATTTTTCAGATATTTTAAAAACTGTTGAACGGATTTTAAGTTTTAAATGCTTAAATAAAAGCTGAAAACTTCAATGATTATGTTGCAGGACTTTCAAATTTTTCTGGACAGTGCAGCTACACAAACTTATTGCATGAAAGTAGGAAAATTAATAAGTTTTTTTATAATCTCTTAGGTTATAAAAACTCTCAAAAATATAAAATTTATTTATATTTCAATCGACGCAGAATTTAATAGACATTCAAATTTCTATCATTTTTCAATAATAAAATATGTCAATTTAATTTCAGTAACAACTTTTCTTAGCTCGCCCGTCGTTCGTACCGACAATTTCTGGCGGTAGTATAGATTACCGAAAAATCAAATCTTATTCCAATTCTGAGTCATAATCTAGTTCTGAGCCTTATTAACGAGTTTGATGTATTGATCTACAAAATAATGAATATATAAGCAAAAAATAAATTTTTAATGAAAAAAAGCTTTAAAAAATAGATATGTCATTAAAAAGGTTTACTATAAAAACATGAAAATATCTTACGTTCGTATACAATTGGTATTTGATGTCTGTAGTAGACCAAAACAGGAAGCTGTCCAAGATTATACTCCTCGGCGAGTCGTTCGTCTGCAATCTTAACGAATCCGATACCAAGTTGATCGGCTTCGTCATCGATGTTCTCCAATTCTTGAAGGGCCTTTGCGCACTTCTTACAGTCTGGTTTGTCTGTCCCATTTTGAACCAAGATGAAACATTATCGTAGGTCATTCTCTTTTTTCTTTTACTTTACAAACGAAAATCATATCGCTCAATGTTAATCGACGTGCTCAACTTGGGACTAAAATAAATCACTCGGATTTCTAATGTATCCCATATAGTTTTGTCATTTCAATGAGATTTTTTTTCTACATCACATAATCCTGACTTAGAGACAACTGGTTTTTATTTAAATAATAATAATAAAGACAGGCCCAAGAGATCATATTTCGTCATGGTCGAGAAATATGATAAAGCAGTTACGATATTTCAAATTAAAATTTTCTTTTACAAAAGTTAAGTTATTATTTATTGAATAGGATATTAAAAGGATATCAAAGCAAAACTTAAGCAAGCATATTGAGAAAAAAGTTTGAGTTAAAATCATTTTCCATTTCCTTTGGACGAATGAAAATTTTATTTCTACATTATCCTTAGGAAATAGAAACTTTTATCTCATTGATCTATATACACAAATAGTGTTATACATTACAATACTCATATTAATATAAAGCTTCCGTTGCAATTTTGTAGAATCAATGAGAGAAATGTATTTAAATGAAGTAACAAATAAAAATATTCTTTAATTAAAGCTAGCAATTTAATGTCATAACAGTTACTTAATTTGTACAACAAATTTCATGTTATCGTGAGATTAAAATTGGTTGTACAATTATTAGAATAACTCGAAAACCATTAGATACTTTGACTCTAACATTATTCTCTCAATAATGAGATAGTTTATTACTAGCCGCAATTTCCACTGCGGCTTTGGATTGGGGAATAGATTATTACAACAGTTTCAGTAATTACAATATTCAAATAAATATACATTTCTCTCTATAATAAAGCAAGCTTATTTACAATAACAAAATATTTACATAAAGAAACAATTTTTTTTGATCTGTCAAATTCAACAAATACTCATAAATGTGTTAAAACAACAATAATATTGTCAAATTATAAAAAAATTCTTGCTCTTTCGCTTTTTAAATAGTTTCCGAAAAAAATTTTAATTTAAATATTTATTTAATATTATAAAAGTAAATTGGATGGTGCAGTAATTTTAATGACATTAGAGACTGAGATTTGGTTTTCATAAGGTTTCTGAACGTATTTAACTTTTCCAAATATAGGATAGAGTCGTTGAATTCACAGAAAGAACCTGAAAGTATGAGTAAAAATATACTTACTGGAACCAGCTCCAGCGCAATGCTCCGAATCAGGACCTGATCAAATTTACGTACACAAAAGAAATATTTTTCACATGTATGTATTATTTACAAGTATAAATTTTTTTGTTTAAATTATAGAGAACATTTTTTTGGAAATTTCTTCTTTTAGGAAAATGAAAAATCGTGTGAGATGATCTACTGCAATTTTTCGTTGTTGAAATTTATGGTTCAATTTGCCTCATATTGAACTAGTACTAGTTTATTGAATAAATTTAGAAAATAAAGTTTTTTTTATTGTTTCAAAATTTTTTTATATTCATCATGCAGAGAAACACCTCGCACACGTTAAAGCAAATTAATTTTAGTTTCATTGATAATGGACAAGGAAATATTGGTCTTGGAAATTGATTTAGGAAAGATTTTCTACATTTTACATGCTGCAACTTGTATATTACTTTTTATAGTGTAGCTTTTGTATTCTACTTTCTATATTTAATATTTTACTTTTACTTTTATTCTTTAGTCAAAAATTTTACATTTTACATCATATTTCACGTTTTCAACACCCTACTTTCCATATTTTTACTTTACACTTTTTAAAATTAACTTTCTGCTTTTTTCCTATTTTTATTTCCTAATTTTATTCTTTTTATGCATTCACTTAGAATTTTATATATGTCGTAGCCACTTTGTGAAAAACCGCACTTCATGAAATGCCTAGACGTTTCATGAAGTTCAGCCACATTGTGAAAAAAATTATTTTATTTATATATTTATTTATAGTATAAACAAAAAATTTTAAAATAAACAGATCCCATCGTTTGCTTACAATTAGGAAATGATTAAACATTGTTAATTTAGTGCTAGTTTCTTTCAAAAAAATAAAAATAAATTTTTCTTTAAAAAATACGTGTGAAAACGAAAAAAATTTCGTTATAAGAGCGTCCAATTTGATCAATTTTTGTTCGAGTTATGAGCATATTAAAAAAATTTACGTATAATTGAAAAAAATTTCAGATGCAAAAGCAAAATAAGTTCCAATTTGGTGAGGACTCCCTACATATAGGGGAGATCGGGGAGTAATGGATCACTTTTCACTTTTTGTTGCTTAACTTCGTCATTCTTGCTTTGATAAAAATTTCATTATGTGGAAAACTTAGTCTACACGGAAAAAAAGTCCATCAACCATTAATGGATTAGTATATTACTTTGAGACGGGACTCTTTTTCCGTTGATGGTTACTTAACTTCACTTAACAATTATAAACTTCATCAAAGTGTAAAAAACAAGTAATGGATTGATTAGAATGCCAGTATGTGACCAATTGTTTTAGATTTAATGGTGAATTATTATATCAATGGATGTTTGAATGTTTACGAATCATTAGTAAAGTTTGTGAAACGTTAGTTGACTCGTAGTCTAAATCGGTGCTCTTCACCAGCGCATTGTTGCGCAGTGTACCGATGCGCATTTCTTCCGGTTTCTCTATAGTCCATGTGTTTTTGCTGTCTGCTATACAAATCCCTATATACTATTATGTGTAATGTGAATATTAAACTTAACTAATAATTTGCAGTTTAATTGCGTCTAGAAATTGACCTCGATGAAAATATATTTTCTTTTATATTTCTCGCTAATTAAAAAGTAGTTATTAGTGCAAAATCATTTCTCACAAGTTGTGAAAAATTTTGCTATTTGGTATATAAGAACAGTTCGCTTCTAAACTTAAAGTGTTATAAGTGTGCGTTTCTACGTGTAGTTATTATAAGTGCGAAAATGTATTGGTCTAAAGCGTCTAAGAGTGTAAATAAAATATCGGAACTGTGCAACGAAAAAATGTGTTTATTCTGTACCAAATAGTGTCTAAAATTAGGGATAATTCTGAAAGAATAAGTTGAATTTTTTGAATGCTTTTGATAGTCATGGAAAATTTAATAGACAGTTTTCTAAATTTTAGTGAACGAGTTTTATATATTGTGACTCTAAGTATGTTATCCATTCAATGATTTTGTGTCCCGTCTCAAAGTAATATACTAGTCTATTAATGATTGATGGACTTTTTCTTTCCGTGTAACATCTAAGCTTTCAGTTAAAAAAAGTACGCCCTAATATCAATGATACTTTTTTTTCTAGAACAATGTTTTTGGAGAAATGCAAGGTGAAGAATTTCGCTTCGAGCCGGGGTACCGTAAGTATTAAAGGAAAAATGTCAATTATTCTTTAAGAACAAATGTTTAAAGCTCAAAACCTGATATACAAAAATTTTTTACAAGTAATTTTGAAAATGATATAACAAAAATTTTAAAAATTTACTTTCAAGCGTCAAAATTATTATTATTAATTCCACAGTGCAAAATTACATCAATCGACTTTTTTCAAAGCTACCAACCCAGGCGGCACACGATAAGTAAAAGGCGTCAAAATGTTAACATCTACTCAAATCGGTAACTAGAAGTTATCAAAAAGAAAAGTGTGCCCGCTGGGAAATCATTGCACAGCTCAAAATTAAATTAATTGACCTTTTTCAAAAACACTAAATTATTCCACAGTGCAAAATTATATCAATTGGCTTTTTCAAGGCCGCCAAATCATAGCGTATTGCAAAATTAAATTAATTGACCTTTTTCAAGGCCACTGAATTATATAAATAATAATAAATATATAATATACAACTTTTTTAATAATATAATACTAGCGTCGTAATCCTTGCTCGCTTGGAAGACATTTTGCTTGTTTAATTCCACTTATATAAATTTATTTAATAGTATCTCTATTGATAATGTATATATTACATAAAGTTTTATATATATGTCGTAGCCGAATAGAAGAATCCGCCGGTTAGCTAAACGCCTAGGCGGTTAGCTAACCGGCGCCCAATAGACAAATGAACATAATAATTGCTCATATTCTTCTATTGGCCTGAATGAATCCGTCAGTTAGCGAACTGACTAGGCAGTTAGCTACCCGCCTAAGACGTTTTAGGCCAATAGACGAAATACAAACTCACGAAATATTATTAAAAAATAAAATAATTTAATTAATATTTAATTTATTAAATTAATAAATTTAATTTAATGAATTAATGAATATTCAATTATTAGAGTTATAAATTTAATTATTCAAGTCCACGAAAAAATAAATTAGGTTTTAACAAATTTTATTTAATTTTATACATTTAATTTTTACATAGTTTATTTATTGAAGAAAGGCAGACTTTGATGACATCGAGAATTACAATTTAGACCGGATTTAAAGCAAATGCATTTTTTGTACTCATTATCAAATCTAATATTCGAATTAGACAAATGATTAAAGTAAAAAATATCGACGCATAGACAGAGAGAACAAATAGTTTTAGAGAGAGAAAAAAAATAACATAAAATAAAAGACTGAAAATCAAAATTTTCGTGAGTTTGCAATATACAATATAATTGTTCTATTCCAATGAACAAAATTAAAATTAAATATAAAGGAAATAATTTACAATATTAATTAATTAAATTTATTAATCTAATAATTGAATATTCATTAATTCATTAAATTAAATTTATTAATTTAATAAATTAAATATTAATTAAATTATTTTATTTTTTAATAATATTTCGTGAGTTTGTATTTCGTCTATTGGCCTAAAACGTCTTAGGCGGGTAGCTAACTGCCTAGTCAGTTGGCTAACTGACGGATTCATTCAGGCCAATAGAATAATATGAGCAATTATTATGTTCATTTGTCTATTGGGCGTCGGTTAGCTAACCGGCGGATTCTTCTATTCGGCTACGACATATATATAGTCAATCCTCCACAATGACGTTTTTCACAATGAAGGATCCTCCATAATGACGGTTGTTTAGTTTCAATCTCCGCTACAATGGTGGGATGGCGTTACTTGATTTGACTAAGTTTCAGTGCCGTATTCTTTGGGAGGATAGAAATAAAAAATATGCAAATATAAATAAATCTATAAATTATATTTATAAGTATAATATAATATTAATAAATAAATTTATTTAATGCTTATTCTCATCTTAAATAATTCAAATGATAATGCACATTATTTTAACTACATTATTCATTTAAATATGTAAATAATTAAAAAGTTTAATTATACATTAATATAATAATGCATATATAGTATTATAGTATAATATAGAAAATCAATTATTATAATCATGATAATTGAATAAGAATTAAAATGTAATATATTAGATACATTTAAGTATTGAATAATAAAAGATTGACAGTTGAAATATCTGTCAACCGACTTTGTTTACACAAATTTACAATATATTAAAATCTTTAATAGATAGTGTTTGTATTCAATGAATGTATTTCATTTAGTTTAAACGATTGTTCCTAGTGTTTGCAATTTGTGAAAATCAATCTTATAAATTGTTTAATTAATATTAATAGTATAATGTATATTATAATATAATATTAAAATATAATATATTGTTTATATAATCATTAAATTAGTAATAATAATTATTTTATTTTATTAAATATTAATTGTTTATTAATATTACAATAATATTGAAACAAACATATTGTTTTAATTATTAAAATATTTAATGTCACAATTACTTTAATATGAATATTATTTACACTTTCCAACGGACAAATTAATTAATTTAATAATTAGTACGTTTTAATAAATAATATATACATATATCATTTTTCTACGAAAAATATCCCAGTGTGTCCCAAACAATATTTATGATACAATATGGACAGCTCTGAAAAAGTAGTGAGGGGGTATGACGTAGGCAACCGTCAAAGTGAAGGATAATAGAAGGGGAAATTTCGGGCTGATCCGTCATTGTGGAGGATTGACTATATATATATATATATATATATATATATATATGAAGCACGCTTTGTTTATGAGTTGTAACTTCAAAAAGAAATTTTTATTTCAAATTTTCTCCACTTGAATCTCTAGAGGGTCTTCAAATATGCTTACTGGTTGAAGAATTTGCATGAAATAAAATAAAATCAACA
The DNA here is from genome assembly GCA_032873175.1 of Leptopilina drosophilae. Classification (NCBI taxonomy): domain Eukaryota; kingdom Metazoa; phylum Arthropoda; class Insecta; order Hymenoptera; family Figitidae; genus Leptopilina; species Leptopilina drosophilae. The sequence continues at coordinate 22,090,473 of CM065482.1, forward strand.
ATTTTTTTCAGTTGGACTAAAAAGCTGCTTTTTCAAGTTTTTAAAAATCATGGGGAGTTGTGAAGCACTACTAAAAATCGCTAAAAATTATATTTTTTTGGTAAATATTCTTTATTGCGATTTTGCATAAATCGTTTTAAATTTCGAGAACCTAATCATTGCTGGGTATTATATGGGTGAACTTATCTTTTTGATTTGTTCGCGAATTTTGTAAGAATTCTGCAAAATGGAGCACACAAAAAAACTTTATAAACGAAAAATTGAACACATTGTCTTGAAAGATATGCAAAATATCTTCTATCGGAATGAATCCAATTACAAAACGAAGATACTAGGTGAAAAAATATTCAGAGTAAGTGACATCTATCAAAACAATTACTATGCGAGATCTATGGCCGTGCTTCACAACTCCCCATGCTTCATAACTTCCCATTCTCCCCTATACATATGAGCGGGATGGAAAGAACTCGCCGAGACGCTCCGCTGCACGCTGTATTGTCAGTCAAGAGTTCCAAATGCCGATAAAATTAAAGATTGAAATTTTAAATTTTAGAAAATGCTACATTATAGAAAATAAAGAGGCGCATCTTTTTTCATTTAAAAATTTTTTATAGGACATTAGTTTAAATAATAGGTACAAAAACTAAAAAAAGTTCATTTTCATATTTCATTCAATTTCAAAACATAAATCATCGTAGTTAAGACAAATATTGATAAAATTAATCGGTATTTAATATACAAACTCGTTAGAGTCTATAGAAGATGATAACATATCAAAAAACTTAAAAATTAATAATTGTTCAATAATATTTAATTGTAATTAATGATCTACCAGCAATCACATTTTCTTACCTTTGCCGACAAAAAGTCAGTGGAAAAGTTTCGAATTAAAAGAACTTACAGTGAGACATTTGTTCTTCAATGTATAAAGATGTTTTCTGGAAAATTTCAAATTGATTTATTGAAAAGTTTAGAAAATATCGAAGTTTAAACAAATTGTGCGTGGCGCGATAGCGAGTCGCCGTGTATACAGAATAATATCCTGTTTATTATGAATGATCTGCTGCTCATAACTTTTACATAAAAAAAATATTTACTATCGCAAATAAATTGTTTTCAATTATATTAAACTTTTATAATAATAAATAATAAAATTATTTAAATATTTTTTAAATGAAATATATAATATTCAAACCTTATGTAATAAACAAATTAAATTGTTAACAATAATTTAATTTAAAGGAATGTTACACGAAAATATTCGAAACCTTCAAACCTATTTGGTAGTGGATCCCCTCCTTCCTACTTATTGTTCCAGTAGTGAGGTGAGAATCTCTACTGTTTGGAAATAGCGGATCTTAAGGTTTTGGAAATGTTGTGTAGATGTTAATAAAGTTAAACAAATTTACAATATAATGAGAATATACTATAACTTCTAAATCCTAATACAATTATCTAAATTTCCCTTTTTTTACTTTGTTTTAAAGATTACAATCTTTATCTTCTTTTAAGTATGTGATTCTACACAATATCTATTTTCTGATGCGTAATGTGTTTATGTGCATGTTTTGTATTTTAGTGTGTAAAACAACTTATCTCACCTTTGTTATATATATTTATATATTTTCTTAAAGTTCTATTCCCTTTAGTTAATTTCCTTTGTGTTTTAACTCACTTGCACTTTATTTAATATTTCACTTTTTATTTCTTACTTTTGTCACTTTATTTTTATAATTATTTATTTATTCACTTATTTTATTACTTTATTTTGTGGTCTATTATTAGTTTAATTATATAATTAATAATTATATAATTTAAAAAGAATTTTGTTAAGTTTTATTTTATCGCTGACAACGTCTTTCACTTGTATCGTATGTGTAACGTAATTATGACTACATCAATTGTATCGTATGTGATTGTTACAATGAAAGAATAATTCTTTTTTTGCTATATTTTTGAAAAGAAAAGAAAAAAATTGTGACGACAATTATGTTGTCATGCCCCTCTTCTAATTAGGCTGACGTCCCTTGGCATCCATTACTAAATGATTCTTTTCTTTACAATTTTTGTAAAATCTTTCCTCGTTTTAAAGATTTATACTTCAAATAAGTGTGAATTATTGTTTTGAGTTATAGCATAGTTTTAAGTTTAGTTTACATTAAAAGCAAAAAAACTAGTTTTTGGTAGATTTACACATTAACTTTGTATATAGTCAAATTTTTTTTATTGCTGATATAAAAATTATGTTTTTAATAGTTTTGTTGGTTTGCATATAATCCATATATTTATTAAAACGTATTTTAAGGTCTAGTGTGGTAAAAAAATGCTTTATCTTTTTTTTAACATGTCTTCCAACGACATTACAAAAAAATAAACAGAATCTTAACTGTTTATATATAATATGATGTAAAAGTTGTTGATCAGTGTCAATTTAAATAGTCCAAGATGTATATTCTGTCATTTTATTAGTCTGATCATGAAAGTAATATTTTTTATAAAAATTAAGCTTTCGCTCCACGACGCAGAGCCTCCTCAGAATTTAATTCACACTACAATAAAAAAACAAATATTGCACACAGTAGTCAAAAAACATTCCTTTCAAACGAAAAAACATGTGTACAAGCCAACCAAATAAATATACAAATAAAGAAACAAACATTAAAAAAGAAAAGAAAGGAAGTAAAACCTTCCTCCTTTTTTACAAGTCACATGTTGGTATAAGACTTTTTTTTCAAAAAAAATGTTTAAAATGTTTATAATTAAAATGGAATAAGATTAGAGATTATACAAACATTCCAGATAAGGAATTTCTGGTTTTAGTTAATTTTTGCATTGATAATTTTTATTGTGTTTTTCAGGGTGAATTTTTTAAACAAATTTTTGGTACACTAATGGGGTCCCCCCTTTCAGGTGTTATTGCTGACATAGTCATGGAAAAGTTGGAGTTTGATATTTTACAAAAATTAAATTTTGATTATATTTTTTATTTCCGGTATGTCGATGACTTAATTACCTGTATACCAGAAGAATGCGTCACCGACATGCTTGGCATTTTTAACTCTTATCACCCAAGGATTCAATTTACCATCGAAGAGGAGTCGAATAATTCGATCGCATTCTTGGATGCAAAGATTTATAGAGAAAACAATATACTTATAACTAATTGGTATAGAAAATCAACTTTTTCAGGACGATATGTCAATTTTAATTCAGAAGTGTGTGTTAAAGATAAAATTTCTATTATTTATGGTTTGGTTGATAAAGCTATAAGATTGTCTGACATCAGGTTTCAAGAGGAAAATTTAGAATTAATTTTTAGTATACTTAAACATAATGATTTTCCAGAAAAACCCATAAAAAAGTATGTGAAAATGAGACTTCAGTCTCTTAATTTGAATGTAAATAATGTGTCGAAGAGGACAGATTTTGATGTGGGAAACGTGATAGTTTTACCCTACAGTAAAGATATATCTGGTTTTTTTAAAAATATTTATAATGCTTTCGGCATCAGGGTAGTTTTCTCTTACGATAAATATCCTTATAATTGTTTTATTAAAAATAAGGATTTAACACCCTTCGATTTGAAATCACATGTTGTTTACAGTATTCCTTGCGAGTGTGGTAGTGTATACATTGGTCACACTGAGAGATATTTAAAAGATCGGGTGAAGAATCATAGGAAGGATTGTGAACGTGACCAACAGAAATCAGCACTTGAAAAACACTCACATGAGAATGACCACCTTTTTCAATTTAATAATGTTAAAATTTTAAAAACATAAAGGAGTTACTATCGTAGAATTTTTAAAGAAATGTTCCAAATAGTAAAGAATACAAATTCTGCAAATCTAAGAACTGATACCAAGTCACTTAATGATATTTATAGAAAAAAAGAAAAAAAAGTCTTATACCAACATGTGACTTGTAAAAAAGGAGGAAGGTTTTACTTCCTTTCTTTTCTTTTTTAACCCTCCGTCACACACCTTGGAAAAAATTACGACTTTACACAGGTTTAGAGGGAATCCCTCACCACATTGTAAAATAAGCGACATTACAACATAAACAAAGAAATCAACAAAAATTTAATTTAAACACAAACTTACAAATATGTAGTAAATTATTCTAATTTATAAAATTAATAAAATTAATTTTCGGTCTCAAAAATAATAATTAATTACACGAATGCACATCTTCGAAGGAATTACACTTTACATGTAAAAATAATGTACCATTAAAAAATAAGCAAAAAAATCATAAAATAGTTTATTTTAATTATATTTAGAATATAATTTTACCATTAACCAACAGTGGAACAAAAAATCTTTTGAAAACTTGATTTTTTTATTCAACATAACCTCACTTTTTCGAGTTTTTTCTAGCTTTGAAGTTTCATAATTAAATATTAATTACGTTTAAACTAAATGTTTTTTTAGAAATGTGTTGAGTAGTAAATTGTCGAAAGGTATAGAAACTGATTTTATTTTGCAATGAGGAAAACAAAAGTTATTTCAAAAATACTAAAACCGTAGAGGGAATCCCTCCCTAGGTATGTGGCGGAGGGTTAATGTTTGTTTTTTTATTTGTATATTTATTTGGTTGGCTTGTACACATGTTTTTTCGTTTAAAAGGAATGTTTTTTTACTACTGTGTGCAATATTCGTTTTTTGATTGTAGTGTGAATTAAATTCTGAGGAGGCTCTGCGTCGTGGAGCGAAAGATTAATTTTTATAAAAAATATTACTTTCATGATCAGACTAATAAAATGACAGAATATATACCTTAACTGTTTATATTTCACTTGAATTTTTACCAACCTAGATATTTGCTTAGATCAGGATATGTAACTTTCCTTAATTTTTATATTTTTTTCAATTACAGTGGTAACGTTTATAATTAATTTTAATGTGTTCCCTAAATTATGAAATCTACATAAATTCTTGTATACAATTTTTTTTAATATTGATATTCATGTCGCATGAAGAATACATAAAACATCTTTGCTGTTAATAATTTGAAGAACATAGTTCCATAGTGCAGAAAATTGAATTTATCATAACAAATTGTTTTTGGTAAAAATTAGTAATTATAACATTTTTTTTAAACGAAGATAACAAGTAATTTTTTCATTTCAATCTTAATTTTTCACAATAGGGTAAGACTCCGTCAGAAAATATGCGATTTGCATGGGGTCTTTGAATTAGGCTGTAATTTGGTGAAATTGTAGTATTGGATACTAGAAACAAGTGTGCCAAAAATTTTTTGAAAATTTTGAAATTTGTTGAAGTTACGCCATTTTGAATTTTTTTGTTATAATTTTTTTAAATCTTAATATTTCCGAAAGTTTTCAATGAAATTTAATAAAATTTGGAAGGCTTATACTTAACATCATGTTTCTTCTGACTATCATATAAAAAAAATAAAAAAAAATTTTTTGCTTAAAAAAAGTCAAAAAAAATTTTTCGAAACCGTTTTCCCGAGCGGGACCGATTTTTAAGTTTTCTTGTCAATTAATAAAATATTCCTTATAATTTCACCTTTCATTTACAAAAAGAAAATCGATGGAGACTTAAATAGTTTTCGAGATATTACAATTTTTGTGGAAGCGCGACCAGGTTTCAGTGTCAGCGATGTGTGAGTGCACGGGAATCCTAATTCTTACACCTTACTGGTCAAAATTGTCTAGAACCTACAAATTTTATCCGATTTTGATGTTCTTGGTCTTAAATGAAACGCGATAAATTTTCTAAGAGTTTCTCCGAAACTGTTGTTTCAATTATTAATTGTTTATATATTTTTTTGTTACTCAAAGTAAACAATTTACAAGAATTTTGAAAAAAATCGGGTTTATTTTTTATTTATCCATTCCTCAAAATCAAAATCAATTTAAATTAGTCTAGTATGACCACCCGATATATAATAATGCATAATTTAATTTATTTAAATAATCTCGTTAATTAACAAATAGATAACTCTGGTCCTTCTCAAAAAATGTATTTTTTTAATAATTGTTAATAATAATGATAATTATTATCTTCAAAATTATTTTTTAACAAAATAGATATAAATTACTTAAATAAACATAAATTTATCTGTAAAAAATACATTTTTTTGAGAAGGACCAGAGTTATCTATTTGTTAATTAACTAAATTATTTAAATAAATTGAATTATGCATTATTATATATCGGGTGGTCATACTAGACTAATCTAAATTGATTTCGATCATGAGGAATGGATAAATAAAAACTAAACCCGATTTTTTTCAAAATTCTTGTAATTTGTTTACTTTGAGTAACAAAAAAATATATAAACAATTAATAATTGAAACAACTGTTTCGGAGAAACTCTTAGAAAATTTATCTCGTTTCATTTAAGACCAAGAACATCAAAATCGGATAAAATTTGTAGGTTCTAGACAATTTTGAACAGTAAGGTGTAAGAATTAGGATTCCCGTGCACTCACACATCGCTGACACTGAAACCTGGTCGCGCTTCCACAAAAATTGCAATATCTCGAAAACTATTTAAGTCTCCATCTATTTTCTTTTTGTAAATGAAAAGTAAAATTATAAGGAATATTTTATTAATTGACAAGAAAACTCAAAAATCGGTCCCGCTCGGGCAAAACGGTTTCAAAAAATTTTTTTTAACTTTTTTTGGGCAAAAAATATTTAAAAATTTTTTTTATGTGATAGTCAGAAGAAACATGATGTTAAGTATAAGCCTTCAAAATTTTATTAAATTTCATCGAAAACTTTCGGAAATATAAAGATTTAAAAAATTTATAACAAAAAATTCAAAATGGCGTAACTTCAACAAATTTCAAAATTTTCAAAAAATTTTTGGCACACTTGTTTCTAGTATCCAATACTATAATTTCATCAAATTACAGCCTAATCCAAAGACCCCATGCGAATCGCATATTTTCTGACGGAGTCTTACCCAATATCTTTATGAACAAGTTTTGCATAAGTTGCAGAATACTTTTATTACACAATAATAGGATGAAAATTTTGTTTAAAAAAAAATACTTTCGTAGCTTTAAATATTGTGACTTTTTCATATTTTCTCGAAAAAGTTCTGTTTAAAATTTTTTTATAATAATAAAGTATTATTTTTATATTTGAAAATTTTAATTATCATAATGCATGGTAAAAAGAATAGATTATGGTTTTTTTGAAAAAAATGTCTTTTAAACTATACAATTTTTTTTATCTTCGAAATAAACAGTTTGAGTCATTATTTAAAAAAAAAATGACAAACACAAGCAGATTTTGTGAATGTGTTATAATTCGTTTAAAAGGCGTGCAGAATATAAAGAAAAAATGTTTATTTATCATGTAACACTATTTCTTTATTAGTTTTTTTTATAGTAAAAATTTAATATTCTGATTCTTTTATTTCATTATTTAACAGAATTTTGGTCAAGTTGTTTTGAGAATGAAAAATTTTCAAATTATTTTTATGTTCATCCATTTTAAAATTTTATTTTTATCAATTAAATGTAGTGTTTTTTGTATCCAGATTTTTCATTCTCTAAAATTTCTTTGCAAGTTTATTTTAAAAATAGTGTAAAATTTTTTTTTAAGTAAAGAAAGTGTAAAGCATAACCACTCTTTTTCAATATTCTTTCATAAAAATGCTGTTTACCATATTTAATATTTTTTCTTTTTTTAAAAAAAAAGGAAAACTGCATTTTTTAAAAATTACTGTTTATAATATATTTTTTTTAATTGTCTTTCCACATGTATGTTTCATTTTATTTTTTAAAGTTATTTTTCAGTAAAAAAACATTAAAAATAGCTTTACATTTTCTATGATAAATTATTATTTTTTTTATCTTATCAAGGTGTTTTTAGATTAATTTTTATAATTTAATAATGTTAAGTATGTTAATTTGTATTAGTGTTATTGTTGTTACAATAGTTTCATTTATGCTCTAACTTTAAAGCATTCCTTTTAATGTTATTTAGTGCAACTTTTCTTTGAAGGAGTTAAGAAAAAATAGTCGCAGATAGTAGAATTATTTAAAGCGAATTTTAATTTGAAATTTCATGTAATTTGATAAGAGCATTAATGAAACGTAATTATTTTTCTGTGAGGTATTTCAGCGAATAATATTCTTTGTTTAATCATTATAGTACTTGTAATTATTAAATATTATTCGTTTATAAATGTAGTTAATTTGGTTAATATTAATAAAACTATATACAGTTGTAGTTTTTGATTAAAAAAATGATAGAAGTGTCTTGATTACAGTTTTGAAATTCGTTTAAAAAAACTTTAGTTTCATATTTCAATAATCTTTTTTTTATAACGATAATTTTAGTTTATTATTGCAGCATATCCCATTATTTGAAGTTTATTATTTATATTTAAAGCATTTCCCATACTTATGTCTTTTTGTGTGTTAGTATTCGAATCTTTGTTATATGTATTGTGAATAACTTATATATTTTTTTACTGAATTAGTAAGCGAAATTGTTTTCATAGAGTTGTATGTCTTATTTATTAAACTGTTAGTTTAATTCTCTATATTTTAAATCCATTATTTATGTATGTACTAATTAATTTGTTTTTGTACTCTATTTAAAATTTTATTTTTACTGTTATAGATATTTTTGATCCCTCTTTTTTTATTTTACGCGAGAATAAAATATAATATAATAGAAAATGAATAGCAAGCCCAATTAATTTACATTATAATTAGTCTATGAGATTTTTAAATAGTAAGTAAATTTAATATTTTTCCTGAGAAAATTCTTAAAGATATTTCATACTTAAACTACTGTGACTCCCCCCTGCTTGGTATCACTGTGTCTAACCTATTCCTAACCTCTCCGAGTTAATTTTTGTTACGACTTTCCTCCACGTTTTATCCTGTAATTTTTCGATTTCTTCAAGATGAGGCATATTCGACTTGCGTTTCGAATTTCCTTTGAGGTTAAACACTTGTTCCTTAACTAGATGAACCCCTTTATCTTCAACTAATTTTCGTAAGATTGTCCGTATTTGTAAAGTGCGAAGTTTTCTTTTTAATTTTAACTTCACCAAATCATTTTCCCGTGTGGTTAGCAGAATTCTTCAATTCCCTCATTTCTTTTGATTCGCTTATATTGTTGCTTCTTTCCGAATTTTGCTTTTGTAAGGATTCCTTTTTATTCTCTTCCTTTTCTTCGAACACTTTGCTATCACAAACATGAGTTTGATTTTTCGCTAATGACAAATTGAATCTTCTAGTTGAGTCCACCATTTTCTTATTTGAAAATTTTTCACTGAGGCTGATATCTTCTTCATCGTCCAAAGTATCTATAATAGGATTCATATACACTGCTGTTTGTTCTTCCTCTAGAGGCTTTTCTTCATTTTTAATAGCTTTCTTGTTGCTTGATTCTTCTTTTTCTGTTACGAGCTGTGGATCATTTGCGGAAGGTGAAACACTATATTTTAGCTGTTTTTCGTCTTCTATAAAAGTTTGGTTTGTGGGCGAATCCTTGAATCGAATGTGTGGTATTATAAAATCATAATCATATGCTTTATTAAATTTTGGTTTGTTTTCAATTAAATAACTTATTTCACAATAATCATCATCAAAAGATTGTTTCTCACAGCTTATGTAAGATTCTTCGTAGTTTCTATGTTGCTCTCTCCTATATCCATCCTGTATGTTGTTGTATCTTCTGTAGCTGTTCTTACCTCTGTTTTCGTGTTTCTCGTTACCAAATCTGTGTTGTGAATTTCTGTAACCGACATTATACTCATAATAATTTTGATCATAGTTATATGAATTTTCTCTTCCATAATTATGCGAATCCATCTTCCTGTTTTGTCCATTTTCTCTGAAAATCTTGTTCCTATTTTGATAGTTAAATTCATTGTAGTTTCTATTTCTTTTTCTATATTGTTGCCTCTGTCGTCGATTCCATTCTTGTTGTTGATTTCCTGGTTCATACGTGTTACAATGGTTGTACGAATTTTGATGGCAATATTGATTGGCGTAATCACCCTGTGTTTTAATATCCTTAAAATATCAATTGTAACAATTACCATCCACTTTATGTTCATCTTGTCTCAAATTAAAGTTATCCTGGTGTTGGTTTGTATATCTTCGATTTCTGTTACCGTGTTGATAATTCTTTATTTCAACATCAAATTCCATCGACTTCCATCTTTCTATGTGGCCTCCTAGGAACAGTTTCTCATACAATGTAGACATTTTGTTTCAATATATAATTTAAATATAAAAAAATAAATAAGAAATAACTTATTTCAACTTTTTGCAATATAGAACATTTTTTGTGATTTAAAATTTTATATAAAGTCATAATTCGACAAATTTTAATTTGACTTTTTCACTGATTTAAAATGACTAATTTTGCATATTTTTTGGTTGTTAATTATGTTTAAATATTTTTCTTATTTGTCAAATAATAAAATTAAAAAAAACTTCTAAAAAATATATATTTATTTAATTAAAATACATAAAAGTTTTCAATAAATCAATTTGAAATTTTCCAGAAAACATCATCATACATTGAAGAACAAATGTCTCACTGGAAGTTCTTTTAATTCGAAACTTCTCCACTGACTTTTTGTCGGCAAAGGTAAGAAAATGTGATTGCTGGTAGACCATTAATAACAATGAAATATTATTGAACGATTATTAATTTTTAAGTTTTTTGATATGTTATCATCTTCTATAGACTCTAACGAGTTTGTATATTAAATACCGATTAATTTTATCAATATTTGTCTAAACTACGATGATTTATGTTTTAAAATTGATTGAAATATGAAAATTCATTTTTTTAGTTTTTTGCACTTATTATTCAAACTAATTGTCCTATAAAAAAATTTTAAAAGAAAAAAAAAGCGCCTATTTATTTTCTATAATGTAGCATTTTTTAACCCTCCTGCGCATAAAGCCGAGTATACTCGTCCAAACTAAACCGTTACCGTATGCATGAGGACGAGTATACTCGTCCAAACATTTTTGTTAATAACTTTTGTATAAATAAATATTAAGACATCGGTCAAGTTGCAAATTGCTTTCAATGAACAAACGAAGCTAATTGAATTATTTAGCACAATATATATTATTTATTTAACAATAAACATTGCATATAAAATGTTTAAACAAAGTGAAAAATTTCTGTTTTGTAAATTAATGTTTGTTTATCGGATTTTCCAAAAATTGTCTATCAGAGGGTTTCTGGGTGCGCTGATTACGAATTTAACGTCAAAATTCAAAAAATTCAAAATGGCGAATCCAATATGGCGGACAATTATATTTTTTTAAAGCGGACTTTTAAAAAAATTTTGTAGAATTTTACCAGAACTTATTATCATAGGGTTTAGAGGTCGCTGCTTACAAACATGGAGTCAAAATGACAAAATTCAAAATGGCGGATCCAATATGGCGGATGACAATTCTGAAAAAGTTTTCTAATCTCCCCGTCTATCGCTATCTAGGGGTTTTTGAGGTCGCTGATTACGAATCCGAGGTCAAAATTTCATAATTCAAAATGGCGAACCCAATATGGCGGCTGACAATTATGAAAAAGTTTTCTAATCGTCCCGTCTATTGCTATCTAGGGGTTTTTGAGGTCGATGATTACGAATATAAAGTCAAAAATTGAAAAAATCCAAAATGGCGGACCCAATATGGCAAACAGCAATTTTTAAAAAGTTTTTTAAGCGTCCCGTCTATATCTCTCTAGGGGTTCTTGAGGTCGCAGATTACGAATCCGAGGTCAGAATTTTAAAATTGAAAATGTCTAATCCAATATGGCGGATGATAATTAAAAAAAATTAATCCGACCCTCTATCGCTATCTAGGAGTTTTCGGGGTCGCTGATTACGAACATGGAGTCTAAATTAAAAAATTCTAAATGGCCAATCCTATTTGTCAAAAAACAATTTTAATAACATATTCTAATTGAATAAATTATTCCTATTGTAGTCTTTATTAAGAATATAAATTAATAATTAAAAATTGTGTATGAATTTTGATATAATTTTTCGATTTTCACAAGAAATAGGTATCTTGGTGCTTTCGGCGTCTTTGGAATCTGTTAATATGAATGAAAAGTTTGATTTTTTAACATATTACAGTCACGATCAATTGTAACTTTAAAAATTGATTTTAATTTCTAATTATAATTATTTTTACCATTATTATTATTATTACTATTATTATTATAGATCTACAAAAAATTATTTGATTAAAATAACTATTTATTGACTATTAAATAAATGTTTAGTTTAATGGAATAATTTTAATTTAAGTCAATTAAGTTGTATTTTAATTATTAATTTCAGTAATTAAAGCAAATACAACCTAATTAAATTAATTAAAAATAATTTGCCTCAAGTAAATATTTTTTTGATAATAGATAAGTAATCGGTTATTTGAATGATATAATTTCCCTGGCGAATGTGTTTCATACGAATATACGACGAATTCGTCGTCACTTCGTCGTCAGTTCGTATTACGTTAGAATATTTGAATAATTAGGCAAAAACAATTAAAGAAAACTATTGAAATGAATAAAGGAATACCTAAGGATAAAATTGACATATTTTTTAGGATAAATTAACGTTAAATTAATAAGAAATTAATGCTTAAAGTAGGAAATGTCAGTTTTAGTGTAGGATGTATGTGTGTGTAAGATCGATATTGGAATAAACTGTTGATATGTCGCCGCACATTCTGCGCGACAGATGGCAGGGGTGACATTTGTCCATGGCTTTATATTACATGCTCATTCATTAAGAAAGCTATTTTTTATTTGTTGGTAGATTTAAATAAAATGAAGAAAAAACATTATATTTAAAAAAAACATAATTCCAACTCTCAAAAGAAATAATGGATGTTTTAGACCAATAAAAATAATGTTAAAACTCCTCCTTTATTAGGAAACCTATTTTTTTATTTGTTGGTCAAGTTACACAAAATAGAAAAAAAATTATATTTAAAAAATAAAACATATAATTCCAACTCTCAAAAGAAATAATGGATGTTTAGGACCAATAAAAAAATTGACAAACTCCTCCTACTTTCAAAATCAATTTTTCTATTTGTTGCTAGGTTTAAACAAAATGGAGAAAAAAAATTATATTTAAAAAATAAAACATAATTTCAACCCTCAAAAGAGATAATGGATGTTTTAGACCAAAAATATTAAGTTGAAACTCCTCCTTTATTAAGAAACCTAATTTTTTATTTGTTGGTCAAGTTACACAAAATGGAAAAATAATTATATTTAAAAAATAAAACATATAACTCCTACCTTAAAAGAAATAATTAGTGACGTATAAGTCATCCTTTTTTTCTTTTATATGTTTTATTTTTCAAATATAAATTTTTTTCCAGTTTGTGTAACATAACCAATACAAATAAAAAAAAGCTTTTTTTATGAAGTAGGAGTTTCAACATTATTTTTATTGGTCTAAAACTTCCATTATTTAGTTTGAGGGTTGAAATTATGTTTTATTTTTTAAATATAATTTTTTTTCTCCATTTTGTTTAAACCTACCAACAAATAGAAAAATTGATTTTGAAAGTAGGTGGAGTTTCAACTTAATATTTTTGTCTAAAACATCCATTATTTCTTTTGATGGTTGAAATGATATGTTTTATTTTTTAAATATAATTTTTTTTCTCTATTTTGTTTAAACCTAGCAACAAATAGAAAAATTGATTTTGAAAGTAGGAGGAGTTTGTTTTTTTTATTGGTCTAAAACATCCATTATTTCTTTTGAGGGTTGGAATTATGTTTTATTTTTTAAATATAATTTTTTTTCTCCATTTTGTTTAAACCTAGCAACAAATAGAAAAATTGATTTTGAAAGTAGGAGGAGTTTGTTTGTTTTATTGGTCTAAAACATCCATTATTTCTTTTGAGGGTTGGAATTATGTTTTATTTTTTAAATATAATTTTTTTTCTCCATTTTGTTTAAACCTAGCAACAAATAGAAAAATTGATTTTGAAAGTAGGAGGAGTTTGTTTGTTTTATTGGTCTAAAACATCCATTATTTCTTTTGAGGGTTGAAATTTTGTTATATTTTTTTTCATTTTGTTTAAACCTAGCAACGAATAGAAAAATTGATTTTGAAAATAGGAGGAGTTTGTTTTTTTTATTGGTCTAAAACATCCATTATTTCTTTTGAGGGTTGAAATTTTGTTTTATTTATTAAATATAATTTTTTTTTCATTTTGTTTAAACCTAGCAACAAATAGAAAAATTGATTTTGAAAGTAGGAGGAGTTTGTTAATTTTTTTATTAGTCTTAAACATCCATTATTTCTTTTGAGGGCTGGAATTATATGTTTTATTTTTTAAATATAATTTTTTTTCTATTTTGTGTAACTTGACCAACAAATAAAAAAATAGGTTTCCTAATAAAGGAGGAGTTTCAACATTATTTTTATTGGTCTAACGTTTAAAACATCCATTATTTCTTTTGAGGGTTAGAATTATGTTTTATTTTTTAAATATAATTTTTTTTCTCCATTTTGTTTAAACCTAGCAACAAATAGAAAAATTGATTTTGAAAGTAGGAGGAGTTTGTTTTTTTTATTGGTCTAAAACATCTATTATTTCTTTTGAGGGTTGAAATTTTGTTATATTTTTTTTCATTTTGTTTAAACCTAGCAACGAATAGAAAAATTGATTTTGAAAGTAGGAGGAGTTTGTTTGTTTTATTGGTCTAAAACATCCATTATTTCTTTTGAGGGTTGGAATTATGTTTTATTTTTTAAATATAATTTTTTTTCTCCATTTTGTTTAAACCTAGCAACAAATAGAAAAATTGATTTTGAAAGTAGGAGGAGTTTGTTTGTTTTATTGGTCTAAAACATCCATTATTTCTTTTGAGGGTTGAAATTTTGTTATATTTTTTTTCATTTTGTTTAAACCTAGCAACGAATAGAAAAATTGATTTTGAAAATAGGAGGAGTTTGTTTTTTTTATTGGTCTAAAACATCCATTATTTCTTTTGAGGGTTGAAATTTTGTTTTATTTTTTAAATATAATTTTTTTTTCATTTTGTTTAAACCTAGCAACAAATAGAAAAATTGATTTTGAAAGTAGGAGGAGTTTGTTAATTTTTTTATTAGTCTTAAACATCCATTATTTCTTTTGAGGGCTGGAATTATATGTTTTATTTTTTAAATATAATTTTTTTTCTATTTTGTGTAACTTGACCAACAAATAAAAAAATAGGTTTCCTAATAAAGGAGGAGTTTCAACATTATTTTTATTGGTCTAACGTTTAAAACATCCATTATTTCTTTTGAGGGTTAGAATTATGTTTTATTTTTTAAATATAATTTTTTTTCTCCATTTTGTTTAAACCTAGCAACAAATAGAAAAATTGATTTTGAAAGTAGGAGGAGTTTGTTTTTTTTATTGGTCTAAAACATCTATTATTTCTTTTGAGGGTTGAAATTTTGTTATATTTTTTTTCATTTTGTTTAAACCTAGCAACGAATAGAAAAATTGATTTTGAAAGTAGGAGGAGTTTGTTTTTTTTATTGGTCTAAAACATCCATTATTTCTTTTGAGGGTTGAAATTTTGTTTTATTTTTTAAATATAATTTTTTTTTCATTTTGTTTAAACCTAGCAACAAATAGAAAAATTGATTTTGAAAGTAGGAGGAGTTTGTTAATTTTTTTATTAGTCTTAAACATCCATTATTTCTTTTGAGGGCTGGAATTATATGTTTTATTTTTTAAATATAATTTTTTTTCTATTTTGTGTAACTTGACCAACAAATAAAAAAATAGGTTTCCTAATGAAGGAGGAGTTTCAACTTTATTTTTATTGGTCTAAAACATCCATTATTTCTTTTGAGGGTTGAAATTTTGTTTTATTTTTTAAATATAATTTTTTTTCCATTTTGTGTAACTTGACCAACAAATAAAAAAATAGGTTTCCTAATGAAGGAGGAGTTTCAACTTTATTTTTATTGGTCTAAAACATCCATTATTTCTTTTGAGGGTTGAAATTATGTTTTTTTTAAATATAATGTTTTTTCTTCATTTTATTTAAATCTACCAACAAATAAAAAATAGCTTTCTTAATGAATGAGCATGTAATATAAAGCCATGGACAAATGTCACCCCTGCCATCTGTCGCGCAGAATGTGCGGCGACATATCAACAGTTTATTCCAATATCGATCTTACACACACATACATCCTACACTAAAACTGACATTTCCTACTTTAAGCATTAATTTCTTATTAATTTAACGTTAATTTATCCTAAAAAATATGTCAAGTTTATCCTTAGGTATTCCTTTATTCATTTCAATAGTTTTCTTTAATTGTTTTTGCCTAATTATTTAAATATTCTAACGTAATACGAACTGACGACGAAGTGACGACGAATTGGTCGTATATTCGTATGAAACACATTCGCCAGGGTTATTTTCAATGTAGTGTACTTACTATATTTTAAAAATTTTTAACCTACAGATGGCCAACGATATATTTTGATTAATTTTATTAACTTTAATTTAATTCACAAAATGTTTTTTCTTATTGTTGTTCCATTTTCCGCCATATTGGGTCCGCCATTTTGGAATTTTGGACTTTATATTCGTAATCAGCGATCTCAAAACCCCTAGATAGCGATAGACGGAACGATTAGAATTTTTTTAAACTGTCAAAATTGTCCGCCATATTGGGTCCGCCATTTTGAAATTTGAAATTCTGACCCCGGATTTGTAACACAGACCTGAAAAATTAAGCTTAGTTTTGTTACAAAAAAAGTGGAAACTGATTCTTATAGCTTATTTGACGTAGAATATGAATCCAACCTCCAAAATATCCCATTACGTCAGGATTTCTTGTAATACAAAAATGGCTATTTTTGGTCATTTTTCGGAATTTTTTTCGTTATTAAAAAAATTTTTTTTCAATTTTTAAAATTGCATCGTATAGTACTATGGCTTAGCTTTAAAACTCATTTTTCAAAATGTCTTTAGAAATTTTTTTAAAAAAGTTATGTAGATTTGAAAATTGTTTTTTATTATGCAAGTGTAGGTTTTTAAAACTAGGAAGGCTGATATAAGTATAATTATAAAAAACGGAGTAGTAATAAAGGGGACGTCCATAATATATGTGGGATCGAAATAGGGAGAAAGGATCTAAAATTTTTTACAAAATTGGATATAAGAGCAGAGGGGATAATAAAAATTTTACGTCAACTTTTTAAATGTCAAAAAGTTACATATTTAATTCAATTTTTTTTTGTTTTCAAAAATTAAGACTACTGCTATATCTCACCCTTACTAGTTGGTTTAAGAAATAACGGTCAATTTATAAAACTATTAGTGAATGCAATCAAAATGACATTTTGAATTTTTCTTATACACACATTTGCCTAAATGAAAAAATTTCACATCTATATAACTATTGCAAAAAAAATCGTAAAGCAATTTTAAAATATGGGATTTGAAGCTTATACATGGTACTATACGACACAATTTTGCAAATTGAAAAAAATTTTTGGTTAACCAAAAAAAAATTCTAAAAAATGACCAAAAATAGCCATTTTTGGCCATTTAAAGCAATTTTACAAGAAATTCTGACGTGATGGGCTATTTTGGAGGTCGGATTCGTATTCTACGTCAAAAAAGCTATAAGAATCACCTTCCACTTTTCCTGTAACAGAACTAAGCTAAAATTTGCAGGCCTGTGTAATCAGCGACCTTGAAAACCCCTAGATAGAGAAAGACGGAACGATTAGAATTTTTTTTAAATTGTAAAAATTGTCCGCCATATTGGGTCCGCCATTTTGATTTTTGAAATTCTGACCTCGGATTCGTAATCAGCGACCCCGAAAACTCCTAGATAGCGATAGACGGAACGATTAGAATTTTTTTTAATTGTCAAAATTGTCCGCCATATTTGGTCCGCCATTTTGAATTTTGGAATTCTGACCCCGGATTTGTAATCAGCGACCCCGAAAACCCCTAGATATCAATCGGCGTGCAAATCCTATATTCTGAAAAATGTGTGCATTTGCAAGCGACTTTGTGAGTGAAAACGTATGCGCAGGAGGGTTAAAATTCAAAATTTCAAACTTTAATTTTATCGGCATTTGGAACTCTTGACTGACAATACAGCATGCAGCGGAGCGACTCGGCGAGTTCTTCTTCCCATCCGCTCATAGGTTACGTGCGGCGAGAAAAAGGACCTTAGCTGCCTAGAAATTTTGGTTATGTTTAGAGTACTTTTAATTTCATTAAAAATGTATTATTGATTATTTAACATCAAAAGCATATTTTTTTGAAAATATTGCACATAATAACACTGGTTTACAGTGAAATTTCCAATTAAACAAAACATTCTTTTTTTGATTAGTAGGTGTTTTCTAAGTAAGAAAATCATAGTTTTAATTTTTTTCCCTCGTGTAGTTTTTTTGTAGCTTCAAATTTTGCATTTTTGAGGAGCAACGGGAATTAAATTTACATGTAGGAAAATCAACTCGTCCAAAAATGATGAATAGGATGCCGTTGAAAAGGTGATTAAATTATCTTTCAATCCATATATTACAGAATAAAATTGAATAAAAATTGAGAGAGAGCTACAGTCGATTCAAGATCAAATTTCATGGAAATTTTGATGATTTTTAGACACTTGACTAACTTTTGATAATTTTTTTCACAACAAACAGTAGAAGATATTTAGGTTTTAAAATTTTTATTGATAGTTTATTCCATTGAGAAACTTTTCAGCCCTTGTAGACCTTGATTGGATTATAAATAAAAATTCTACACCACATTTAGTGAACGAAACTACTTTGCCATTTTTAGTATACTTTGCAATATTTGCAGCAAACATGCAAATAGTAAAATTAAGTTAAGTACTAAAGTTACTAAAATCACACATCAAGGAATTCTAGAGTTGCTCAATTCGAATACAATGTCAAGTATCAAAATTTCAAGATGGCGGATCCAATATGGCGGACAAGTTTTTTTAAAAATTGATTAAATTTATGACAATTTCGTTACTCGGAGTTTTTCGGTGTCGCTAATGACGAGTCTGATGTCAGATTTTAAAAATTAAAAATGGTAGATTCAATTGAGTGAACGAGTTTTGGCTCTCTGATTAGGTCTCTGATTACAAATTCCATGTCATATTTTGAAAATTCAAAAACGTGGATTCAGTCTGTACGAACATATTTTAAATGTTTAAAGCATGAAATACTCATGAAAATTAATACATTAGGGTTTATGGGGTCTGTAATTCCGAAACCAAAGTCGGTTTTAAAATTTTTAAATTGATGTTATGTTGATGAAAAATAAAAACTTTATTCTAATTGCCATAAACTATCTTAATTTTAATTTTCAATAAATTTCGATAACTTTTTAACTGCAATACATTTTAAATATATGTAATTAACTTTATTAAAGTATATTTAAAAAACAAAAGTGTTTAAGTAATAAATTGAAATTATTTTTTTTAATGTTTTCGAGCCCTTTTACATTCTTCATCCCCCTCCTTGATGTTTTTAGTGTCTGTATTTTCGAATGAGATTTAAAATGTATTGCAGTTAAAAAGTTATAGAAATTTATTGAAAATTAAAATTAAGATAGTTTATGGCAATTAGAATAAAGTTTTTATTTTTCATCAACATAACATCAATTTAAAAATTTTGAAACCGACTTTGGTTTCGGAATTACAGACCCCATAAACCCTAATGTATTAATTTTCATGAGTATTTCATGCTTTAAACATTTAAAATATGTTCGTACAGACTGAATCCACGTTTTTGAATTTTCAAAATATGACATGGAATTTGTAATCAGAGACCTAATCAGAGAGCCAAAACTCGTTCACTCAATTGAATCTACCATTTTTAATTTTTAAAATCTGACATCAGACTCGTCATTAGCGACACCGAAAAACCCCGAGTAACGAAATTGTCATAAATTTAATCAATTTTTAAAAAAACTTGTCCGCCATATTGGATCCGCCATCTTGAAATTTTGATACTTGACATTGTATTCGAATTGAGCAACTCTAGAATTCCTTGATGTGTAATTTTAGTAACTTTAGTACTTAACTTAATTTTACTATTTGCATGTTTGCTGCAAATATTGCAAAGTATACTAAAAATGGCAAAGTAGTTTCGTTCACTAAATGTGGTGTAGAATTTTTATTTATAATCCAATCAAGGTCTACAAGGGCTGAAAAGTTTCTCAATGGAATAAACTATCAATAAAAATTTTAAAACCTAAATATCTTCTACTGTTTGTTGTGAAAAAAATTATCAAAAGTTAGTCAAGTGTCTAAAAATCATCAAAATTTCCATGAAATTTGATCTTGAATCGACTGTAGCTCTCTCAATTTTCATTCAATTTTATTCTGTAATATATGGATTGAAAGATAATTTAATCACCTTTCCAACGGCATCCTATTCATCATTTTTGGACGAGTTAATTTTCCTACATGTAAATTTAATTCCCGTTGCTCCTCAAAAATGCAAAATTTGAAGCTACAAAAAAACTACACGAAGGAAAAATATTAAAACTATGATTTTCTTACTCAGAAAACACCTACTAATCAGAAAAAGAATGTTTTGATTGATTGTCAAAAAACCTTTTTAATTTGTAAACCTGTGTTATAATGAATTAAATATTAATAGTTTGTAAGGAAAATTGGTCATTTTTGTTTATTTATACTTCTAATTTTAGTTCTGTTAAAAACAGCTAAGGTCCCTTTTGTCGCAGCACGTCACATATATATCTCTATTAATATAAAATCATTTCGCCGCCGCAGCTGATTCAGTAATTTCCCTTTCCCGCTACCCTCAAAATTTAGGTCAATTTTTAAGGCAATTTTGACCTAAACGTCAAAATTTAACAAACAATTCCCGCTACCCTTAAAATGTATGTCAATTTTGAGGGCATTTTTGACCTAGACTTCAAAATTTGATAATTTCCGGTACCCTTAAAATTTAGTTCAATTTTGAGGGAATTTTTTACCTAGGCGTCAAAATTTGATTTGTTTTCTTCTTCTTTTATCATTTACAGAATATTTCACCGAGTAATTTAGTTATTGTATCATTAAAAAATATCCAAAATTGACTAAAATATCGCGAGTTGAAGTGAAAAATTTAATTAAACTTTATGTTTTCGAAAAAATGATTTTTCATCATTATTTTGAAAACGGTACTAAATAGAAAAAAAAATTTTAAGAAAAAAAGATGCGCAATCAAATTTTTTATAAGGATATGTATAATAAACATTTTAAATCAAAAGTTGAATTTCAAGTGGCCAGGGGCAAACATTTTTCAGCGCGGCGAGTTTATGTGCCCTTCTTCGATCCGGCAGCTCATTTGTTTTTTTTCAATACAGAATAAAAAAAATATTTTCGAGCCTATTTTAAAAGGTCGACTGAAATCTCATGTGGAACAGTCCATATATTAAATTAATAATTTTAAATAAATAAGAAAAATTATTAATTGCACAGGTCTACAAATTTTTTTTTAAGATTACATGCTAGACCATTTTGAGGTCCGAAATCGTGTACAGCGCATAATAATACTTTGAAAACCACTCTGATAACCTATTATAATTTGAATTCTACCGCTCATTTATATTTATATATATATATATGTGAGGCATTTTACGTGTAATGTCCTAAGTTGAATTTTTAACTTCTTGAAAAAAATTAAAACTCGGGGAATTTGTTGTTCTATCAAGTAGAAATGTGCCACAAAAAATATTTTTGACTTTTTCGAAAATTTGAAGGGGGTAGAGGGGGGCCAATTTAACCAATTAATATTGAAATTTAAATATTAATTATCAAAAATTGGGATAAATTTTTAAAATATTAAAAAATAAAATTTACCATTGAAAAGAGGACGAAAAAACCTTTCCGAAACATATTCTGAAAAATGTTTCCCATTAAAAGTACGATCAGAAAAAATTCACAAAGTAGCCGGTGTTAGCAAAATTGGTTAAATTGGCCCCCCTCTACCCCCTTCAAATTTTCGAAAAAGTCAAAAATATTTTTTGGGGCACATTTCTACTTGATAGAACAACAAATTCCCCGAGTTTCAATTTTTATCAAGAAGTTGAAATTTCAACTTAGGACATTACACGTAAAATGCCTCATATATATATTGCAGCTCCATCGTGCTAACATTATTTACTACATATTCTCTTTTTGTTTTGTTGTTCTATTCTAGTTGTATTCCTTGCATGCTATATATACTGTTGTGTTCTTTATAAATAAATGTTTTGTATCAATTAAATGTTTTAAACCTTTATTAATATTACCAAATGAGCCAAAACAAATTGTTTGAGGCTTATTGTCCCCACTTTTTTCAACAACCTACATTTTTTTATTTTGTCTTTGTGGATCTTAAAGTGTACGATTTAATCTTTAATTTAAAACTACATAGAAGTTTTAAGCACGTCAGGTTAAGAAGAAAAAAATACTCAAATACCTCAATAGTACATTTTTGTGGAACTTAATCCCCACTGTTCTCAAAACTTTTTACTTTTTTTTAACTTATGCATATGGATTTTAAAGTGCATGAATAAAGCTTTAATTTGACATGTGTATGTATTGAGAGTATATGTGTGACTGTACATGTGTACGTATTAAGTGTAGATTTGTAAGAATATACGTGTATGTATTAAGTGTATATGTGTGAATATACAGGTGTACTTATTGAGTGTATATGTCGTGTCTATACATGTGTATGTATTGAGTGTATATGTGTGAGTATACATATGTATGTGTTGTGTGCAATGGCAGAACACTATTGCGCATGTCTGACATTGAAAGAACACTACTGCGCAAGCCTGACTATGACAGGGCATTAATGCGCATGTCTGATAATGACAGAACATTATTGCTCATGTCTGATAATGACAGAACACTACTACGCATGCCTGATATTGGCAGAACACTACTGCGCATGTCTGACAATGAAAGAACACTACTGCGCCTGTCTGATATCAGGGAGTAAAACTAGAGAGACTAAACTATTGTTATGGAAGTGAAACCATTCGTCGCATTGAAACTATACGTAAGAACGAAAAATTATAGTTTTCGCGCATGCGCAAATGTAATATATTTGTCTCTGTCTTTCTCACTAACCCAGACGACTGAGATATGTTATGTTTAATGTTTGTGATTGTTGTGCGTTTCAGGAATATTATTAATAATAACTATTAATAAATTGAAAAAAATAAATGTAATAAATATATATGTGTATACAAAAATATATATTAAAGAGTGTATATTTTTCAGTGGTAAGTAATATATTAATAATATAATTAAATATTTATATGTATTCAGAATAAATTTTTTTGGTGTAAAAATGGTGATATTGGTGTAAAAATAAACTATAAAGTGTTTTATTCTATGTGGAAACAATTGAAAAATTCGTAAATAAATAATATTTACGAATTTGGAATTTACTTTAATTATATACTTAATAAATAAAAAAACTTTAAATGTCACATAAGAATTATGAATAAAGTAACAAACATTATTGTTGATCAAAATAATTTTATAAATCATAAATATTAAATGTAATGTAATTAAATCTAATAATTGTAAGTATTATAATATTATTAAATCCTACCTACGTATAAAATTCTGCTCTAACAAAATATTTTATTTTAAGAAACATGTCCCAAAACACAACCATAACCTTTTGATATGTTTTTGTTTTCTCACGTGCTTATATTTTACGATTTAAAAAGAGAAGACCTACAGAAAAAGGTTTCATTTCTGAGAGACTTCACTCAGTCAGTTCAGTCTCCTTAGTCTTACTGCCTGTCTGATATTGACAAAACTCTACTGCGCATGTCTTACAATGACAGAATATCAATATTTTGATTGTTTTGTTGTATTTATCTTTTTCGCCAAGTGTTCATTCACTGGGGCATTCATCCTATGTTAATTTTGTAAGAGATAAGGATAAACCCACTTTTTTTTGCGGAATAAGTTAGTTTATTTAAAAAAATGATCTTCACAACTACGGCACACATGAGGGTAAAGCGGACTCTAACCCCAAGTCGCATAAGATAGCCCTCAAAGTGAGCTGCTGGAATAGCGCTTCATGTGCTGAACCAAATCGCCACTTGACTTTACAGGGTTAGTTTATTTATCATTTATATTTACTCAAAGATAGAATTAAATATATGATATATAAACTAACCATGTAAAATCAAGTGGCGATTTGGTTGAGCGCATAAAGCGCTATCCCAGCAGCTCACTTCGAGGGTTATCTTTTGTGACTAGGGGTTCGAGTCCGCCTTACCATCATGTATGCTGTAGTTGTGAAGATCATTTTTTTAAATTAAACTCACTTTTTCATTTTAAAACAATGCAAAATTTGAATAATTTAAATTTTTTTAAACCTTTTTAAATAATAATTTCACTAAAAAAATTTAAAATAATTTTTGGAAACTTCCTGGTGACTTCTAGAAAGTTTTCATGAAGTTTCTATGAAAAGCTTCCAGGAAATTACCAGGAAGTTTCCATAGAAAGCTTCTAACCTGCAAACATTATTGTATTTCCTGGAAGTTTCCAGGAAGTTTTTGTGCTATGTGGGAAGTCTTTAGCATCCGAGTGGTTTTAATAATAAGGATGAAAAACGTTTGAATTGTGTCTTCATTGATGTCACTCTCGATTAAAATGTTATTTAATTTAGTTTATTTATTATTTTTGTGTATTGTTCTTATTTATTTTTGTTTTATTTTATTATTTACTTGATGTGTGTTATTATTTATTACAAAGGCACACAAAAAAAAAGTTGTCTGTTTATTGAACCAGACATACATATCTTATAGTAATTTTGCCCGCTGAAAACGAATCTGAAGTCAGAATTTCTCCATCACCCTCAGTTTTTTTTAAATCGACAAAACTACCCTTAAATTCAAATTTTAAAGAAAAAAAAATTAAATAACAGATTTCTCTCTAAAACAAAACAATAAATTTATCTACTTTGCTACAACAACTCAGAAACAATGTCAAAATTGCTCCATCACCCTATGTTTTTTTTAAATTGAAAAACTAACCCTTAAATTCACAAAATAACAATTTAAACTAAAAAAATGAAAAACCACATTGTTTTTCAAAATAGAACAATAAATTTATGTACTTCTCTTTCGACAACTCAAAAACAATGTCAAAATTGCTCCATCACCCTCTGTTTTTTTTAAATTTAAAAACCAACCCTTAAATTCACAAAATAAAAATTTAAACTAAAAAAATTAAAAACCACATAGTTTTTCAAAATAGAACAATAAATTTATGTACTTCTCTTTCGACAACTCAAAAACAATGTCAAAATTGCTCCATCACCCTCTGTTTTTTTTAAATTGAAAAACCAACCCTTAAATTCACAAAATAAAAATTTAAACTAAAAAAATTAAAAACCACATTGTTTTTTAAAATAGAACAATAAATTTATGTACTTCTCTTTCGACAACTCAAAAACAATGTCAAAATTGCTCCATCACCCTCTGTTTTTTTTAAATTGAAAAACCAACCCTTAAATTCACAAAATAAAAATTTAAACTAAAAAAATAAAAAACCACTTTTTTTTCAAAATAGAACAATAAATTTATATATTTCTCTTTCGACAACTCAAAAGCATTATCAAAATTGCGCAATCACCCTCTGTTTTTTCAAATTGAAATAACTACCCCTAATATGTACACTGAAAGAAAATGTATATTAAATTTTGTAAAAGTATTTTACAATTTGGGGAAAAAGTGCAACAAACCGAAATTTTGATATAAAAATATTAAACTTTAAAAAAAATTATATCGAATTTAGTATAATTATATCAAATATGAAGAATTTAAATTCAATTTGAAATATTTTAATATAACTTTACTAAATTCTACATATATTTTTTTAAAGTTTAGTATTTTTTATATCAAAATTTCGGTTTGTTGCACTTTTTCCCTAAATTGTAAAATACTTTTACAAAATTTAATATACATTTTCTTTCAGTGTACATATTAGGGGTAGTTATTTCAATTTCAAAAAACAGAGGGTGATGAAGCAATTTTGACATTGTTTTTAAGTTGTCGAAAGAGAAGTACATAAATTTATTGTTCTAGTTTGAAAAACAATGTGGTTTTCAATTTTTTTAGATTAAACTTTTATTTTGTGAATTTAAGAGTAGGTTTTTCAATTTAAAAGTAACAGAGAGTAATGGAGCAATTTTGACATTGCTTTTGAGTTGTCGAAAGAGAAGTACATAAATTTATTGTTCTATTTTAAAAAAACAATGTGATTTTTAATTTTTTTTATTATACATTTTGAATTTTTACATATTAGGGGTGGTTTTTTCAATTTGAAAACACAGGGGGTGATAAAGTAATTTTGATTTTGATTTTGAAATTTTAAAGAGAAGTACATAATTTTCTTGTTCTGTTTTGAAAAACAATGTGGGTTTTTCTTTTATAATTTTGAATTTTTACATTTTAGGGGTAGTTTTTTCGATTTAATAAAAAACAAAGGGTGTTTTAGCAATGTTGACATTGCTTCTGAGTTGTTATAGCAAAGTAGATAAATTTATTGTTTTGTTTTAGAGAGAAATCTGTTATTGAATTTTTTTTACTTTAAAATTTGAATTTAAGGGTAGTTTTGTCGATTTAAAAAAAACTGAGGGTGATGGAGCAATTCTGACTTCAGATTCGTTTTCAGCGGGCAAAATTACTATAAGATATGTATGTCTGGTTCAATGAACAGACAACTTTTTTTTTTGTGTGCCTGTGTTATTATAATATATTTATAAATAACAAAAAGGGTTTTCTTCGTCATAAATCGTCATTTTAGTGTTTCAACGAAACTTTTGGATTTAAAAAATGTATTTTTAATAGATTTTATATACATTTTTTAATAGCGTAATTTTTTTATGAATTACGTGAATTATTTTAGTATCTAAATGTAATAAAAAAAACTTACGAATCAATTTACACTAACCAATTGGAGCAACAAAGTCAATCTTCTTTAAAGAAGAATAACTTTAATATTGTCAACAATTAAATTTGCGTTACTTGTATTCTTACTCTTGAGTATGAAATAAAGTAAGTTCAACAGAAAAATCCACATAATTTCAAAAAAAAGTTAAAAAAGCGAATTTAAAAAATGGCGCTTTCAGAGGAATTACCCAATATATTTATATTGTTAACCCTCCGTCACACACCTAGGGAGGGATTCTCTCTACGGTTTCAGTATTTTTTAAATAACTTTAGTTTTAAGTTTTAACAAAATTAATCTTTACTTATGATGCTTCAAAGGCAGAAAAAGTAAGGTTATGTTAAGTAAAAAAATCAAGTTTTCAAAACATTTTTTGTTCCAATGCTGGTTAATGACAAAATTATATTCGGCCCTGTTTTAGTCACCTAAAGCTTTTTTTTTCGAGGTCGCTGATTACGAATCCGGTGTTAGTTTTTAAAAATTCAAAATGGCGGATCAAATATGGCGGACGAAAAAATTTAAAAATTATTAAGATTTACCTAAAACTCGTTACTCGGGGGCCATATTTCGGACGCCATATTGGATCCGCCATTTTGAATTTTTAAAATCTGACATCGGATTCGTAATCAGCAACCCGGAAAACATAAGACTACCAAGCATTATGTAAATCGAAGAATGTTTTGATGTTTTTGGTTTTACTTCCATAATACTTGGTATTTCGGGCTAATATTTAGACAGTGAATTCTCCAAATATAGTACTTCCGAAATATGCAAAAAAATCGATTTTTTGAAACCGAAACACCAGAATACCCCCTTAATGATTTTTTTGCTTATTTGATAATGTTACATTATTTTTACATTCTTTCTAAGATTTGCATTCGTGTAATTAATATTTATTTTTAAGACCGAAAATTAATTTTATTATTTATTTATTATTTTTAGAGTTTTTGTACCTTTCTATTCATTATATGTTTTAGCATATGCTAATTTTAGACGGATTTGAATAATATTGTTTTTTAAATTATAAGAAGTTAGATTCTTCATAAGAATATATTCAAAATAGGATAACTCATCGAAAAATAAATATTTTTAAAAGGTTTAAATTGGAGATTGTTGAGCAAGATATGAGCTTTCGAACGCATGTCATGAAAACTCTGGAAAAAATCTTTGTACCCTGATAAAAAACTAAAAAGTACCCCAAAAACTGCCTTTTTCAATTTTCAAGGTTAAATTTCTCGAAAACATAGGGTGATGGAATTCGATTACGTATTCAGATTCATCATCAAAGAACCTATAAAAATCACCCAATGCAACCCCAAAAATAATAAAAAACTTAAATTCTGTTGCGCTGTGTTATTCCACTTTAATTTAAAGTATAGAACACTCAAATAGATTAAAAATTGTCTACTGTAGACAGTTTTGAAACGTTAATTGTAAAAAAGCCCCTTGTAAGGCTTGCACATGATTTAAATAAAAAACTTTTTAACTCACTAAACGCATTAGGCCCATTCCGGGTCTCTGTCGAAAATCTTTTGTATATTATAAGGTTTAAATAAATTAAAAAGAAATCTGACCCAATGTTAAAAAAATGTTTTTATTTACATTTCTTCAAAGTCGAAATAAAACTATAACTATCATTCTTCGCCAACTTTTTCCTAAATTCAATATTTTCGGACTTATATGCTAGAGAATATAGGTCTACAATTACAAGTGCAAAATTTTGAAAATTCATAACCAAGAAGTAACATTTAATTGTCTCAGGTATTACTATTCAGTAACATTTTTCAGCAATGTCTTAATAACAGATAACCTTAAAAAAATGTAAGTGCGTGAGTTTGTTGTTCGTTAAATAAATTACTGTTATAGTAAAGAAGAGAACTATATATAGTAAAATAATGTATTACATCTCAATTTCATATAACTTGACATTAACGTATAAAAAGTCATACAAAAACGAGAGCATAGTATAGTATAATTACCCTGAATTCACAATTGCAATATTTAATTCAACATTTATTCGAATTTCAAATATTTGCAGAGAGAATAAGTTTTTGACACTTGAATATAAAATAAATAATAGGGGAAGAGGTTCGGTTGTGGACACCCATGCAGAACTTTTGACAGAAATGAGATTTGTCTAATCTGGCAAATATCACGTATATGTTATGACCTAACGTAGTTTTCTATGTCAATACAAAAATGATTAGACAACTCCGCTTTTTACTATACATAAATTAATTTTTCGACACGTTGAATATAACAAAAATGTATTTTTAAACATTGTTAAATGTTCAACAAATCGAAGTGAATTAATTAAAATGATAAGTTCAAAGCGTATTTACACAGCAAATGTGTTATATTTTATAATCCAATTCCAAGCATCACAAAAATGTCCACAAGTAAAATTTTTTTCATGATATTTTAAAATGATCGTCAAGTTTGGTTGTGGGCATCTAAATTGATTCGGTTGTGGACACCACTCTTATTTTTGATAAATCGAGAAATATCGTTGTCGATATAATCATAAGTAATTCCTAACAACATTTAATAGTGTTTTATGAGTTTTAAGAGTTTCGTGGTCCAGCACGGAAATTAATATAATGAGACTTTGATGTTCGTACGTCGTTCGCAGTTATAGTAATTATAGTAACTGGGCAGTTCAGGTTCAGTGTAAGAAATCTTATATGCCCTTACATGGGGAGCATTTATTGTCAAAATTAGAAGAAATCATCCTTATGTAGTTAATAAATGGTTACTTAATTAATCTTTTTGCACTTTCAATAGATTTTTCAAGAGTGCCTACAACCGAACCAAAATTTTTTTGTTAGAAAAATGACCAATTTATTGAATTTTTAATAAAATTTTTCTAGTCAACGGAATCAATCTATTTTCTTCACGAGTAGTTAGCTAAGGTCCCTACCTTTAAATACATATACATATGTTTGCTTAATATCTACAAGGAAACAAATTATGAGTTAAAAACGAAACTATGCCCACAACCGAACCTATTCCCCTAACTTTAACAAAATGAGTAAAGATAAAAAAACAATGTTAAAATGACAATTTTTATTTTGCTGTACAAATAGAAAACAACAAAAATTTCTTAACCTTGCTTGTGAGCTTCGTAAAGGTATAATTTTATTTTATATCCCAGATAGCAAACGTGCCTGGCACTTTCGCAGCACGACGGGCGCCCAACCGTGTACTTGAAATAACGTAGCCATTTCTCCAGTTGGTTTGCGAAGGGACAAACTGAGCTCGCCATGTCCCAGACTAATGCTTTCACATAATGCGCCAATACAGTCCATCGTTTTGACGACAATATGCCGGAAATTTTTATATTCATAACATTTTATTAATTAAAGAATACTTAAATGTATTATCACACAACAATGTGGGGTGGTAGCGATTCTACGCAAATAAACCCTACAAAATAAATTCCTACACAATTAACTCTACACCAGGAAATTGTACACAATACATTTAATAAATTTGATTAATTCTACGTAAATAAATTCTACAGAAAAAAGTCCTACACATTAGAATTAAATAGAACAAAATATATCATTAAAATCTTTTAATTCTACACGATTAAATACTACATCAGAAAATTTGACACAGTTTATTTTAATTAAAATAAAATTCTAATAATCATTTTTTTATTTTAAATTATAATTCTACGCAGTCAAATTGTACACCAGAAAACTCTACACATTTGAAAAATATTGATTAAATTAACTTTTAAAAAATTCTAAATAAATAAATTCTATAAATAAATATTCTACACAATAATAATACTAAATAAAATGTAACTTTAAATAAAATTTATTTAATTTTGCACGGTTAAATACTACATTAAAAAATTCTACACAATGTATTTTTAAACGAAGAAAAATACGAATTATTTTTTCAATTTAATTTTTAATTCTCCACACTTAAATTGAAAACCAAAAAACTTGACACAATGAAATAATTTTTTAAAGAAATTTTAAAACTAGTCAAACATATTCTTAAAAAAAACTCTACACATTCAAATAAAATAAATATAAAGTTTTTAATCTAATTTGTTTAATTCTACACAATTAAATTCTATATCAGAAAATTGTACACAAATTATTTTTAAGCAAGGAAAAATATTTTATTTATTTTTTTAATTTAATTTTTAACCCTATACATTTTAATTCAACTCTGGAAAACTCTACACAAATGAGCTTTAAAGTCTTCGCATATTATTTTTAGATAAGATGGAATTATTTTTTTAACTCTACGCAATTAAATTAAACACAAAGAAACTCTACAAATGAATTCATTTAATTAATAATAATAATAATATATAATAATAATATTATATAATAATATAATATAATATAATATAATATTTTTTTTATTTATTTACTCTCCCTACAATAGGTAGGGTTCGAGACTCCCAAATACATACATAATAAACTTAACCTATATTTACAACAATCCTTACAACTAAACACTCTCTTCATACAACTTAACCTAAACGCAACTCAACCTACATACAACTCTCTCCACGCTCTCAACCTTACTAATCGCCAGTGCCGGGCTTCCGTTTCCAGTTCCTTCTATGCCCATGCTGGCTTCGACCCAATTCGCCCACCCTTTTTCAAAAAAACCTTCTACTCCTTTTTCACCTCTCTTACACCCTCCAAACATCCACTTTTACCCATCCATCCATCCATCCATCTAAGCAGAATCTTCTCACCTCATTCCCAGCCTATCCCTGTCTATCACACTTTACACGCTTCCATCACACCTCCCGTATCCTCTCTCACAACATACTTTACCCCATCCACCCAAATACAATCTTTACCCATTCTTACCTGTTTCCCACTCGCTCTCTCCATCCACGCTCTTTCTCTCAATAACCATACCATTCTTCTCTCCCTCCAACTTCTATCCTCATCTATTCTTATTACACTTCCTTTCAGTCTTCCTTTCACCCTCATCACATCCATTTTCTCTTCCTCACTACCCAACTCCACCAACCATAACTTTGGTACCCCATATTCTCCTCTTCCTAACGCTTTTACCATTCCAACTGAGACATTAACCCCCACCCACGTCAACACTTTTTCCACTGCTCTTTTACCCTCCATCACACCTACATTCATACCTCTAATCACTATATTCCTTTTCCTTTTTTCATTTTCCACTACATCTACTCGTCTTGACAAATCTCTCACCTTACACTTTACACTCTCATATTCACTTTCCTCAATTTTCTCAGTCCCCTCATTTACTTCCTTTATAAATTTTTCCAATCCATTCATTCTTCTCCACATGCTTTCCTTTTCCTTTTTCCACTTACTATCCCATTCATTCCACATTTCCTGCAATTTCTCTAACCCCTCTTCAATTTCCCCTATCTCTTTGTCCCTTGTTTCCCCATCTTCACAGATATCCATCACATTTCCCCTCACTCTCTTAGCTCCTTCATCCATCTCATCCTTCAACATCCATACTAACTCCAACAAATCCATACAATCCTCACACGTCATCTTTTTTCCATTCTTTCCTATCCCTCTTTCAAATACTCGCGCCTTTTTCTCATTCTCGCTATCACTACTTGAATCAAACTCAGACATTCCAGAAATCTACCTTATCACTCAATGCTCAAAATTTTTTTTTTTCCACTCTCTCTACCTTCTCTTCTCTCTCGCTTCAAGCAACCTAACTTAACTTTTTCCAAACGCGTGTACACCGAAACGGTACCGGAAACGGAAGCCAATATAATATAATATAATATAATATAATATAATATAATATAATATAATATAATATAATATAATATAATATAATATAATATAATATAATATAATATAATATAATATAATATAATATAATATAATATAATATAATATAATATAATATAATATAATATAATATAATATAATATAATATAATATAATATAATATAATATAATATAATATAATATAATATAGAATAATATAATATAATATAATATAATATAATATATTTGTTGCCAAAAATTTTTGTGTTGAGTTTTATTTTGTAGAGTTTTCCAGAGTTGAATTAAAATGTATAGGGTTAAAATTTAAATTAAAAAAATAAAGAAAATATTTTTCCTTACTTAAAAATAATTTGTGTACAATTTCCTGATATAGAATTTAATTGTGTAGAATTAAACAAATTAGATTAAAAACTTTATATTTATTTTATTTGAATGTGTAGAGTTTTTTTTTGAAGAATATATTTGACTAGTTTTAAAATTTCTTAAAAAAATTATTTCATTGTGTCAAGTTTTTTTGTTTTCAATTTAACTGTGCAGAATATTAAAAATTTAATTTAAAAAATAATTGTTATTTTTTTCGTTATATTGCGTAGAATTTTTTTATGTAGTATTTAACCGTGCAAAATTAAATAAATTTTATTTAAAGTTACATTTTATTTAGTTCTAATGTGTAGAGTATTTATTTGTAGAATTTCTTTATTTAGAATTTTTTTAAACTTAATTTAATCAATATTTTTCCAATGTGTAGAGTTTTCTGGGGTCCAATTTAAGTGTGGAGAATTAAAAATTAAATTGAAAAAATAATTCGTATTTTTCTTCGTTTAAAAATACATTGTGTAGAATTTTTTAATGTAATATTTAACCGTGCAAAATTAAATAAATTTTATTTAAAGTTACATTTTATTTAGTATTATTATTGTGTAGAATATTTATTTGTAGAATTTATTTATTTAGAATTTTTTAAAAGTTAATTTAATCAATATTTTTCAAATGTGTAAAGTTTTCTGGTGTACAATTTGACTGCGTAGAATTATAATTTAAAATAAAAAAATGATTATTAGAATTTTATTTTAATTAAAATAAACTGTGTCAAATTTTCTGATGTAGTATTTAATCGTGTAGAATTAAAAGATTTTAATGATATATTTTGTTCTATTTAATTCTAATGTGTAGGACTTTTTTCTGTAGAATTTATTTACGTAGAATTAATCAAATTTATTAAATGTATTGTGTACAATTTCCTGGTGTAGAGTTAATTGTGTAGGAATTTATTTTGTAGGGTTTATTTGCGTAGAATCGCTACCACCCCTAACAATGTTATTGGTATTAGTTTTATATAATGTTATTAATAATAATATAACCGACGGAATAGCTCAGTTGGTTGGAGCTTCGGCTTTGCGGGTGGTCCGAGCGAGGTTCGCGCCCCCCGTCAGCCGGGGATTTTTTCCGACAGGTGAGATATTTCGAGCGGCAGGTTTGACGTCTAGGTGCGACGGTATGCATTGTCGATTATTATCCGATGCCTACCGCCGAAACTAGACTGTCGAT
Organism: Leptopilina drosophilae; assembly: GCA_032873175.1. Lineage (NCBI taxonomy): Eukaryota > Metazoa > Arthropoda > Insecta > Hymenoptera > Figitidae > Leptopilina > Leptopilina drosophilae. Next base: position 22,124,780 of record CM065482.1, read on the forward strand.
AAACCGGTTGTACTCAGAAGAGGTTTTTCTACAGTTTCCCTCTTCTCTGGCGAGAAAACCCAATTACGGGTGGTCCAGGCAAAATGCGAGTATTCCTATCTTCGAAAGTCGCACTGTAGGAGCATTAGGTTGGATAAGCTCATAGTATATGAATTACGATTTTTTCTGGTTTTGTGTTTCAGGTCTAAAATTTTTTTAAACACAATCACTTCTTGTAGTCACATGAAATTAGGTGATTTTAGTATGAAATTTATCAAAGCAAATTTTATAATACTTAAAATTTTAAATATAAGTTTTTCACACTTCTATATGAACAATTAATAAACTCTCTGAAAAGAAATTTTATTACTTTTTCATTTTTCCAAAATAAATCATGAAAGTTAAGTCTTTTTCTGCCTCTAAGGTTGTAATATCCTTTAAATAACATATGTTTAACACAATTTTGAAATCATTGGTAAGAATTCTTCAAAAATAAATAAATTATAGTTAATTTTTTTAAAGGAAATTCATTAATTAGAGTATTTTGATCTTTCTCTAGATCATTGTTACTGAACAATCAAATAGAAAAATAAAAATTACTATGGACAAAAGGAAAAATAAAAATTTTATTGATCTCTCTTCAAGCCAAAAGAAGCGCTGTTTACAAAACATAAGAAATGAGAGACAAAATATTGGAAACACTTCTCACAATGGAAATTATTTCCATTCATCAACAGAAGATGAAGTTCATAGACAACAGGATGAACCCCAAGTACATTCCCTGAATGATTTTTAAATGTTGAGTGACGATGAATCATCTCATAATGATTTAGAATATTTAGTTAATAATATCGAAGAAAGCGAATTTTCTAATGAAGAGAATGACGATGTTGAGAACCTCAGAGAAGAAAATGTAAGCAGTGAAATAAGTTCAGGAGAGGAAGAAAACATAATTCCTTTAGTGAATTTGACTGACATGAAAAAAAGCAATCAAGAATGCATTTTTAGCTGCAAATCTCAAACATACACAATGCAACATTATCCTGAAAACTTTGAGTGAATTTCACTTGAATTTAAATTTTCTTCCTAAGGATGCCAAAACTATTTGCTTTCTTCATCTGGAAATGTATCTGTGGCTGCTACTAGTGTCTTAAATTCAGTAACTGATTCTACATTGGAGATTTGCCATATTAACATCAACTCGCTCAAGTCAAACATTAATCTCTTGCGTACTCATTTATCATTGTTTACGCATGATGTCATAGCATTGAGTGAGACTTGGCTCTCAGAATCAATTAATGATTGTATGGTTGATCTTAGTAATTTTGTTTTGATTCGTGGAGATAGAATTGGTAAGAGGCGAGGTGGAGTTGCAGTGTATGTTGCAAGGTTTCTTAATTTTAAAATATTATTTTCATCCCCAGGTCATTTTGATAATAAACCTGAGTACCTAATTATTGAAATTTCTAGCAAAAATACAAAACCTTTACTTTTAGCTGTAGTTTATCGTAGACCTGGAGGTGAGAATCTTGATGACTTCGAATATAATTTTAGCAGATTTTTTTATTTGTATGACAATGTTGTAATTTGTGGGGATTTTAATTATAATCTTAATAAAATATCAGCTGACTCAACTTATATTAGGGATTTTTTTGAATCATTTAATTTATATATTGTTCCTTTCACTGTAACTCATCATGCTGTAAGTTCGTCTTCTTGGATTGATTTGTGCATTGTGGATGGTGAGGACAGAATAGTGTCATCATCTCAGTCTCATGTTCCTTTTGTAGCGGGTCATGAACTTATTTCAATATCCTATAAATGGAAATCTGATAATGTTAAATACTCTACTCAAACATATAGGAATATTTCTGGAATTGATGATGGGGCTGTTTTGTCTTCTTTAAATCGAATTGACTGGTCTACTTTTTATCAATCTCAGTCTGTTGATTTTAAACAATTTTTTGTACATAATGTTATTTTTGCGGCATTGGAGGAACATGCTCCTCTTAGAACTCATGTAATTCGGAAAAAAGTGTGCCCTTGGATGAATGGAAATATTCGTGATATGTTAAAGCAAAAAGATAATGCTTTTAGAGCTTGGAAGAGATCTGGAAGTGAAATATGTAGAAGTAAATTTAAGAAACTAAGAAATAGTGTTAAGTTTTCTGTTAGAAAAGCTCGTGATGAGTACAGTGCTGGTAGACTAAATAGTATTCATGATTCGGGTAAGCTTTGGAAGGAGCTTAGACGCATTGGTCTTGTTAAGGATAAAAAGGATGATGTTCCACTTACTTTCAATGTTAATATACTTAATAATTACTTTTTATCTATTAGTGGAAATTCGTCTTTTAATATAACACCTTCCTTTATTTCTAATCTACTCATTGACTGTGATTTTGATGAAAACTTGTTTTATTTTGTGGATGTATGTCCTTCTATGTTACTAAAGGCTTTAAATAGTATTAAAAGTGATGCACAGGGTTTTGATGGGGATCCTCAAGGATCTGTATTGGGGCCTCTTTTGTTTATACTTTTTACGAACGATCTGGAGGAGTGTTCTCAAGTATTGTAAGCACATGTATTTTGTTAATGACCTGCAAATTTACTTACATTCAAGCATTGACGACTTAAACAATAATCTAGCTTTGATTAATGATGATGTTAAGTCGCTTCTTAACTGGGCGGAAACAAATTTTCTTAAAATTAATTTTGATAAAACTTGTTCTATGATAATAGGAACTAGTTGGTACATAAATAATAATAATAATCTCAGCAATCACTCCCAAATTGAAGTTGATAATGTGGTCATACCTTTTGTAGATTTAGTTAGAAATTTGGAAGTTATCTTCAGGTCAACTTTTTTTTAGGATAAACATGTTGGGAAAATTTGTAAAAATGTTTATGCCACATTATCGAACTTCAAATCAAACAGAAAAGCACTTTCTATTGAAATAAAAATTAAACTTGTTACTTCTCTGATTTTTCCTCATTTTGATTACTGCTGTGCTGTATATAATGATTTAACTGAAGAATTAAATCATAAAATTGAGAAACTACTAAATTCTTGTGTGAGATTTATATTCAATTTAAAAATGGATGAACACATAACACCATATAGGTTAAGGCTGGGTTGGCTTAGCGTGAGTGACAGGCGTCTTTGGTTTGTTGGTTGTCTCACGCATGTTATCCTACAAACTAAAAAACCTTCCTACTTGTATGAGAAATTTATTTTTAGAGATAAAATTACTACCAGAGAATTGAGATGTGCTAATAGCCTTAGAATTTCACTCTGCAGAACTGAACTGTATAAAAGAAATTTTATTGTAACTGCAACTAATCAGTGGAACTCTCTTCCTTCCTCTATAACGAGTATCAGTTGTCTAAAAACATTTAGAGTAGTACTGTATAAACATCTATTTTCTCAATCACACTAGAGTGTCTTAGAATGTTGTATCTTTCAAATGTACTCTTATTTTGTTGTATTATTGTGTTAACTATATTAATTTTACAATTGTTATTTTCATTTTTAAGATTAATTTTAGGTATTCTTTTTGTTACATGATTTATGAATTGTATATTTTCATTTATTGTATTTTTAATGCTTGTCCTCGTGGATTTCTTAGGACAAAATAAAGATATTCTAATATTCTAATTCTAACTATTTTGCAAACGCCTACTACTGTTGCTACTAACTTCATTCAACAATTAGCAGAAGCAGAATATTTGCATATTGGATTTAAAAAAACACTTAAAAAAGAATTAAAAAGTGTTCCTCCAAATTTGCTACCTGAGTCAATTTTAATTGATTTTAGTACCGACGGTGGTAAATTGAATAAAGGTTCAAAACAGTTTTGGCCGATTCATTATACGATATTGAATATTGGAGACAAAAGGCCAATAATATCTGGAATTTACCTTGGCAACAAAAAACCATCAAATGTGTTTGACTTTTTCGAACAATTTGTTGCAGAGATCATAGAAGTTCGCGAAGCAGGAATTATTATTGGTGAAAAACTGATTCGTCTGACTGTTCATTGCTTTATAGCTGATGCGCCTGCAAGAGCTTTTTCTTTAAAAGCCACTTTGGTCACAATTTGAGTAAACAATGTTCTAAATGTAAGGTTGACGGTCGCCATTACATGGGAAGAATGATTTTCGAAAGAACGAATCACCAATTAAGAACAGACGAGGAGTATCGCAACATGGTCGATGAAGACCACTATCGTGGAAGGACTCCATTATCAAGTATATTGGATTTAGTAACTCGTGTACCATTTGAGGGATTACATTCTGTCTGGAGCGGGAATGTAAAAAAAGTGTTGTCAGCGATCATGGAAGGAAAGTTTGGAGTGCGAAAGTTATCTGTCAGAAAACAAACTATTCTTGATGCACGAATGGAGCAGCTGCAAGATTATTGCCCTTCTGACTTTAATCGACGTCCAAATAAATTAGCAGCTTTCAATTCCTTTAAAGCCACAGAGTTTCGTCAGTTTGCACTGTATACGGCTCCATCAGTATTAAAGAATGTTTTAGAAGACGATCAGTATCAACATTTTTTAATACTTTATGTGGTTCTTTGTCTAGTAGTAAGTAAAGAAACATCTCAAGAAATGCTGCTTTTTTGTAAGCACGCTTTAGAAACATATGTATCTTTATGTGAAGATATCTATGGGCTAAGATTTTTATCCTATAATGTACATTGCTTACTTCACATAGTAGATGATGTGTTTCAACTTGGTTGTTTCGAGTCGTATAGTGCTTTCTGCTATGAAAATAATATGCCAGAATGTATTAAACTAATTAGAAAGCCAGATTATCCGCTTCAACAATATTATAAAATAACACAAGAACTGAATGAGGTAGCTTTTAAGCCCTTACAATTTAATATGAATGTACTTCCATCTTTACAACATAGTGAAGGTCCTATTCTTGATAATATCGGTGAAAATGAATGTCAGCAGTTTAAAAACTTAGAAATTGGAAATCTCACTTTGTCGAGTAATAATCGAGATAGATGCTGTATTCTCAAAGATACTAGAATTGGAATAATTAAGAATATCTTCAGAATAGATGACGATGTCTTCCTTATGTTCCAAGCATTTGAAGTAAATTAAATATTTTACGACGCTGGAGTAACATCTGATAATGTTGGTGTATATAATTGCAAACTTTTATTCGATATAATAGATGCTATACCTCTAATCGATTTCAAAAGTAAATGCTATTTGATGCCCACTTTGAGTCCAAGAGAAGGAGAAGAAGAGCTAATGATAGAAGATGAATAGATTTGTTGCACACTACTTAGTGCGAAAGAAATGCTTTGAATCATATTGTATAAGATACATGATTTGATCTTGTATCAAACATTACCCAGGGAGTTATTTTAAAAACATAAAACTATTATTTCTTTATTTAGAAATGAATGTATCTTCTCTATATGTTTGCATTTATTAATGTGCTTTCTGTCATGATCATTTACACTAATTTTAAAAACTGATGATAGATTCTTTACTGAACATGAAATATGTCTTAGAAGAAGAACATTTTCTTATGTCTGCTATTTTTTGTGTGTCTTATAATTCATTTTTCTTAATATTGCATTTATTACGTTTCTTTACTTCTAAATTCTATATATATATTTTTTTTTCATTAACTGCATGATACATAAATATTAGAGATGTGCAGAAAAACTCGAATAATCGAGTCGCGGGCAGAGTAGACATTTTTTTGAGTCGAACTGAGCTTAAATTCGATGCAAATCCACTCAAATACTCAAATATATATTTTCCAGTTCTCGACTGAATTCAAGTATTAAAATACAGATGAGTATTTAAAAATGTTGGTACCCGAGAGGATTCGAGTTTTCAAATTATTAATAAACTATAGCTATTAAAAACTTAAAAATTTTGAAATTTTTTTGTTGGCCCAACTAATAAATTTACAGTGACTTCTCAATTTTAAACAATATTTAAATTAACAAATTTAAACATATGTGACGACTATAACTTTACTCTAGTTATCGAAATATTCAAGTACTTGAATTCACTCGAGAACCTAAGTATTTCAAATGCTCATGCAATGCAATTAGACTTGGTTTTAACTCGGTTCTAACTTGAACCGATTAACTTCGAAATAATGCTATCGTGTTTTATTTTGAGTTTCAAGTTTCTTATACGTCTCTATATAATGTGTACTTGTTGTACACATGTGTCTGCATTGTTTCTCTGTTAACAGAAATAATTACAATTACATTATATTGTATTCCTAACCTCTTTTTTCCTGGTATCTTAATTACAATAAATGATTTTTTAAATTTCGGTTTCTATGTATCACATAGTACAATAAAAAATTTATATTTTGATCGAATAAAAAAATAATTTTATAAATTAATAAAAAGTTAAAATATTTCATGTGATCTAATTTCTGAGTGCCAAATACCAATATTTTAAAACTAAAATGTTGGACATCTAAGAAAATTCTATCCTATCATACCTAACCAATTTTAAGATTTTTTAAGATACAAAAACTGTTATCTAATAAATAAAAAATTAAAATTTTTAATTTCATTTTAAATTATAAAGTTTTACAAAAGAATTTTTTCTTCTGTTAACTTATTAACTTTTTATTCTATAAGTGTTGAAGTTTTGGATTAAATCTCCTTTTAGATTAAAATTTACACTTGTGTAGAATTTATTTTTAAATAAATATTTAATTAATTCATTAAAATAATTAAATGAATATTAAAATAAATTTAACTGATTTACTTTAATTATCTTAAATTGGATGGAATACTCTGAATTATATTGAAATAATTCTAATAATCCTGAATTATCTTGTGGTATAATGCAGTAATTGGATTATTTAAAAATAATGAAGTAAACTTAGGTAGGTTTGTACAGCTAATTCATGTTGTTTACCCTTCTTAAATAAGTAAAAATTAAATCACTTACAATCTATGTGTATAAAGAGCGTTGACTGTCATTTCATCTGGGTTAAGCATGTTTTCATAATTTCATCCTTGTTCTTATAATTATAAGGTGCAATCATTTACAATTTTAAGAGTAAAATTGCTTTTGAGTTATTATATACTTCGTTTTGAGTTTTATTCACGTAATTTCAGACTTTAATAATTTAATTCAATTTAAACTAGAAGTGATTGTAACATTTACCTATGATATTTTTTTAAAACAAAGTATTATTATCTTCAAAAATGGATCAACAAGATATGGGAAAATCTGGAGAAAAGAAGAAAATGTTTAGTGAGAACGTTACTCGGGTATTAAACAGTGGAAGAAATATAAAAACTCCCACAAAAGTTCTTTCAACTTCTAAAGACGAAAGACCATCAAAAAGAGCAAAAAATTTCTCCTCGATTAATGAAAAGTTGGAAAACCTTAAGAAGTATACACAAACAGTTAATAATGAAAAAACAACGCTAACAAATTCAGACGTATATATAAATAAGTAAGAAAACTTATCATTTTCTATCATTATTTTCTATATTATTTATAAAATTTTTATAATATTTTCTATATTATTTATAAAATTTTTATAATATTTTCCACTTTTATTTAAAAAATCTGATAATATCTTTTCTACTTCTGAAAAGTTACATTCTAAAACATCAAAGTGAAAAGCTTCGACATTCAAATCTGCAAAATCATCACCTGAACATGCTAATAAAAATAATTCTGTTGAACCGTAAGTAGAAATGTAAAATTTCTACTAATATTTTTACTAATAAATGTTATATTTAAAATTTACAAAAAAAATCTTAATTACCAAATTTTTTAGGAAATCAACTAAGAATTCTTCTTAAACTGTTAAGAGTCTTTCTCTAAATCCAAGTTCGAACCTTCCTAACAGTGATAAATCAAAAGATTTAAATTCTTAATCACATCAATCATCATCTTCGATAATTGATGTAAGTAATTCCAACAGCCAGTGAGTTTAAAATTGAATAGTTTTTTATAATACATACATGATGACTAAAATTTTTAAATTATTAAAAAAAATTATATATTTCTTTCATTCTTCAAATTTTGTACGTCTTCCTCTTTTTTATTAAATTTTTTATATAATAATTGACTCACTTTAAAAAAAATTTACTAAGATTAAGAATATTCTTTTTATTTTCTAAATAATACTGTTCTAATTTTAGAAAAATGATTTCTGAATGAAGAATAAAATTTGAAATATTTAAATTATTGTAGAACGCAAACACCGGGTACTTTTATTTTGAACAAAGCCATTGAAAGTGACAACCATCTTCCTAGCTCGTCAAAGACTAATGAAAGTCTTCTTATACAGGATGTTCCTATTTTAAATTCTGAGATTCTGAGATCTGTGTATGTTTATTTAATTTTGTAGTTTTAACTCTGCTGCGATTTGCAATTATGGATTTACTTTACAATAGCGTTTTTTTTGTAAAAGAAAGTAAATTATAAATAATAATATAAATATAAATAAAAAAATAGTTCATGGAACAATTACTTTTAACTTACTTTTAAAGTTATTTATTTTTGACATCATTTTTATTGATTTTATTAAATTTTATTGTTATTCTGTCACAAAATGATGTGCAAAGTTTAATAAATTATATTATTTTCTTTAAATATTTTATTAATAACCTTATTCTTCATTTATAGCAAAATCATTTAGTAATGCTGGGTAGCTCTAATTTAAAAGAATTTTTGAGCTATGCTCTCAAGGAACTCATGACGGATGAGCTAGTTTCGAATCTTACTCAGCAAATTGGAAATACGAAAATATCTAACATTTTGTATGGTAAGTATTTAATTATATTGTAGATTAAGTTTATTACATTAAAAAATTAAAGTTTATATAATTATTGTTATTTTACAACAGACATCTTTACATAATGATATTTTGTATACTTTGCAGAAGCTGCCCGCAGTTGTCCTTTGTTTCTTAGCCCAGAAAATAAAGAAACTTTCAAATTAAATATGTTGGACGTATTAAAAAGTACGAAACAAAGGTTTCGAAATAAATCGAAAAAAGGAATCAAAATAAATAAAAGTACATTACAAAAAACAATAGATGAACTTGATAAATTGGTTCTAAATTTGGAAGACGAGGATGGGTCTGGCGAAGATAGTAATGCATCTGCCGTTGAAGCCGATGACGAAGTAGATGAAACTCTCGAGTAAAACATAATTTCATGTTGTCATATGTTTTTATGTATTTGACGTACAGTAATATTCTGTTACATTTTTGTTATTTTTTATTATAAAAAGAAAAAAAGGTAATTTAAAATTTACCTTTCATATATAGAAAATAAGTTCAGTAGCTGTTTGCATGTCAGATTTCACCATTATAATTGTGTATATGGTTATGTATTTTAAACATGTTATGTTTCTTTATAAAAAAATACCGTTTTATTATTTGCATTAATTATTAAGTATAGACTGGAGTAGAAATTTCAATATATTTTAAATTACTGACAAATCAGACGGACAATGGGCCGCATATCGTGCACCGAACCATGGGCTTGCTTTATAGCAAGCAATGGCGCGCACATTGCGCTGTGTAATTGCCGCCACGTTGGGCCGATAAATCGGCCCGCGTGCCGGTATATACGGTGCGATTTCTCTGTCATTTTGCTATCTGGGATAACTATTAATTATAATTGTCATGATACTTCATTTTTCTTAAGAAAATTTAAATTTGTACACGGAGAGAGATTCTGTATTAATATTTGTTAAAATTGGTAATAGAATTTAATATATTCTTTTTCATTTTAAGGAAATCGTGTTTTATATTAAAAATTAATATTGTGCATATTAGTAGGCAGCTCTTAATGTATTTTAGAAAAATTAGTAATAAATTATAATCTTTAAAACTGACTAAAAACTACTAAAAATTATGAGTGAGTCGTAAAGGATAGAAAATAAAAAGACGTAAGAAGGAAAAAGATAGGATTAGCGTTTCGAGAGTATTTCACACACACTTACACACAAATGAGTTAACGCAAGCACTATACTATACATGTAAACACAAACTATATACAATTTCGGAGATATATGTTAAAACGGGTTGCATCCATTTGTATCAGAATGAAAAAAGCATAATGGCTATTATGTCGAATTTACTAACGTATAATCTGTAACTTTACGAAATAATTTTTATCGAATACAAAATTTAAGAAAATTATTTTCTCGAATTAATATTTGACGTAATTTCTATTTTTACTAAACAATAATTGACAGAATTTAAAAATGGTCAATTTATTTTTTTGTCGAAAGTTAAAAAATCGAAATTTAACTAAACCTAATTTTATTTTGTCGAATCGCCGTTCAATATAATGTGAATATTAATGAAATATATGATAGCCGAATTTATAACTAAGCTAATTGTAATTGAACTAAAAAGCAATATTACATATTCTTTATTCTTTAGAAATTAAAAGTGTTCCATTTATTATTTAATCGAATATTATTATCTCAAATTAATTTTAACCGATACTTTAAATTATCGAAATGTAAATTAATCTAAATTAATTTTTAATGAAAATGCAACTAAGCAAATTTCTAATTATCCGAAAACTAATTTAGTCGAAAATTTTTGTGGGTGAATTTAATATGAACCAAATAGCAAGTAGCTGAAACCTCATCCATTAGAATCTTAAAGTGGCCGAAAAGCTATTTGTAAGAATAGTTAAATAGTCGAAACGCCATCTGCTCGAATTGTCCAGTAGACGAATAGTTAAGTAGCCGAATGGAAAAAACGTCGAATGAACAAAAAGTCGAATGATAAAAATATCGAATTGACAATTCATAGAATGTTCAATTTGTCGAAACGCCATCTGTTCGAATTATCAAATAGACGAATAGTCAAGTAGTCGAATGGTAACATAGTCGAATTGTTCATTTATAGAATGCTTAAATATCCGAAAGGTCAATAATTCTAAAAGTTTGTCTGTTTTAAGTTAATATTAACTAAAAACAATAATATTTTTCGAATTATTGACTTTTCGGCTATTTGAGAATTCTACGAATGAATAATTCGACTATGTCACTATATGTGACTATGTAAACCATTCGACTACTTAACTATTCGTCTACTTGATAATTCGAACAGATGGCGTTTCGACAAATTGAATATTCTTTGAATTATCAATTCGATATTTTTATCATTCGACTTTTTGTCCATTCGACGTTTTTTCCATTCGGCTACTTAACTATTCGTCTACTGGACAATTCGAGCTGATGGCGTTTCGACTATTTAACCATTCTTACAAATAGCTTTTCGGCCACTTTAAGATTCCAATGGATGAGGTTTCAGCTACTTGCTATTTGGTTCAAATTAAATTCACCCACAAAAATTTTCGACTAAATTAGCTTTCGGATAATTAGAAATTCGCTTAGTTGCATTTTCATTAAAAATTAATTTAGATTAATTTTTTTTTTTTTTTTTTTTTTATTTGAACCCAAAAAATACAGCCAAAGGTAAACCATTATAGGCACTACAAAGTACTGTAATACATATTAGTGTGTAATATTGATATACAAAAAAAGAAATATGTATAAAATAAAAACAAAAAAAATGTATGGTAATATAAAATAAACAAAAGTGGGCGAAGAGATGAGAAATAAAAGAGAAGAAGTTAAGATACATATTTAAATTATGAACGCAGGGCTATGATGCGTGAAATAATATTTTGTTTAAAAGCTAGGGCATTTAAACTAAAAGTGTCGAAATCAAAATCGCTACAATCAAATATGTCGTTGATGGTTTTACACATTCTATAGATTGGAGCCATATAGCCAATTGGCTTTGTAGGCCTTCGCAAATAAAAAGGATACTGTGACCTAGAGGCCAGACGTGGAATTTTAAAGTCTATAGTATTAAGTAAGTAAGGGCAATCAATTTGGGAATTTAATAAATTGTAAATAAATTTACATTTAGAAAGGATGCGTCTCTCATTCAAAGTTAAGACGTCAAAATTAGAACAAAGGTCAATGTAGTCTGAACCTCTTGGCGGGTAAACTCCGTACTTGCGAAAGCTACAGTATTTCAAAAAACGTTTCTGCAACTTCTCGAGTAAATTAATCTCAACATCAAAGATTGGATCCCAAAGTAAGGCGAGGTATTCTACTTTAGAGCGAAAAATGGTGTTAAAAAGTGATAATAAGACGTCAGTAGATTTAATAAATTTAGAATTTCGAATGAGTACTCCTAAAGTTTGGGATGCAGCCTTCGACAAGTTGTTTAAGTGATTTGAAAAATTTAACGTAGAAGAAAAGGTTATTCCAAGATCACAAATAGTATTCGTTCTTGTTATTAATGTATTATTGATTTTATAATCAAAGGACACAGTATCACCAGTCCTGGAAAAGGTTATAACAGAACATTTACTTGGATTTAAATCTAATTTATTGTGTTTACACCAAATCAGTAGTTTATTTATATTATTTTGTAAGTTAATGCAATCATCTTCAGATGTGATTTTAGTAAAAATTTTAAAGTCATCAACAAAGAGTAAATTATCTATATTAAGTTCATCAGCGACGTCATTTATATATATTGAAAATAGAATTGATCCAAGTACGGAACCTTGTGGTACACCTGAGGTTGGTATAAAAGAAGGCGAAGAAAAACCCGAGTATAGAACGTAATTTTGACGATTAGTAAGATAAGAAATTAGTGTTTTTACAAGGTTTGGAGGTAGTTGTAAATTCATCAATTTAGTAAAGAGTAGTGCGTGATCAACCTTATCGAAAGCTTTTGAAAAATCTGTATAGATCACGTCGACTTGAGTGGATGATTGTAAAGCTTTGTTAATATATTGTGTTAATTTACATTTCGATAATTTAAAGTATCGGTTAAAATTAATTTGAGATAATAATATTCGATTAAATAATAAATGGAACACTTTTAATTTCTAAAGAATAAAGAATATGTAATATTGCTTTTTAGTTCAATTACAATTAGCTTAGTTATAAATTCGGCTATCATATATTTCATTAATATTCACATTATATTGAACGGCGATTCGACAAAATAAAATTAGATTTAGTTAAATTTCGATTTTTTAACTTTCGACAAAAAAATAAATCGACCATTTTTTAATTCTGTCAATTATTGTTTAGTGAAAATAGAAATTACGTCAAATATTAATTCGAGAAAATAATTTTCTTATATTTTAAATTCGATAAAAATAAATTCGTATAGTTAGAAATTCTACGTTTTTGAATTCGATATAATAGTCATTATGCTCTTTTCATTCTGATACAAATGGATGCAACCCGTTAAAACCTAAAAACGCATACATATAAACTTAACCAATACAAATAAACGCAATGTCGCACGCACGCTGTACATTGGGAGATACAATTCTCAACTTCCTTATATACTAAACTCGAGAAATTTTCTGAACTTGAGAGAAAGTAATATTTTCTCCATATTTTGTTTAACAAAATTCTTAATTTATTTTAAATTTTTTAATATCTTTCAATGAACTAGTTTAGTTAAAAACTCTAAAAGAAATTGAATTTTGAAGAAGTGATTGCAAAAATTAAATTATTTTTAAAGTAGTAAAACCATTTTTATAAAAAATAAAACTCATCACAGAATTTCAATTATTTTTAATACAATTTTAATAAAATTCTTCGTAGAAATTTAATTAATTTCAATAATTTATCAAAATTCAATTATTTTCAATATCTACTATTTCAATAAACTTTCACAAAAGAATCCAATTATTTCAAAAGAAATATATTATTAAAATTCGTCTTAAGAATTTAATATCATTTCTCAAAGTACTTGATAAATTCCTTCGCAGAAATTTAGTTACAGTCAAAAAATTAAAAAACTTCTCATCAAAGTTTCATTTATTTTTATAAATAGTAACATTTTTCCCCAAAATTCAATTATTTTCAAAAACTGTTGTCAAATAAAGAATTTTTAATATCCAGTACTTTAATAAAATTTCCCAAAGAATTCAATTATTAAAAAAAATTTTTTAACAATTCTACGCAAATATTTAATTGTTTTTATAAATAATAAAAATTTAATAAGAATTCAATAATTTTTTACATATATTGAATTATTTTTTACATAATTTTCATCAAAATTGCTCTAAATATTAAATTATTCTTAAAAATTTTATTAAAATTCGTCAAAATAATTCTTTGAGAGTTCAACAACTTTAAGAAACATTCAATTATTCAATAAATTATTAATTTTTGTATTTAAATAATTTAATTTTTGTAGAATTTTCAAACCAAAAATTAATTTAAATATGAATATGTTAATTAAAACAAATGAACTGCTCGACTAAAATATTCGGTTAATCTCGGACAGTTTCGTAACCGCTCTTCGACAGCCAAAAGCTTGCTACTAGGCTGGTCATGATTTTTAATATAGGGTTAATGCCCCAGTGAATGAACACTCACCAATAAATGAACACTTGGCGAAAAAGATAAATAACTAAGGTTAAAAACTATTGTCTAATATAAAAATTGGAAATTAATAATTTAAATGATTCCTTTTATCAAGTTATGCAAAAAATATAAAAATTTTATTACAATTTTTTTATAATAAAATAAATTTTAAAGAACTTGCTGTTTTTGTGAAACCCGTGTGAAAATTTTTTTGTGGAAGACTAGAGAAAGGCTAGCAACTGTACTGGGCTTCTCTCGTCCTTCTATAAACGAATAACTACCTAGTTTCTAGACTGGAGTTAGATGTTTTTGCAAGCTTATAGTATTATATCTAGTTAAACTATTAAAAATCATTATAGTTACTAGGTAATTTAGTATTTAAAAATAATTATAAATTCGTGAGTAGTAATTTTGTCTTTCAGAATTAAATTCGACTATGAAAAGCTGATTAATTTTTAAAACATTGCACTAAAAGAATTAATTTATATTATCTTTTTATTTATTACTACAAATTATATCCAATTTATTTAGCTATATAAAAGATTCTCTATAATTCTGTTCATTAAATTTTGTTGAAAATATTTTGTTCAATAAAGTTTACTCAACAAACAAAAGTTTTGGGGTCAGAACTCAGAATTCGTGAAATTTTCACAGAAAACAAAAAGTATTTTTTTTAACTCAAAATGGTGAAAAAACATTTCTATTTGGTCTTAGGAATGTGTCCACCAAAGAACAGAAAAAAAATTATTTTTTATAAAAGTTATTGCAAAAATAATTTTTTTGCAACTTTTTAAACAAAATGTTATTTCTCCTAAATGAATGAACTGATTTAAGTGAACCAAGCGGGAATATAAAGGGAATAAAAAATACTTTCGATTAGAATTAGAAAATTTTAAAAAAGTTTATATTTTAATAGTTATTTAATAAATTTTTTATAAACAATCAATTTTTTTAAATGTTCTACGCCTTTAAAATTTTTTTTAAAAATATCTACATACACTTAAAACTATAAGAAATCAAAATCCGTTGAGAAAATTTTAGAGCGACAATTATTTTAAAAGATATAATGGAAATTATATTGGCGCAGTGTAGTGAATCAACACTGAACTTAGTTTTTGATCATTTTTATGGTTATATAACTGAATAGGCAGAACATTGAAAAAAATTAATTGTTTAAAAAAAATTTATTGAATAATTATTAAAATATAAACTTTTTTAAAATTTTCTAATTCTAAACGAAAGTATTTTTTATTTCCTTTATATTCACGCTTGGTTCACTTAAATCGGTTCATTCATTTAGGAGCAATGACATTTTGTTTAAAAAGTTGCAAAAAAATTAATTTTGCAATAACTTTTATAAAAAATAATATTTTTTCTGTTCTTTGGTGGACACATTCCTAAGACCAAATAAAAATGTTTTTTCACCAATTTAAATTTAAAAAAATATTTTTTGTTTTCTGTGAAAATTTCACGAATTCTGACCCTTTGCATTTTATTTTTCAAATCATGTAATATTAACAAATAATAAGAAAAATAATTTGTAAACATTTTTTAAAAAATTAAATTAAAATTACGATTTAATTACAGTTCTATTTTGCAATAAAACAAAGTTTTAATTTGAGGTTATGCCATGGAGTTAAAAATTCAAATAGTGATTAAAATACATGTTTATTTTACAAAATAATGTAATTCTTACAAATTTTACCTTTAAAACAATTATTGATCCAAGTATTAAAAGTAGTAAAATAAAAAATGCCAACATTTTTATTTTTAAACAACTGAAAATCAACCTTGGTGATGAAGCAAAGGCAATAGAAATATTTTTTTGCTCCCTTGAGCTGTGGTATTTACAGATATTTTTACTATCTTGTTCTCGATTTCAGATAATGGAAAAGTTTCATTATTGTTCGATGGCTGTCTATATACTTCCCACATATTAAACAATTTCGAGTTGCAACGGTAGCGAAAAATTGGTTATTTATTTCTAAATAAACGTCCTTGTACAAATATCTTACCGCCAATCTTAGAAATTTTTAAAATCTTCAAAATGATTTTTTAGTGAGAAGAACAATATTGTTGGGTTCTTGAGTGCGAATCACGAAATCTTTGTATTTAATTTTTCAAAATTTTGTCTCCTTTTTGTTTTCAGATTTTGTGATTAGGACTTAGCATTAGTTTTTTCGTTGTCGCAGTTGACAAAAACAAAAAAAAACAACCAAAAAAAAAAATAACGACAAATTTGTGCCAGTGGTCTGTTTGGGTCCTTAATTTTTTTAAGCCTTCCTAAGAAGCTTGTAAATGGACAGGCACTAATCCTGCTTAAACTGCATCTCATTGATAAAACGTCATCCGACAAATGAATTAAATTATGAACGTTGATTGAAAGAAACCTTATTCCGTATAATTTTTTAAGCGTTTACAAATGCTCGCAGATATTCTTTCGCGAAATCAATATACTGTAAACAGAAAATGTCAGAGCATAAGATTCGGCATCCTACATGGAATAATAAAAAAGGTTTGTATAATTTTGACGACAATATATTTTTTATAATTATAGGCCTACAGTATTAAAGAAAAAATCTAAATTCAGTCGCCTTCCATTTCTTATATTTTTTGACGTCCAAGATTTTCTTTGAAATTCGTATGGAGCTTGTACTTTTAAAAGTTCCATTCTGTCAGCAAGAGTGTCTTTCAATCTTAAACGTAGTCTTCCACTGAATTTTACTGCAAACCAGTAGTCAAAAAGTTTCTTCATAACCCCTAGACAACACAAATACATGTAATCAAAAATAAAGAAAAGTAACATGTCTATTGCGGGTCTAATATTTAATAAATGCGATTGCCCCTTGTGATGTTTTTTAGTTAGATTCCTAAAAGAAACATTTGATTTTTCTCGCAAATTTATTGATTTATAAATTTTTCTACTCTAATTTTTCTTTACACCCTTTACATTACATCTTTCACAGGCGAATTTAGAGACGCGATTTACCGTGTTTTTACAAAACGCTCTTGCTGGAGTGTCACATACAAAGCATTTTATACGTATTGTGAAACGTTTGCTTCCAATTTCTAGTTCGTTTTCTAAAATTATATTAAGTTCTGTAACGAATTTGTCAAAGAATAAATCAGTACTTTCTGGCTTGGTTGATCCGCAAAATATGGCTACAGGAAAGGGTTTGTATAAATCTTTATCAGTGTGAATTTGACAAAGAATTGGCCAAAGTTCTCTATCACCACCTGATCTTTTTATAGGTAAACCGTCTACAAAGAATTTTATTTCAACGATGTCATTGGTATGCAAATCAGGATTATTACAAATTTCAGACCCTGAGCAATTCCTTAGACGTGCCCAAAAATGTTTTCGACGATTTCGGAAGAGTTGGCAATAGTCTTCGATATAAAAATTTTTAAAATTTCATCTAAAGTGCTTAGTCCAATATTATTTTTAATTGCCCACTCATGAATATTTTTAGTATCTAAATGATCTTCGTCTTCAATTTCTGCCTCGATTTTATTGTCAAAATTTCTGTCACCAAAAATATTATCTTCTTGAAAAATATTTTCGCCGCGTTCGTCATTTTCTGCAAAGTTGATTTAAAGTGTCTGCTGCACCAACTTCTGCATCTTGATGAGAATGATCAGTGGTACAATCAGCTGATAAAATTTCACCATTTTCTTCCGTTTTTCTTCTCAACATTGGTTCAATTGGGTACCGTGCCTTAAACGTGCCCAAAAATGTTTTCTACGATTTCGGAAGAGTTGACAATAGTCTTCGTTTTAAATTTTTTTATATTTTATCTACAGTGCTTTGTCCAGTATTATTTTTAATTGCCCACTCATGAATATTTTCAGTATCTAAATGATCTTCGTCTTCAATTTCTGCTTCGATTTCATTGGCAAAATTTCTGTCACCAAAAATATTATCCTCTTGAAAAATATTTTCGCCGCGTTCGTCATTTGCTGCAAAGTTGATTTAAAGTGTCTGCTGCACCAACTTCTGCATCTTGATGAGAATGATCAGTGGTACAATCAGCTGATAAAATTTCACCATTTTCTTCCGTTTCAGAAACCAACGTTTGGTTTTCGGAATTATTTTCATTATTGAAACCCTCAGATGCAATGTCATTAGAATATAACTGTTCACCTAAAATGTTAGAAATAATTTAATAAAACGTTTCTTTAAAGTTTAATTTTAAATAAACATAAAGTTCTAAATTTTTAAGTGAACCAATTTTTCATATTCTAGATAAGTTCAATATTTGTAATAAAATGTTTTGCTCATGGATAACAAAAAAGATTTTTATTTTGTTCAAACAAATTTTAGAATTACAATTTTTTTTTCAATATTCACATTAAGAAAAATGTATATTTGAATGCTCTGCATTTTATAAACATGAACTTAGAAATTGGAAAAAATTATATATTGTGATATAAAGAATCAACACCTAAACATAACTTAACACTAAAAATGTTTTCATATTAGTAAGGAAACAGTAATGTAAATTTATTTAAACACATTTTATTATTTCTACTAATTTTTTGGAGAAATTTACTACTTAAAAACAAAAAGTCATTCCTTATTTTAAGTTTAAAAATATTTGAGTTCTTGTGATAAATAATATTATTTACGAAAATAATTGAATTTTCCAATGAATTTTAATAAAATTCCTCGAAATAATTGAACTTTGTCGAAGAATTTTTATATTTGAGCGATTCCACGTTAAGTGATGAAGGAGTCTTTTAGTGTAATGTATATTTTAATAATTTTTTACTTTTAAACAATTAAACATACAAATTTGACAAAGTACATTTTGGAAAGGTTTTTTCATGCTCTTTCGATCGGAAATAAGCATTTTGAAAAAAAAATCTTGACCCAAAAAAATCAAAATTAAAAAAAATTTCAATTTTTGGGGGAGAGAGTTTAAACGAAAGCTGAGGTTTTTTCCTAAAAGGACATATAAATGAAAAAGTGGGACTAGAATGTTTAAACATTGAAAAAAAGGGTTTTTTGCTCACAGGAGCGCTTCAAACCCGGTTTTTAGCTCCATTTAGGAGAAAATTCTTTTTTTCATTGTTTAAACATTCTAGTCCTACTTTTTATATATATATGTCCTTTTAGGAAAAAACCTCAGCTTTCGTTAAAAAAATCGTATCTCTCCCCCCAAAAATTGAAATTTATTTTTAATTTTTTTGGGTCAAAATTTTTTTTTTTGCAAAATGCTTATTTCGAATTTTGCTGATCATTAAATCTTTTCCGGTTAACAATTGCTCTACATTTAATCACTTTCCAATTACTCATAGTATTAGAAAATTACTAGCTTTACTAATATACTAGAAAACTAATAATCCTTGAAAAGATGCAACGGTTTCATTTCTATATAATTTTTTTGTCAACAGCAAATAGCTGTGTTTCTCAAAGTTTTGTAAAAACAACGTAAACACATGTAAATCGTCTTTGATTAAAAAAAGGTGTTAATTTAACAAAACAAAACATTCAAAGATTTTTTATAAATATTATAAAATATATTATTATTTTCATAAATACATGTTTTTAATTATTCGAGTTTATTTAAAACATAAAATAAAGATAAATAACAAACGTAAACTTTAAATACAAGTGCTGCCAATTATGAACGAGTTTGTTTAATTCAAGCCTTAAATTCGGTGACACTATAATGGCGCCATTTGAGGACCACGCTGCTTCGTGTTTACTCGTGTCTGCTCGTGTCTCTTTCGTCTGCGACAACGTGCGCCGTGTATCGTTTTGTGTACTTCCATGAAAAAACTCTTTTTATTCGGTTATATTAATTAAAAAAAATTACTATCAAGAAAATATATTATAAGAAACATAAATTCTTTGCGTGTAAGTGGATACATTTTGTCGAACAATATTTGCAAATATTTAAAAACTTACAAAGTTTCTAACCTTAAAATGAGCGGTGAATCGGAAGAATCGGATGATGAAAATAATTATGCATATCAAGTAATTTCATTTCCTAATTATCTTGATGTCAATAATAATCCGTACATTGATATAGTTATATCTTCATGGATTCGATTTAAAAGTGAAACAAATCAGCTTGTCTCAAAATTTCCTCCTCCGCCGTACAATTTCACGAATGTCAAAGAATTAAATAAATTCCTTCGTAATTAATCAAAATGCACTTGATTACTGGTCAGAGTATGTGATCGATTTCAAAGGAGGTGCAAGTAAGTACTAAATATCAAAATATTTATTGAAGGAAATATTTTAGTATTTTTAAAACACAGAAAATTTGTATAAGTGTACAAAAATAATTCAAATTTAATTACAGAAACTTTTGCAAAAGCCACTAAACAAATAAAAGATTTAAGATTTAAATCTTATGCTTATTCAACTGACTCTAAAGGACCTAAGAGAGTGGTAGCTACAAAAACAAAGTATCGACACCAAGTGTTGCGTTTGCATTAACAATCACAATGTTAAGTTAAATTATAAATGTTGTTTTAACATAAAATGGGAAAAACCCAAGTTCAAAAACATTCTTTTTCATGACCAAAAAGGATATATTGTATATTTGAGAATTTTCGAGTTTTACCACGTTTTACAAAAATTTACAATTCTGATCCTTAGTTGTTATTTTCAAATTGAATGCTGAAATAAAACAACATTGTAAATCTCGACCTTTTTTAATAGCACATCTGTACTTATTGAAAACTGTTGTCCTAAGTCTTTTATGACTCTTTCCTTGCTTCAGCCTCTTCAATATGTTAAAAATTAGTACCTTTTCCCCTTCCATAATTTCAAAAAACTATCTCCGCCCTCATTATTGTAAACCATCCCCACTAACTAACTACAAAAATCCACTTCTTGTGTGTTGCAAAAATTAAGAGTCAGTTACTGTCTAACCCTCCAACTCGAAAAACAAATTTTCTATGTAACAATTTAAACTCTATGTTTTTAATAAAAGTCGTATTAGTTTATATTATAATTAAAATATAAACTCAATGGTTTTTCATTTTTTTTACATTACCACTTTTTCTTTCACTTTACATTATTTTGCATTAAACTAAATGAAAATCGAAACACCAAGCATCACAAAAGTCGAAAGATAAGGATGAGAACCTGTTGAAAGTTCGCAGTATACCAGAAGAAGGTAGGAATATTAACAAAGATTTTATTACACTTATAATATTATTAATAAATTCTATAAGAAATAATATTATTATTCGTAAGTGTGAAAAATAGTTATTTTGGTCGCAAAGTCGACTGATTGAACTTGAATGAATTTACGTAGCAATGTTCCGTAAATTTAAATTTACAAAAATGTATACATGTATAATTGTTTTCACTTAAAGTCTTTGTCACCTAAATCTAAAATACCTTATGTTTTTAAATAATTTATTTTTATATTTTTATTGAAAATATATAATTTTTATTATTTTATGTAGATTCTAACAAATCTATGACTGATAGTGATGAATCATTAGTTCAAAAATCCATTAGTAAACGACTACAAAGACGTAATTTCTAAAAAAAACGATATTGAAATAAGCGATTCAAATTCATCTACATTGAGCGAAGGTTTTGCAAATGTTTCAACTGATAAACATGTTGAGAAATCATATTCTGTTCGAAAAGAAATCGATATTTTAAGCGATGGTATGAAAATTGAAGTTTTATATAAAAATTTAATTTTTTATTTTATAAATATTTCTTTACAATTACCTGCTATTATTTACGGATCCAAAAAATTCTATAATCAGTGTAGAATCTATAGTCGAAAAAACAGGGACTAATAGTAAAGCTTCAGTAAAAATGCAATCATCTAATAAAAAAAGGTAATATGTTTATTTAAATAGTTAAATTTGATTTTATAATTTATTTCTTAGTTTCACTTTTTATTATTTTAATTTAAATATTGTTTATCTGCAGGAACGAGTGCATCACGAACTAATCTTTAAAGTCACAGAGATTCATCAATTTTACATGAGACTGAAAAAAATCGAGACGAAAATCAATTACTTGAAAAGAATCCTCGTTTTCATGTTACTTCAAAAATACTCCCATTAGCACTAAAAAGTAAGTTTTCTTATGATTAATATGCACTATGTATATACAAAAATTATTCATAGTTTAATTTTGACAATTTAATTAGTTAAAGGAATTATTGGAAATGAAATTAAAATAATAAATAATATGTGCGATTCCATGGGAGATTATAGTTTTTTCGGAGTAAGTAAACCATTTGCAATGAAACTAAGAAATTTTAATCTACACATAAAACGAAATATTTTCACCAAATATTACGTTCAAATATTCAGTACTTTTTTACGTAATATTTGGTGAGAATATTTCGTT
Organism: Leptopilina drosophilae; assembly: GCA_032873175.1. NCBI lineage: Eukaryota > Metazoa > Arthropoda > Insecta > Hymenoptera > Figitidae > Leptopilina > Leptopilina drosophilae. Next base: position 22,147,508 of record CM065482.1, read on the forward strand.
TTATGTGTAGATAAAAATTCCTATGTTTCATTGCAAATGGTTTACTTACTCCCAATAAAATAAATCTCCCATAGAATCGCACAAATAAAAGTATTTATTCCAATTTTCAGAACTAGAAGCTGTTCAAAAAAATAATGAAGACTTGTTGAATATTTTTAAAGATTCAATTTCAGATAAAGAAAAAGGTTAAGAATTTTGATTTTAAATATAATTAATTTACATTATTACTAAATGTCTTTGTGTTTTTTAGAATATTAATATGTTTTATATTTGTTTTCAGGTAACATTAATTTACTTTTTAAAAGAATGATGGATGCTATATACGTTTCACATTTGAATCAGCAACAAACGCTTAGAGAAATGCAATCTATAAGCGCAATGATAGCTTCCAATCGATCAAACATTACTCTTCCAAATTCTTTGGCTGAAAAATATAAAATGACTCTGCCACTTAATACAATCGACGAATTCAACAAAATGGAGTCTTTACTAGAAAATGAACCTTCTTTTAAAAGCGAGTTTATAAGTACATATCTCTAAATTTAAAAAATAATCATATGTTCTTACTTTTTTTTAAAGCATAATAGTTTAATAATTTTATTCTAGAAATAAGAATGTATTGTTTAAATTTTTTTTGAAAAGTCTTGATAAAATTAAATAGAGGCTTTAAATATTTCTCTATTCTAATTAACAATTATTTAAAAAATACATTTTTTTGAGAAGGACCAGAGTTATCTATTTGTTAATTAACGAGATTATTTAAATAAATTGAATTATGCATTATTATATATCGGGTGGTCATACTAGACTAATTTAAATTGATTTTGATCATGAGGAATGGATAAATAAAAAATAAACCCGATTTTTTTCAAAATTCTTGTAAATTGTTTACTTTGAGTAACAAAAAAATATATAAACAATTAATAATTGAAACAACAGTTTCGGAGAAACTCTTAGAAAATTTATCTCGTTTCATTTAAGACCAAGAACATCAAAATCGGATAAAATTTGTAGGTTCTAGACAATTTTGAACAGTAAGGTGTAAGAATTAGGATTCCCCGGCACTCACACATCGCTGACACTGAAACCTGGTCGCGCTTCCACAAAAATTGCAATATCTCGAAAACTATTTAAGTCTCCATCGATTTTCTTTTTGTAAATGAAAGGTGAAATTATAAGGAATATTTTATTAATTGACAAGAAAACTCAAAAATCGGTCCCGCTCGGGCAAAACGGTTTCAAAAAATTTTTTTTGACTTTTTTTGGGCAAAAATTTTTTTAAAATTTTTTTTATGTGATAGTCAGAAGAAACATGATGTTAAGTATAAGCCTTCAAAATTTTATTAAATTTCATTGAAAACTTTCGGAAATATAAAGATTTAAAAAATTTATAACAAAAAATTCAAAATGGCGTAACTTCTACAAATTTCAAAATTTTCAAAAAATTTTTGGCACACTTGTTTCTAGTATCCAATACTATAATTTCATCAAATTACAGCCTAATCCAAAGACCCCATGCGAATCGCATATTTTCTGACGGAGTCTTACCCTAATATAATCTTAATCTTAATAAGAACAAGTTGTGCAATTATCTCAAAAGATTCATAATTATGGTGCTAGTCCACATATATTTACGGAAAATATGTAACGTAAAATATGTGATATTTTTGAAAAGAAAGACAAAGAATTTTATTTAATACTCTTTGCATAATTAATGTACAATACATAGGGGAGAGGGCCCTAAGGTGGTCACCTATCTTTTGAACGACTGTAGATTTCAAATGGAATTATATATAAAGGTCAATGATACGGCGTTTAAAGCTCTGTCTTATTACCTAACTTCCTATCATAATGTTTTTTTTCATTTCATTAATAAAAAAAAGTTATGTCACTTTTTTAATATAGTTGAAAATTCGACTTTTAAAAAAGTGGCCCCAAGGTGGTCACCATACGAAAATTCACTAAAAAGTTATAACAAAATGTAAACAACGTATTATTAAGTTGTTTATTTAACATTAATTATTTTTCATGGTCACAGAAACATATTACATACTTTTTTTGCACTTTGTCCTTTCGTCAAAAATTATACTTTTTATGTATGTATTAGACAGGTAAAATTTTAAAAATAATTCTATTTCATTATTATTCATCATAAAACTTAAAAACTGATAAAATTCACATTCACAGTGATAAATTTTTTAAACGTTAATGAAAAAATTTTTTAAAGCACAGAATTAATTATATTCATTTGGAATATTATTGTACGATATATAAAGATAATTATAACGATTTTTACTAATTTAAAATGGTTAATTTCGACGATTTTAACACCCTGAGAAAAAAATTTCTTAATCATTTAAAAACAGAAATTTTACAACGTTCACGTTACAAAGAGACTCATACGACTATTTACCTCAAAACTTTACTAAAATCTTTGTCTTCTCAAATAATAACAATAACAGAAAACATTTAAAGATACTACCTAATATACAAAAATTTTCTTAGGATGACCACCTATACTCTATACCTATTATAAAATTATAATATAGTCACATATAATAATTTAATTACTCTATATTGTTTTAATAATATAGTGCTTAATAGTTTCTTATCGAATTAGTAATTTAAGGTTAGGTACTTAATTATTTAAAAAAGAAAGGTGTTAATTCACTGGAGCACTCTGTTTATTTACTGGCTTAAGTGTTCATTCACTGGTGTTTTCACCAATAATTTATATTTTAATTTATTACTAATTGTTAGTTATTTTATTTAAAAAAAGAAAAATTTTATCAATAAGTTAAAGTATTCTAGAATATAAAAATACGATTCATCAGTACAATGGAACTAGTAATTAAAAGTAAAAAATAGACAAAGTTAGGAAAATCACTAACTGTTTATTTACAGATGCATTTACCCTAGTCGATAACACTATTTGTTACTAAATTTACAATTTATGGAATATATCGATAGTAGAGCAATTCCAACTGAAACGATCAACGATTTTTCTGTATTGTTAGCAATTTTCTTGCAAATTTTTTTCCTTGTAGTTTTAAGGATAAGAAATGATAAAGTGAAGACGATTTTGAAAATTTCGAAAAAATTTTGAAAATACCCAAATTTTAAAATTTATGTATTTTTTTTTTTGAAAATAAGATAACTCCGGTTATTTTCAATATTTTTCAAAATTTTTTTTTTCATTTTCTCAGTATATTTAGTACTTTTAAAATAAATTTAAAAAAAAATTTTTTATTAAAAATTGAAAATTTTCAAAAAAAAATTTTTTTATAGTTTTTTTTATAGTGATAGCCAAAAGTAACAAGAATTTTTTCCAAAAAGTTTTATAGTGAGATCGCGACACCTTTTCGAGAAATCAATAAAACAGTCTATGCCGGCCCGTTAAGACTGACGCACGTCGCGCATGTGCTGTGTTCCGTAAGTGTGATTTAGTGTACATAGAAATAAGAGAAGCGCATTTCTGACTATTTGTCAACTTAGTAGCTGAAAGCTCCGAGCACTGCATTAAATTCAATTTTTATATCTCGAAGGTCATCAACGAATTTTTTTATTTTTAAATGTCATCTGACGTTTAATATATATTTTTCTTTTAAGATATTTTTAAAATAATTTTTTGTAGAAGGTAAGTTTTTCATAGATATTAAGTATTTAGATTTTAAGACTTTTTGTTTTAAAAATCAGCAACGTATTTTTTCGTCATATTTAAAACAGTTTTATCTAAAATGTATGATAAGGTTTGTTGCAATCCTTTAAAAAGACTAAATCATCGAAAATTAAAAAAAAAACGTTCGAAATGTTTCTAAAACTCTTCACGAACTTTATCCAGAACTTTCTCGTGAAAATTATATTTGCGATGCATGCAGAAAAGCTTTAAGCAAAGAAAAAATACCAATTTTTGTTGAAAATAAAGAAATTAGTATATAATTTGAAAATCAGAAGTTTGAAAATCAAGAATTTTATTCTAATGATGTTGAAGTGCTTGATAATGATGCTAATGATAAGCTGGAAATTTTTGCTGATGTAGATTCGTTTCCTGTTAAAAAATTGAATTTTCCAAGTTTGCTCAACTAAGACCAAAAGAGTGCATTTTAGCTGGTGCTAGTGGTACGCATACAATATGTGTATGTGCACTTCACCTGAATGTTAAATTAATGTTTACCGGAGGAAAAATAGAGACTTTGTCAAAAAGTGAAAACTTGGAAATACCTACATATAACCACTGGATAGCCAAATCGATGTGCAATCCTGCGACGGTGGAATGTCATTTTGGAAATTGTTCTGTTTGTCCAGGAAGCGAAAAATTAAAAAATGATTTAAAAGAAGCCTTTGATAAGAACCAAGTAGAAACGATTACGTTTAAGCAGTGGATTCAAGTAGATCGCTCAAATTTAGAAACTTTAACCAAATCTGCAGAAGAATTTACGGACTCTTTTAGTCAAAAACTAGAGAAATTAATTTCTCATAGCTTTGTAGCTAAAGAGCAGAGTAAATTCCTTGAAGAAGCAAAAAGTGGTTTAAAAGATGGAGAATTTGTTGTCATTTGTGACTTTGCAGAAAACTATTCTTTTGTGGTTCAAGATGCTGCACAAAGCTATTACTGGACAAATAGTCAAGCCACTGTTCATCCATTTGTAATTTATTTAAAAAATTCACAAAATGCAATTGAGCACCTTAGTTTTGTAGTTATTTCCGAAATTTTACAGCACAACACGATCGCAGTTCATTTGTTTCAGAAAAAGTTGATAAGTTTCCTGAAAGAAACCACGGGTAAAGAGCTTAGAAAACTAATTTACTTTTCAGATGGATGTGCAGCTCAATATAAAAACAGGAAAAATTTCTTAAATTTGACACATCACGAGCATGATTTTGGCTGCCAAGCAGAATGGCATTTTTTGCTACCTCCCACGGTAAAGGCCCTTGTGATGGAGTAGGAGGATGCCTTAAAAGATCAGCTGCTAATGCAAGTTTGCAGCGACCTTTTGAGAATCAAATCGTAACTCCATACGATTTAAACGAATTTGCTAAAAATTTCGAAAAAATTAAAGTCGCATTTTGTTCCCAAAACGAGTATAAAGAAGAAGAACGATTGCTTCAAGTGCGTTTTCGGCAAGCAATCACTATACAGGGAACTCATCAATTCCATGCGTTTATCCCTATCTCAAAGAAGGAAATAATTACCAAAACATTTTCTAATTTTGATGATACCTCAAGAGTAGCAAATATAATGATTTAATAAAAAGTTGTTTACTATCAATCATTCAAAAAGAGTACTTATACAGTTAACCGATTTTTGTCTTATTTATAAATTTGTCGATTGTTGAAGCATTCAATTTTCATCAGTTCTTTTTAGAACTATTTTTGTGTATATTTTTAACCCATTTAGTCCCAAATGTCCGTTTTTTTAGTACAAGTTCGAGCTTCCAGTTCTACGAGTTCCGGTTTTTAAAAAAATCGGGACAAAGGTTTTCTTATGGATTTGAGTGTCCTCTTTCAGAATCTGGAAAAAAATTTCAATTTCGACTTCATGATAAAAAGTTATAATTGTTTAAACAAAAAAAAACCGTTTTTTTAGTGTTTTTTTTTTCTTTAAATGCAGATTACTTAATTGAAATCGGCTTGGGAAAAATCTGGAACATCAAAATATCGCGTCCAAAATGTTAGGACTATCAAATAGACATATTGCCAAAAAACAATTTTTTACAAATTTCAAAATGGCGCCTCAATAATGGCCGCTCAAAATATGCAAAATTTGGAAAAATAATTTTTAAAAAATTTTAACTCTACATTTTTTTACTTTTATGCTTCATTTAAATAAAATAATGCTGCTTCAATAAAAAATATTGTTTTTTGATGTTTATTTAACAATGTTATAAACAATTATTATAAACAATTTGAAAAACTAAGAGCCAAAGTGGATGTAAAAATTTATTTTCATCAATTCTTTTTTTTGGGGAAGGTAAAAATGGATATTGAAAGTAAACAATTTTGATTCAAAATTATTTTTGCAATGTTTTAAGAATGTTATAAACAATTTTTATAAACAATTTGCAAAAAATGAAATAGAATGGTAAAAATTTTTATTTTTTTAATTTTTTTATGCTCTCTGGTTATCAAAATGTTGCATAAGGATTAAAACTTCCATTTAACATTATTTAGCAATATTTTAAAAATGTTATAAACAATTTTTATAAACAATTTTCATAGAAAAAGAAGTTTTAGAGTGAAAAAGAAATATTTTTTTTTCTCTATTCACTTGGTTTGTCATTAGAATAGATATTTAAAAGACAAATCGTTGTCTGTAATTATTTAAAATTTTTTTTAACAATGTTATAAACAATTTTTATAAAAAAAGATGTTCAGAGAAGAAACAAATTTTTTCTTTACTACTAACTTATTCTAACATGAAAATGAAAACTGATGATTCAACCGTTTATCCAAAATTTATAAACAATTTTTAAAATTGTTTATAAAAATTGTTTATAACATTATTAAAAATTGCTGAATAATGATAAATAAAAAGATAATATCTATAACAAAGAATTTGATTACAAGAAGGTATTATATAATAAAAAAATGCTTTTTTTCCATGATGGTACCTCATATTTAGCAAATTGTTCTAAGAATTATTTTACAAAATTTTTATACATTGTTTACAAATTTTTTTATAAACAATAGATACTTTAGTTTCCACTATTAATGACAAAAGAAAGTTAGTAGTGAATAAAAGAATATTTTTTTCCACTCTTAACATCTTTTTTTATAAAAATTGTTTATAAAAATTGTTTTTAACATTGTAAAAAATCTTAAATAATTACGACAAAGATTTGTCTTTTAAATATTTATTCAAATGACAAACCAAGTGAATAGAGAAAAAAAATATTTCTTTTCACTCTAAACTTCTTTTTCTATGAAAAATTGTTTATAAAAATTGTTTATAACATTTTTTAAATATTGCTAAATAATGTTAAATGAAAGTTTTAATCCTTATGCAACATTTTGATAACCAGAGAGCATAATAAAATTAGAAAATAAAATTTCTACCATTCCATTTCATTTTTTGCAAAATTGTTTATAAAAATTGTTTATAAAATTTTTAAAAATTGCTAAATAATGTTAAATGAAAGTTTAAACCTTATGCAACATTTAGATAACAAGAGTGCATAATAAAATTAAAAAAATAAAAATTTTTACCATTCTGTTTTCATTTTTTTGCAAAATTGTTTATAAAAATTGTTTATAACATTCTTTAAACATTGCAAAATAATTTTGAATCAAAATTGTTTACTTTCAATATCCATTTTTTACCTTCCCCAAAATAAAAGAATTGATTGAAAATAAATTTTTACATCCACTTTTGGCTCTTAGTTTTCAAATTGTTTTATAATAATTTTTTATAACATTGTTAAATAACATCAAAAAACAATATTTTTTATTGTAGAAGCATTATTTTATTTAAATGAAGCATAAAAGTAAAAAAAAATGTAGAGTTAAAATTTTTTAAAATTATTTTTCCAAATTTGCATATTTTGGCGGCCATTATTGAGGCGCCATTTTGAAATTTGTAAAAAATTGTTTTTGGCAATATGTCTATTTGATAGTCCTAACATTTTGGACGCGATATTTTGATGTTCCAGATTTTTCCCAAGCCGATTTCAATTAAGTAATCTGCATTTAAAGAAAAAAAAACACTAAAAAAACGGTTTTTTTTTGTTTAAACAATTATAACTTTTTATCATGAAGTCGAAATTAAAATTTTTTTCCAGATTCTGAAAGAGGACACTCAAATCCATAAGAAAACCTTTGTCCCGATTTTTTTAAAAACCGGAACTCGTAGAACTGGAAGCTCGAACTTGTACTAAAAAAAACGGACATTTGGGACTAAATGGGTTAAAAACAAAAATTTAAATACCAATCAGTCCTTTTTAGGACTACGCTGATGTAAATTGTTAAAATGTATAAAGTTAAAATTTCAATCAGTCCATTAAGGACTACGCTGATGTAAATTTTTGTGGCCTAAGATTTAAGGGAAAAAAATGTACATCTGAAGAAAGATGTGAAATAAAAATGGAATTTAATCCAGTGCCCGGAGCTTTCAGTTACTAAGTTGACAAACAGTCAGAAATGCGCTTCTTTTATTTCTATGTACACTAAATCACACTTACGGAACACAGCGCATGCGCGACGTGCGTCAGCGCGTCAGTCTTAACGGGCCGGCATAGACTTTTTTATTGATTTCTCGAAAAGTTATCGCGATCTCACTATAAAACTTTTTGGAAAAAATTTTTGTTACTTTTGGCTATCACTATAAAAAAAATAAAAAATCGAAGGGGGGGTGTTTTTCAAAAACTAAAAAAAAATTTTTTTTGAAAATTTTCAATTTTTAATAAAAAAATTTGTTTTAAATTTATTTTAAAAGTACTAAATATACTGAGAAAATGAAAAAAAAAATTTTTGAAAAATATTGAAAATAACCTGAGTTATCTTATTTTCAAAAAAAAAATACATAAATTTTAAAATTTGTGTATTTTCAAAATTGTTTCGAAATTTTCAAAATCGTCTTCACTTTATCATTTCTTATCCTTAAAACTACAAGGAAAAAAAATTTGCAAGAAAATTGCTAACAATACAGAAAAATCGTTGATCGTTTCAGATGGAATTGCTCAGTATTTAGTATAATTCTCTAGTAATACTTTTTACTATTGTAAACTTTCTTACTTATAATATTAAAATTTCTTACTGACTATTCTAATTTTTGTTACTTAAAAATAATAAAAAGTAATAATTTGATTATAAACTTTCTTGGAAATAGTAATATGTGACGCTCCACGGTGAAAGATACGTTAACTGCAAAAGACAAATTTTACAGGAAAGGCATTTAAACATTAATAACAAAAAAACCTGTAAGTAAAAATTATTTTTTACTTTTGCATATGAAAGTACAACTCAAAAACTATAGAATAATATAAGTAACTCAAAATTAATTTTTTTGCAGCCAAAGTTCCTTTCACCGTGGGGCGTCACATATTAATTCAGAAAAGTGCACGATTTCCCTAAATTGCAATCGGTTTTAATAAATACTAATATAATAATACGAAATAATAATACAGAATTACTCTCCGTGTAAGAATTAATAATGGGCTTGATTTAAATTTCGGGTCCATTTTAAACTTAATTTTCCATTTAAGACTTAATATAAATATTTTTTATATGAAAACCAGTTATGTCCAGTACACACCGTTAAAACTCGGCTGTCGATAAACCGGTTGTACTCAGGAGAGGTTTTCTACAGTTTCCGTCTTCTCTGGCGAGAAAACCCATTGACGAGTGGTCCAGGCAAATGCGAGTACTCCTAACCTCAAAAGTCGTTCTGTAGAAACGCAAATCTAGTTGGTATATAAGTGAGTGTGTTCTGACAGTTGGCCAAGCTTCAAGTCATTTAAGAAAAAAAATAATCATACTTATTTCTGTTTTCAGAATTGGTAAGATGTCAAGATATGTAACAACAAAAAATTAAACTCAGGTGCACAAACTTTTACTGATTTTAAGATAACTAATTTTAGTTACCAGTATGTTACAAGTTTCCAGGGTAACAGATGTAAACGAGTGTAACTTGTAAAAATCAACCATTATGATGTTAGCTAAAAAATTGTAACATACTAGTAACTGGGATACTGGTAACCTGTGACCAATGAGGAAATTGTCTAACAAGTGACCGATAATGAAGAAATGAAAGTTTCTTCATTTTAAGAGACTCCTCCGGCACAGAGAACATAAATAATGCCAATTTTTCACACTATACTCATCATTATCAGAAGCATGATGCCCCAATGAAAAATTTATGTATAAGCAGAGAGAAACTGAGAGTACGCACGTAATGCAAAGCGCGCTTTTCTTTGAAAGTCTGCCCCCTCGCGGCCAAAAGTCCTAAGCTTAGGTGGTTGGATATATATGGCCTAAGTAGGTGAGGTTGCACACATGTGTAAAATGTAATGGCTAAGCCGAATTATAATCGGAACCGCTCGTGATCACTCGTAAAATGAAGGAACGCGAGTAATAGAACTGAACGAACTCAACTAATCTGATAATAGGCCGAAAAATGATTTTGAGTTCCAAAAGTAAATCTGTCGTAAAGCTGAGAATGAAAAAGAGAAGGGCAGTTAGTTCTATTTATTCTTATACTATTTCGATATAAAAATTATAAAAATAATTAATTTATTCAATAAGTAGAACAATAATAATAAAAATTAAAATAACGAAAATAATATAAATTAATTAAACTAAAATGAAAAGTTAAATTAAAATAAATTCCTTTTTTAAAAATCATTATTATTATGAACATTCCAAATAGAAAAATTAATTACTGTTTGTTAAAATTGATTTTAAATAAAATTTAATTTATTTTTGTTTAGTTTATCTCGAATAAATTTTGATACCGTAAAATTATTAGTAGAAAAAAGTATAATTTTGTATCATCTATTAGTATTTAATTATTATAAACTCCATGTTGATAAACACCAAATAATTCTATAGAATTAAAAATGCAGTTTTCAGAAAAACTATGCCTTTAAATTAAACACACTACAAAATTTTTCAAATTAAATTTTTTTTAACTTTGAATTACTAAGTAATATTTTGGTTTTTAGTTGGAAAATTCTACTTTTTACAATCTACAGCCTTTAAAAAATGTTTCATTTGTTTGGTTTTGTGAAAAAATTTTTTTTCGATTCTCTACTTCGACTCTTATTTCAGAAACCCTTGCAATTTAATTAATAAAATTTTAATTTTACCAATAAATAGTAATTTTTACTAACTTATTAGTAAAATGTATCAATTTATTAATTAGTTGTTTATTAATGTAAAATTTATTATTAAAAAGTCAGTCACCGATTAAAATTATAGTAAACAGTACTACTAATTTATATTTAATTTATTATTGTCTTTTCCTGATTTCCAGATATAGAATTTTTATTTTTTAAGAATATTTTTAATTCTAAACTTATCCCAAACATTACTAATTTATTCTTCCATTAACATTTAATGAAAAATCCGAAACTCAAAAGGCAAAAAATTTTCACTTATTTTTAACTGGACTAGTAATTATTATTTTTTTGCATGACTTTGAATTCACAAAAATTGTAAACATAGAATTTTCTAAAACTCAATTATTTATAAAAATTGCAATCACAAGTGTTAAAAAATTCAATAATCTAATTATTTAAAGTGAATTAATTCAACATGCCATAAAATTAAATTATTATTTATTGATGGAAGTAGAAAAAATCCAAAGCAGGGTGGCCACAAGTTTCAGTTTATCAATTTCCCTGAAAATTTACAGACATTAATATTATTTTCCCCTGACAAAATTCTTTTTATATGAAAAAATCAATTTGCTTGATTTCCCTGGTAAAAAATTTTCACCTAGCATTTAATCCTGGAATTTCCTTCACTTCACTAACAAAAATTTGTTTTTCTTGACTTTACTGACAATGTGTGGCCACCCTGCCAAAGTTTTGTATTTCAAATGTTTTTCTGATTTATGCAATAGCAAGTGTTTATCGCAATTAGTATAAAAATACTGATAAAAATGTTGAGAATTGAAATTATTAATACAATATTTATTTGCTAATTTTAATTCCTCCTTTTTTGAAGACAATTTGTTGCTGTAAATATTTAAATACGCTCAAATCTCTAAAGTATCACTATAAAAAAATTTTCTGTAAATTTACAATTTTTATAGAAACTTGTAATATAACGTCTAAAAGTATCGAATTGACAATCCCTTTTTAGTGTCAATTCTATAATTTTCTATAAATTCACTACTCTGAAAGCAGGTAATAATCAGTAATAATTTTGACTATTTATTTACTACATTCAGAGTATGTAGTAAATTTACAGAAAATTGTAAAATTGACACTATATAAAGGGATTGTAAATTCACTACTTTAAAAAACGTTATTTTACAAATTTATGTAAAAAAATGTAAATGTACAGAAAATTTATGTTGCATAGTGTAATTTATGTATTTCTCTTTAGAAAAATGTATACCTAAATTTGAACAATGTAAATAAAAGTCTTTCGGCGATTAATGCATCTGAAATTTTGATGTATCATAATTTGTAAAGTTTTGAAACCAGAAATTTTAAATAGGCAAAAAAGCCGGATTTAACCTGGGAATTTATTAACCCATTTAGTCCCAAATGTCCGTTTTTTTAGTACAAGTTCGAGCTTCCAGTTCTACGAGTTCCGGTTTTTAAAAAAATCGGGACAAAGGTTTTCTTATGGATTTGAGTGTCCTCTTTCAGAATCTGGAAAAAAATTTCAATTTCGACTTCATGATAAAAAGTTATAATTGTTTAAACAAAAAAAAACCGTTTTTTTAGTGTTTTTTTTTTCTTTAAATGCAGATTACTTAATTGAAATCGGCTTGGGAAAAATCTGGAACATCAAAATATCGCGTCCAAAATGTTAGGACTATCAAATAGACATATTGCCAAAAACAATTTTTTACAAATTTCAAAATGGCGCCTCAATAATGGCCGCCAAAATATGCAAATTTGGAAAAATAATTTTAAAAAATTTTAACTCTACATTTTTTTTACTTTTATGCTTCATTTAAATAAAATAATGCTGCTTCAATAAAAAATATTGTTTTTTGATGTTATTTAACAATGTTATAAACAATTATTATAAACAATTTGAAAACTAAGAGCCAAAGTGGATGTAAAAATTTATTTTCATCAATTCTTTTTTTTGGGGAAGGTAAAAATGGATATTGAAAGTAAACAATTTTGATTCAAAATTATTTTGCAATGTTTAAGAATGTTATAAACAATTTTTATAAACAATTTTGCAAAAAATGAAATAGAATGGTAAAAATTTTATTTTTTTAATTTTTTTATGCTCTCTGGTTATCAAAATGTTGCATAAGGATTAAACTTCCATTTAACATTATTTAGCAATATTTAAAAATGTTATAAACAATTTTTATAAACAATTTTCATAGAAAAAGAAGTTTAGAGTGAAAAGAAATATTTTTTTTCTCTATTCACTTGGTTTGTCATTTGAATAGATATTTAAAAGACAAATCTTTGTCTGTAATTATTTAAAATTTTTTTACAATGTTATAAACAATTTTTATAAAAAAAGATGTTCAGAGAAGAAACAAATTTTTTCTTTACTACTAACTTATTCTAACATGAAAATGAAAACTTATGATTCAACCGTTTATCCAAAATTTATAAACAATTTTTAAAATTGTTTATAAAAATTGTTTATAACATTATTAAAAATTGCTGAATAATGATAAATAAAAGATAATATCTATAACAAAGAATTTGATTACAAGAAGGTATTATATAATAAAAAAATGCTTTTTTTCCATGATGGTACCTCATATTTAGCAAATTGTTTCTAAGAATTATTTACAAAATTTTTATACATTGTTTACAAATTTTTTATAAACAATAGATACTTTAGTTTCCACTATTAATGACAAAAGAAAGTTAGTAGTGAATAAAAGAATATTTTTGTCCACTCTGAACATCTTTTTTTATAAAAATTGTTTATAAAAATTGTTTTTAACATTGTAAAAAATCTTAAATAATTACGACAAAGATTTGTCTTTTAAATATTTATTCTAATGACAAAACAAGTGAATAGTGAAAAAAAATATTTCTTTTCACTCTAAACTTCTTTTTCTATGAAAATTGTTTATAAAAATTGTTTATAACATTTTTAAATATTGCTAAATAATGTTAAATGAAAGTTTAATCCTTATGCAACATTTTGATAACCAGAGAGCATAATAAAATTAGAAAAATAAAATTTCTACCATTCCATTTCATTCTTTGCAAAATTGTTTATAAAAATTGTTTATAATATTTTTAAATATTTCTAAATAATGTTAAATGAAAGTTTAATCCTTATGCAACATTTTGATAACCAGAGAGCATAATAAAATTAAAAAAATAAAATTTTTACCATTCTGTTTCATTTTTTGCAAAATTGTTTATAAAAATTGTTTATAACATTCTTAAACATTGCAAAATAATTTTGAATCAAAATTGTTTACTTTCAATATCCATTTTTACCTTCCCCAAATAAAAGAATTGATGAAAATAAATTTTTACATCCACTTTGGCTCTTAGTTTTCAAATTGTTTATAATAATTGTTTATAACATTGTTAAATAACATCAAAAAACAATATTTTTTATTGAAGCAGCATTATTTTATTTAAATGAAGCATAAAAGTAAAAAAAATGTAGAGTTAAAATTTTTTAAAATTATTTTTCCAAATTTGCATATTTTGGCGGCCATTATTGAGGCGCCATTTTGAAATTTGTAAAAAATTGTTTTTGGCAATATGTCTATTTGATAGTCCTAACATTTTGGACGCGATATTTTGATGTTCCAGATTTTTCCCAAGCCGATTTCAATTAAGTAATCTGCATTTAAAGAAAAAAAAACACTAAAAAAACGGTTTTTTTTTGTTTAAACAATTATAACTTTTTATCATGAAGTCGAAATTAAAATTTTTTTCCAGATTCTGAAAGAGGACACTCAAATCCATAAGAAAACCTTTGTCCCGATTTTTTTAAAAACCGGAACTCGTAGAACTGGAAGCTCGAACTTGTACTAAAAAAAACGGACATTTGGGACTAAATGGGTTAATAAATTCCCAGGTTAAATCCGGCTTTTTTGCCTATTTAAAATTTCTGGTTTCAAAACTTTACAAATTATGATACATCAAAATTTCAGATGCATTAATCGCCGAAAGACTTTTATTTACATTGTTCAAATTTAGGTATACATTTTTCTAAAGAGAAATACATAAATTACACTATGCAACATAAATTTTCTGTACATTTACATTTTTTTACATAAATTTGTAAAATAACGTTTTTTAAAGTAGTCAATTTACAATCCCTTTATATAGTGTGAATTTTACAATTTTCTGTAAATTTACTACATACTCTGAATGTAGTAAATAAATAGTCAAAATTATTACTGATTATTACCTGCTTTCAGAGTAGTGAATTTACAGAAAATTATAGAATTGACACTAAAAAGGGATTGTCAATTCGATACTTTTAGACGTTATATTACAAGTTTCTATAAAAATTGTAAATTTACAGAAAATTTTTTTATTGTCCCGATTTTTTTAAAAACCGGAACTCGTAGAACGGGAAGCTCGAACTTGTACTAAAAAAACGGACATTTGGGACTAAATGGGTTAATATATATCAGATCAGATTGAACTGTTATAAATTTTGGTGTAAATACAAAATTTTATCAGCATCAAAACCACAAAAAACATTGCATAAACCTTGTATAAATTGTAAAAATGTCAAAACATTGACATAACCTCTTTTCAATTCTATTCTTCGCGTTCCTTGCATTTCACGAGTGATCACGAGCGGTTCCGATTATAATTCGGGTTAGCCATTACATTTGACACATGGTGCAACCTCACCTACTTAGGCAATGTATATAGCCAACCACCTAAGCTTAGGACTTTTGGCCGCGAGGGGGCAGACTTTCAAAGGAAAGCGCGCTTTGCATTACGTGCGTACTCTCAGTTTCTCTCTGGTATAAGTACGATTGCTGACAATTGACGTGATACCTTTGAAAGAAAATTAATTTTATTGAATATACTTGTTTCGTTATCAATACGAAAGGTGCGTCTTGTCAACAAACACAGCTTGTAATACTCAGATCAGTAGCGTCTGTTTACCGTCGAAGTTTGAGTAGGGGGTGTCCACATTTAGAACTTGCTACTTCCCTTACACTATATTAATAGATTGATAAATGTATATCAATATACATATGTGTATGTATATCAATACATTGATTTGAAAATGAATTATTAATGAATGACTAAGGTAGGAAATTAAATTTTAATTTTAAATTATACTTATCGTAGAAATAATACTAAGAATGTAATTATCAATACAATTTTTTTAATTTTTGGCATCCAACGACTTGAAAATGTTATTTATATTTACAAAGTGGATAATTGGCTGTAGCACTTCATAAAATAGGCAAAAATATTGGAAACATTGTGAATTAAATATTTTTTTCACAATATGGCTGCACTTCATGAAACGTATAAGTATTAAATGAAGAGCTGGTTTTCACAATGTGGCTACGACATATATATCCCACTTTTAAATTTCTACTTTCAAAATTAAGGAATTTTAATATCCTACGTTTTCCCTTATTGAAAATTCTCACATGCGAACTCACATAGGATCCCATGTCAAAAACCATGTAAAAGCCTAATTTAATATAAAATCATACGGGAAATTTGTCAAATACTAAACCAAATCCCATGTGAGATTTCACATAGGATTTTATATGAGCATCACGTTCTAATTCATTAGAGATACAATGAAGGAATTTTCAAATAATTGAAAATTATTTAATCTTACGACTCACATAGCACAATATAACACAGTAAGGCTATGTTAAGTTTACTGCTATGGCTTGTAAAGTTACGGGGTAAATCTGAAGTGAACTTAAGAAGAATTAAAAAGTTCTGCCATGGCAGTAACGTCACACATAAAGGTTATATAACGTTAAACATAAAGGTTGTAGTAAAGTTATAGGTAAAGGTTGCAGTGAGATTATATGTAAAGGATGTAGTAAGGTCACAAGTAAAGGTTACAAGCAAAGGTTCTAGTTAGGTTACATTTAAACGTTGTAGTTGTAGACATGAAGTAAGAATAAGGAGACTTCACTCTATATGAGGAATGCAGAAAAAGTGGCCCCATTTTCTATAACGTCATTCAGGAAAATTCGAATAGGCAGAGGTGGCGTTCCTTGCGGGAAAAACCTGAAACGGTCGATTTTCAAATTCAAAATGTTCTTTTGTCACAGTCACATTTATTTTTGTTTATATAGGAGGACCGTGATTGTGATTTTTTTTGAATATCTGTTATTAATATATAATAATATCAGTGTCAGCGACAAAATATTAACGAGGTATGTTTGACAAGACAAGAATGTTTTTCATTTCCAAACAATGGAATAAAAATAATAATCAAAGACAAAAGAAAAGAGAAAATTGTCTAAGATAACTGCAGATAATGTTGGAAATGAACTATCTGTAAAGAGGAAAAAAAATGAAAATTAGTATAAATTAAATTTTAATGATATTCAAACTTAAAACATGAAGGAATTAGGTATTCAATTTTGTTAATAACAAGGTTTAAAATTGTATGTTATATGAAAAATAACAAACAATGTGATTTAATGCATTTCCTTTATTTCATTGAAAAATAAATTACATAAATTTTTTTGCTTAAAACATAATAAAAGTTACGTAATATTATTTAATATTATATTTGAATTATTAACAAAGATTCTATTGAGAGATATTAATTAATTTACAGTCAATAGAATTGCTGTTAATAATTAATAATCTTATAATTCAAAAAAATTATAATAGTGTCAATTATTAAGTTTAATTTTTATAAATATTGCTTGATATTTTATAATATATTTAATGGTAATTATTAAATTTAACTTTTAAACATTATAATTTAAATATTCAGGGGAAAATAAAGGTTAGAAAGATTTTAGAACACATACTTACTTCGTAATTATTTGGATTCATGATGCAGGTAGTCTTTTATTTTAAAACAAAACGATTTTTCACAAACAATTAGTAATAATTTAAATTATTACAAATTATGTAAACAATAAAAAATATTGTTCAAGCTGTCACAATGTGTCACAATTGTTTATATTAGTAGCAAATGAATTTCATAGGTTAACGTCGTGAAAATCGACAATTTCGTGTTTTTCCCGCAAGGAATGCCACCTCTGCCTATTTGAATTTTCCTGAATGACGTTATAGAAAATGGGGACAGTCTGACATTAGAGTGAAGTCTCCTTATTCTTACTTCATGGTTGTAGGTTACACCTAAAGGTTGAGGTAAGCTTTAATGGTAAAGCTATGGTAAGGTTATTATCATATTGTAAGGGTGAAGTAAGGTTATGGTAAGCTTAGGATCAATATTAACAAAGTATTTTATAATGTAGTTAATAAATAAGTAGAAAATTAAATTTGGTTCCCTCCTATATTTTTGAAACTTTACATATTGCAGAAAATTTTGGAAACAAATTTTGGAGGACTGGGATTCGAACTCGGGATCGATACGTATAAGCCTAACATCCTAACTTACTGAGTTAAGTCGGGAACTGACAAAGAGAAAATCAATTTTGCTCTTATAGAGTTATTCATCTTTTTAATTCACCTTGAAATAAGTATTAAATTTATCTTTTACAGTTCTCAACTTAGCTCAGTTATTTAGCATGCAAAGCTTATACGCGTCGATCCCTTTACATTATAATGAAAACCTTATCATAGCCTTACCATTTAAGCTTACCTCAAAGTTAAGGTATAACCTTACTACAACGTTTACGTGTTAGCATATTACAACCTTTACTTATAACCTTACTAAAAACTATACATGTAACATTACTGTAATTTTTAAAAGAAACCCTCACAGCACCAAAACTTTTCTAAAAATTTATTAAATATTTATTTGCAATATTCGGAATATTTAATTGCAATGCTTATTGAAAGTTGTCTAAAGATTTAAATGTCCCACTTGGATAAATGTGTAGCACGAAACTTTCCTGAACATTTCAATGAAATTTTCGCATAATTATAATTACAGTGCCTCCCAGCAGAATTTGCCCTCTGTGTCACAGTTAAAGGTGTTACAAAAAGTTTTCTATTTTGATATCTAGTAAATATATCGAGGTATTTAAGGTATCACTTTAATCCTTATATCTTCTACTTTAACAATATTGAAATAATAAATTAAACAATTTTTTTAAAATTTTTAATTACTATTTAGAAAAAACAAAAATTTCAATTTTTTTGCCGATTTCAAACAATTGTAGTTTTTAACAAGTCATCGCAAATTAATTTTATATAACTCATTTTAAAGCTTATTTTATCATCTTCACGGAGAGAAATTCTTTTTTAATATTTCGTATTATTATATTAGTATTTAGTAAAACCGATTGCAATTTAGGGAAATCGTGCACTTTTATGAATTAATATTATCATTTTTAAGAAAGTTTATAATCAAATTATTACTTTTTATTATTTTTAAGTAACAGAAATTAGAATAGTCAGTAAGAAATTTTAATATTATAAAGTAAGAAAATCTACAATAGTAAAAAGTATTACTAGAGAATTATACTAAATACTATCGAAGTATTGCATAAATTGTAAATTTAGTAACGGATAGTGTTATCGACTATATTAAAAATTATGACCAGCCTATTAGCAGGCTTTCGGCTGTCGAAGAGCGGTTACAAAACTGTCCGAGATTAACCGAACATTTTAGTCGAGCACTTCTGAAATTGAGCGGCTGGATTCCATAAGGGCATGTAAATTTTTCTCGGCCGAAATCGAAGACCCCTGGAAACTCAAAATTCAACTTCTGAATTTAAATGTTTAAATTATATGTATCCTTATATTTTATATATTATATATATTTTAAAAATTTTAATTCAGAAGTTGGATTTTAAGTGTCCAGGGGACTTTGATTTCGGCCGAGAAAAATTTACGTGCCCTTATGGAATCCAGCCGCTCAATTATCCGAGCCAAACTTCATTGCATTTCAGACATTTAAGTTTAATTTCTCTTTAAATATAAATAAGTTAAAATTTACGATTAGATTAGTGAAAACGTCTATTTATTAGTAAAATCTGCTAATTTAAAAGCAAAAAGCCAGTTGACAATTCAAATTAGTGAATATTTTTACTAATTAATTTAGAGAGTTTTCAATTATTATTTAAAATTTTAACTGAAATATTCATATTTAAATTAATCTTTGATTAGAAAATTCTACAAAAATTCAACTATTTAAATACAAAAATAAATAATTTATTGAATAATTGAATGTTTCTTAAAGTTGTTGAACTTTTAAATAATTATTTTGACGAATTTTAATAAAATTTTTTAGAATAATTTCATTTTTAGAAAAATTTTGATAAAAATTATAAAAAAATAATTAAATCTTTGTAAAAAATTATTGAATTCTTATTAAATTTTTATTATTTATAAAAACAATTAAATATTTGCGTAGAATTGTTAAAAAAAATTTTTTAATAATTGAATTCTTTGGGAAATTTTATTAAAGTACTGGATATTAAAAATTCTTTATTTGACAACAGTTTTTGAAAATAATTGAATTTTGGAGAAAAATGTTACTATTTATAAAAATAAATGAAACTTTGATGAGAAGTTTTTTAATTTTTTGACTGTAACTAAATTTCTGCGAAGGAATTTATCAATTACTTTGAGAAATAATATTAAATTTTTAAGACAAATTTTAATAATATATTTCTTTTGAAATAATTGGATTCTTTTGTGAAATTTTATTGAAATAGTAGATATTAAAAATAATTGAATTTTGATAAATTATTGAAATTAATTAAATTTCTACCAAGAATTTTATTAAAATTGTAATAAAAATAATTGAAATTCTGTGATGAGTTTTAGTATTTATAAAAATGGTTTTACTACTTTCAAAATAATTTAATTTTTGCAATCATTTGTAACTTTTTCAAAATTAAATTTCTTTTAGAGTCTTTAACTACTTCATTGGAAGATATTAAAAAATGATTTAAAAAATGCTGAATTTTATATAAAATGCATAAAAATTCTTATGCCAATAAATTAAATGATGAGTTTTTTTAAATAACGTATAATTGGATATAACTTTATTGGAAATCAATTTCCAGAAACAAACAATTTTAAAAATAGCATTATGAGAAACATTTCTCAATAAAATTTTGACCCAGCATACAAAATTATTTATTTATAACTTTAAATAAAGTAAGAACTTTGTTAATCAAAATATTGAGAAAATATTACTTTCTCACAAGTTGAGAAAATTTCTCGAGTTTAGTACATAAGGAAGTTGAGAATTGTATCTCCCAGCGTGCATGTACAACGTGCGTGCGACATTGCGTTTATTTGTATCGGTTAACTTTATATGTATGCGTTTTTAGGTTCTAACATATATCTCCGAAGTTGTATATAGTTTGTGTTCATATGTATAGTATAGTGCTTGCGTTCAATTATTTGTGTGTGTTTGTGTGTGAAATACTCTCTAAACGCTAATCCTATCTTTTTCCTTCTTACTTCTTTTTATTTTCTATCCTTTACGACTCACTCATAATTTTTAGTATTGGCTATATTAAAGGTATTCTTTCGATACTTTCCCGGACTATAATTTTAATATAGTCAGTTTTAAAGATTATAATTTATTACTAATTTTTCTAAAATATATTAAGAGCTGCCTACTAATATGCACAATATTAATTTTTAATATAAAACACAATTTACCTAAAATGAAAAAGAATATATTAAATTCTATTACCAATTTGAACAAATATTAATACAGAATCAAAATATCAAAATAAAAATATAAAACTTTTTGTAACACCATTAACTGTGACAGAGTAGGCAAATTCTGCTGGGGGTCGATTACGTAACTTTTTCCGAATCCACATTCCACATTCAGATTCCACATTCCGATTCCACTTTGAATATTCAGATTCCACATTCCGATTCCACTTTCAATATTTCAATTCCACATTCCGATTTCACTTTCAATATTCCGATTCCACATTCGGATCCTACTTTCAACATGTCGATTCCACATTTAGATTCCACTTTCAATATTCAGATTTCACATTTCCAATTCACTTTTAATATTCAGATTCCATATTCAGATTCCACATTCCGATTCCACTTTCAATATTCAGATTTCACATTCCGATTTCACATTCAATATTGAGATTTCACATTCAGATTCCATTTTCAATATTTCGATTCCACATTCCGATTCCACTTTCAATATTCCGATTCCACATTCAGTCATCTTTCAATATTTTGATATCACTTTTAATATTCAGATTGTACTTTCAACATTCTGATTTCACATTCCACATTCAATAATCGGATTAAACATTCCATTTTTTACATTCAACATTCCTATTCCACATTAAATATTTTTAATAAATCCTAAAAAGAAATAATTAGTAAGTTTTCAAAGCAAATGAGGAAATAGGAGTAAAATTAAAAATTGGTGATCAGAATGTAGAATCAGAGTGTGTAATAAGAAATCGTAATATTAAATATAGAATCGGAATATTGAAATTAGAATCGGAATGTGGAATCGGAATATTGAAAGTGGAATCTAAATGTAGAATCAGAATATTGGAAGTGGAATCGGAATGTTGAAAGTGGAATCTGAATATTGAAAGTGGAATCAGAATATTGAAAGTGGAATCTGAATATTGAAAGTGGAATCTGAATGTGGAATCGAAATGTTGAAAGTAGAATCGGAATGTGAAATCTGAATATTGAAAGTGGAATCTGAATGTGGAATCAGTATATTCAAAGTGGAATCTGAATGTGGAATCGGAAAAAGTTACGTATTCGACCCCCCGGGAGGCACTGTTATTATAATTATGCAAAAATTTCATTGAAATGTTCAGGAAAGTTTCGTGCTAAACATTTATTCAAGTTGGACACTTAAATCTTTACACAACTTTCAATAAACATTGCAATTAAATATTCCGAATATTGCAAATAAATATTTAATAAATTTTTAGGAAAGTTTCGGTGCTGTGGGGGACGTTATTATCATGGCGGAACTTTTTAGTTTGCCATAAGTTCACTTCAGGTTTACTATAGATATAAAGTAGACTCCAAAAGATGTAAAATGAATTGTAGAAAATAAAAATAGAATCTAGAATTAGAAAATTAAACTTGAATTATAAATGAAAAAGGAAAAGTAGGAAACGGAGACTAGAAAGAAAATTTAAATTCAAAAATGGAAAGTTGAAAAGTAGAAACCAAAAAATGAATACGGATATAAAAGTATAATTTAGTAATTTGTGAAACAATGTTAGAGAAATTAAAACATAAAATAAAAAATAAATAGCAGAGAACGTTGAAATGTTGATTGAAAGTAAAAAATGTAAATTATAAATAGAAATTGTATAATCAGAATGTAAATTAAAAATAATGATACTTTGATGAGGTAGTTAAAAATGGAATATGGAAAGTACAATAAGAGAAATATAAACTATAACTTAGAAAATAAACAATATAAAATACTAAATTTTATTAGTAGAAAACGAAAATGAGAAATGTATAAAGAAAAATCAAGTATTCGAACTGAAAGATAGAAACTAGAAATTCAATACTAAAAAATGGAATGTCAATTGTTGCAAAAAGCAAAGTAGTGTAAATAAAATTAGGATGAAAAAGATTTTTTTTAAGAAAAGTGGGAAATATGGGACATTACACTGAGAAAAAAATGCTATTGAATCTATAACATGCATATTCACATACATTCAAAAGCAGCTGTTATTAAGGCTCTGTCCAAATTGCAAAATTTAAACAAACCAGGCACAACAATCACATTTTGTAAACATCTTTTTCTCTCCCAAAAATTAACATTTTAACACATTCTTTTAGGAAATCATGAATTAGAGTGTCAAAGTTTCCAAAAAAATCATTTTTGAGTATAACCAATAAATAGCAATTAGTAAAACAAGTAATTAAAATGACCTGTAAAAAAATATTTTTGACGCGTCGCGAAAAATAAACTGTTTGAGTATATCAACCACACTGACGATGAAAAATTCTCATATCATCGATTGGACCTTCAACATGTGGAAGGAAAAATTTTTCCCTTTCCTCCTTGAAATGATAAAGAGAAAGGGTAAAAACTTCTTCATCGTCCGTGCGGTTGATATAGTCTAACATTTAAACTTTTCGCGACGTAAAGTCTGATGCTCTCCGCGCACGCGCAGACCGTGCCAAGAACGCATTGACAACACTATGCAGAAAGACACATTTTGTTTTACTCTGAAACTTATTTTCACATGCTTTCAGCTATATGCTAGGTGCAGTAACCAAATTCAACACTTCAATTTACTATTTTCATAAAGAAAATGTAAATTTATATTCATTTGTAAAAATAGGAACCGCGAAAAAAACTACGCAATTCAGTCTTCTGTTACTGCTTTTTTTTGCGGTTCCTATTTTTACAAATGAATTTAAATTTACATTTTCTTTTTGAAAATAGTAAATTGAAGTGTTGAATTTGGTTAGGGGGGACCTGGGTTTCTTGGCGCAGGGGTTGGTTGGCGCAGTCGAGTTTTTTTTCAAAAATTTTCAGTTGAATAATTTTTTCTCTCCACTCGAGTTAAAGTACTTAATAAACTCTAAATTTGTACAAAGTTTCATCTTTATTCATTAATTATTGTGGCGTATAGATTAAAATAATTGATTTTGGTACTCGAAAGTAAATTCTTGACGTCCTCATTTTTTTGTTATATCTTTTTTAAAAATGATTTAAAATAAAACTCAAATATCAAGTTTTGAGCTTTAACTATTTATTTTCAAGAGACAATAAAGAATTTTTGATTTTTATTAATGTTATTAATAAAAACTTTATAAATATATAAAAAGTACCTCCGGGGTTAATTGCCCTGTAAAAAAAAGTATTGGGAGGTACGGGATACCGCATTGCAAGTGCCTACCTGTCAATGCGGTATTCGCGAAATAGCGCATTGGGTGTCGTGGTGAATGCGGTATTCAAGGGGTCCCAATGCGGTGCAAGTTTTAAGCTTTAAAAAAAAGAAAATACGTGACAGGAGTAAATAATTAGTGTCAGTGGATCAAAATACGAGTTAAAGGAATGAAAAATACTAATAGGGAGTGTGAAAATGAAGTTTAAAGAAAATAAGGTAAGATTAACTGTTAAATGTAAGTCCAATGCGGCATAGGCTGTTTTCAATGCGGCGCATAACATAACACACGTCTTACCGCCTGTCATTACATTACTTTTGTATTTCCAATGCTGCAACCGTGTTTCTGTATAGATTAACAAAATCTTTTCAATTCAGATAATTAAAAACATTTCTGACAAATGTACGTTGTCAGATTTTGTAAAAAGTGCTTGTGTGCAGAGAAACACTAGTTCGAAAACGGTTGTTTACTAATTTCACGTAATTTTAAACAGGCAGTGTCATCGTTTTTCTTTGGCGATAACTGTAAGTCGCACATAACCTACAAATTTTAGAGACCGTCGAACGCTCTTAACATTTTTTTATTGATTGAAATACATTATCAACTTTTAGTTAATATTATTTTTTATTATTTTCAAAATTACCATTTGAATAGAAAGAATCCGCTATTGGTAAAGAAGAGAGCGCCGCTGCACTGTGCGAACTATATACAGATTATGCGCCGCATTGAAAACAGCCTATGCCGCATTGGACTTACATTTAACAGTTAATCTTACCTTATTTTCTTTAAACTTCATTTTCACACTCACTATTAGTATTTTTTCATTCCTTTAACTCGTATTTTGATTCACTGACACTAATTATATACTTCTGTCACGTATTTTCTTTTTTTTAAAGCTTAAAACTTGCATCGCATTGGGACCCCTTGAATACCGCATTCACCACGACACCCAATGCGCTATTTCGCGAATACCGCATTGACAGGTAGGCACTTGCAATGCGGTATCCCGTACCTCCCAATACTTTTTTTTACAGGCAGTGTATAGTAAACAGCATCTCTCACGAGTTCAGTCACAACATTTATATTTCTATGATAAAAGTTAATAGTTTCGGGTTAAATGTTGTTAATACTGCATAAATAATGAGTAATTACATAAGAAAATCTGTTAACGAGCCAATACAACAGGATGTATTGATAAGAGCAGTAAAGGATATTAAAATTAATGAGAAAAGTCTACGTGGAACTGCGTAAGATTTTGGCATACCAGAAACATTAATTTTGACTCTAAAAATTCGAAAAAATACTATTAAGTAAGAAATTTAATTAAATGTGTAATAAATATTAATAAAATTATTTGATAAAGTTTAATATTATGTAATTTATATATTCCTAAGTACCAAAACATAAGCCTGTTTAAAAAATTTTAGTGAAGGATGCGTTTTTTAAAAATTCACAGAGTATATTTTATAAAAGTTTTCTATAATTTTACGATTACACAAAAAATGTTCTTAATTGTAATTAAATATGATCCTTTTTAAAAATTTTTATTGTAAAATGACAGTAAAAACTTATTTTACTATATCATATAATGTTTCAACTTTAAATCGCATAATTTAATTAATTTCACTCATGTGCCAGGCAACCCCGGCCCGGGGTTGCTTGGCGCACTTTACACAGCTTTGAATAAAGTGGTATAAAAAAACTATTAAATAGATTTCAATTTTTTTAAATTTAAGTTGAAGCTGAGATGTTACAGCAAGTTTTCCGTGCAATAGAAATTTTAAAAAATCAAAAATGTTTTAGCTAAACAACAAAGAGTGAAAAGTGCGCCAAGCAACCCCGGTCTCCCCTACTACACCTAGCATATAGCTGAAAGCATGTGAAAATAAGTTTCAGAGTAAAACAAAATGTGTCTTTCTGCATAGTGTTGTCAATGCGTTCTTGGCACGGTCTGCGCGTGCGCGGAGAGCATCAGACTTTACGTCGCGAAAAGTTTAAGTGTTAGACTATATCAACCGCACGGATGATGAAGAAGTTTTTACCACGAAGTAGTATAAGGAGACCTCACTCGACAAAAAAATCTGCACACATTTGGGGGGACAGAGTTATCAGAGTTTGCACCATTAACAGAGGTTGCGCCTCTGTGGTGAAAATTTTGTACTACAGTTTTCTGTATATGAACATAACCTACAAATTAGTGAAATATGACGAAGTGTTATGACGGACATGGTTTACATTTCAACCGCAATAGCGCTGCCTCTGCTTATGGTGCAAATACTCGTAACTCTAACCCCCCTAAAATGTGTTGATTTTTCCACTGCTAAGCATTGTCGTGAGGTCTCCTTATACTACTTCGTGGTTTTTACCCTTTCTCTTTATCATTTCAAGGAGGAAAGGGAAAAATTTTCCCTTCCACATGTTGAAGGTCCAATCGATGATATGAGATTTCTTCATCGTCAGTGCGGTTGATATACTCAAACAGTTTATTTTTTGCGACGCGTCAAAAATATTTTTTTACAGGTCATTTTAATTACTTGTTTTACTAATTGCTATTTATTGGTTATACTCAAAAATGATTTTTTTGGAAACTTTGACACTCTAATTCATAATTTCCTAAAAGAATGTGTTAAAATGTTAATTTTTGGGAGAGAAAAAGATGTTCACAAAATGTGATTGTAGTGCCTGGTTTGTTTAAATTTTGCAATTTGGACATAGCCTTAACTTGATGTGATATGTTGTCTATTTTATAGCATTGCTTTTAAATTAAAAATTTTTTCTTTGATTCAATATCGATGCTATAAAATGAACTGCATACCGTATTAAGTCAATGACATTTGCTTTTGAACGTATTTGAATATGCGTGCTATAGATTCAATAGTATTTTTTTCTCAGTGTAGGCAAAAGTTGTGAATAGTGAAGAAATGTTGATTAGTGGAAAATATAATTCACAGACCAGAGTTCTTTTCTGTTTGTTTCTGTATAAAAGCTTTTTGAAATTCGCAGTCCGAATTTGGAAAAAATTAATTGCAGTACTTCTGTAGTCCGAAAGCCAAAAAAATTCTCGTAATGCATAAAAATATCCTATTTCATAAGTAAATACATTTGTTAAAAATATTTACAACTATAGTACACCTAAAATATTATTAATAATAATAAAAATTAATCAAAATGCTAAAAAAGTTTTATATTCTTTTTAAAACATTGAAATTTTATTAATAAGCAATTTTTTTCGTATAAGAATTTTTTAGGGTTTTAAGACAATGATAAAACTATTTTTTCAGAATTACTAAAATTAAAACTTATTTTTAAAAATATACAATTATTGTAAAAAATGAATTATAATTTAATACATAAATTAGTTATATCATGAAAATTTTTCTTTTTGATGAAAGATTTCGATTTAATTAAACAGATCCTATATAATAAAGGAAATAAAATTTTTTTCTCTTCGAGTAAGAAATTTTTATCGATGTCTGAAAAAACCGTAAAAAGGAAAAGAGGAAGTAAAGTGAAAAACTTACAGAAGAGAACTGCTACAAAATCTGTTTCTTCGACAATTTTCCCCAGAATTTTCGAGTTAACTTCCTCGATGCGGTCGGGTAAGTCCATGGCCTCCAAGCTCGTCAAGAACTCAAGAACATTTTCCTCATCCATAAGATCTCCTAAAATATATTCAGAGTCTTAAAAAAACATATTGCTCCATTCCTGA
Source organism: Leptopilina drosophilae (assembly GCA_032873175.1). Taxonomy (NCBI): domain Eukaryota; kingdom Metazoa; phylum Arthropoda; class Insecta; order Hymenoptera; family Figitidae; genus Leptopilina; species Leptopilina drosophilae. The sequence goes on from CM065482.1 coordinate 22,175,813, forward strand.
TTTCTCTATAATAGATGTATCATAAAAGTTTTGCAAAAAAAATGCAAACATAAATAATAAACGGAAGAAAAATATTTTATATAAATTTCTGGGAAATTGAAAAACAAAATTAAAAGTTAGAAATATTAATACCAATAGTTTAAATAAACAAGGCACAAAACAAAAAAATATTAAAAATAATAATTAAAATAAATAAGGTATAAACCAAAAGTAATAAAATAAACAATTAGATGTTAATGAGTTTTGTATTAAATTAATAATAATTTTTTTAATAAACAAGTTTACAAATTGTTGTAATAAATTATGTCATTTCTCATTTTCTTGCAATTTGCTTTAGTCGACGTTCACAAAATTCTGTTTTGTAGTCAGCGATAAGGCCATTGTAAAAAAATCATTTGGGCTAAAACTCAATAAAATTTGGCGCTATGCCAAATATGTTTCATAATAATTTTAAATTATTCTATTTTTTTAATCTTCTATTTTTTCTGTAAAGATTATTGCATATAAAAAAAAATTTTATGCAAAATTTCTCAAATTTTTAAATGTTTTTAAGGTTTCTTCATAGGTGCAAAAAATAGATTTTTTCTATAAATTTAAAATACTTATATTTCTTAAGAATAAATGCAAATTTTTGTTGTGTACCTTCGTAAATAATCGGTTCTTTTTCCCTAAAATATGTGAGTGCGGGAAATGTCTTGATGCCATACTGTTTTGCCAAACGTTTGTCATTGATTTTGACAAAATCAACTCCAAACGTATCCGTATCGTCGTCAATTTTTTCTAATTCAGCAAGAACTTTATCGCATGTTGTACAACTTCTGGCATCTGAAAAAAATCAATCGTTTTTATACGCTAGAAGTTTAAAAAATTTCATACATAAAAAATGTATAACACTTTCATTGGATGATTTAATCTTGACATTTTCATAAAAGTATTATTTTTCATGTGTTATAAACAAGTATTACAATCAGTGAATAAAAAGATTTTATTATAGAATATTTCTTTTGTAAATTAACAGAACCCAAAATAGCAAAAACTTGGTAAAATATCATTGGAGCTGTTTTAAACGTACCAACCACAAAACAAGTTTTAATTTTCATAAAATTTTTAATATTCTTCCGAGTTACAAACACAATTATTCTGCCGCACGTTAAATTATAATCATTATCTTCAAACGAATCATACAATAAGAACTGTTCGCCTGCTCGAGTACTCTGAAATTCGCCAGGTATGCTTCTTAAATCTTCTATATTTTCAGGGTTAGGCGGCAAATCTTGCAAACGCTCGCGTTGAATAATTTTCCGAAAATTTTGTCTATCGGGCAGTTCTGCTAAAGTACCTAATGGCACGTCTTGCAAAAACATTAGAATTTGCGCTGGCCGGATTATCCGTGGCTTTTCTTTCAACATTCGAAATTACTTTTAGTGTGTTAACCTCCTCTTGATTTGGAGCGTGAGTATGTCCAGATTCGTTGGGATCTTTACGTACTATGATCGCGTTTCCATCACTAGTTGTAATTGCACGAGCATCACACGTTTCTTTATTTTTGCATCTCCAATATGTTGGAAATTTCAAAATTGCTTTACGATTTTCTAAAAAAGAGTTATGTAGATTTGAAATTTTTTTATGCAAATGTAAGTATGGATAGACAAGTTCAAAATGGCATTTAATTTCAAATCTACATAACTCTTTTTTAGAAAATCGTAAAGCAATTTTGAAAAATGGATTTTAAAACTTAGATATAGTACTATACGATGCAATTTTGCAAATTGAAAGAAAAAATTTTGGTTAACCAAAAAAAAATTCCAAAAAAATGGCCAAAATAGACCTTTTTTTGGCTATTTAAGCCAATATTACAAGAAATCCTGACGTGATGGGCCATTTTGGAAATCGGATTCGTATTCTACGTCAAAAAAGCTATAAGAATAACCTTTCACTTTTTCTGTAACAGAACTAAGCCAAAATTTGCAGGCCTGTGTAATCTTAGGCTGCGAATGTTTGCAATATTAAAAAGCCATCAATTTCCAAATAAACTGTTCTTCCTTTTTTTATTATTTGAGCCATGTAATCCATTACAAAATATTATTTTATCACTTCTAATTTTAAATATAATTTACGATCTACTAAAAATTTAGCAATAAATGTTATTTATTAACTTCGAATTTGACGTAAAAATGTTTTTTTATAAGAACTGAATTATAAAAGTGAAATTAGAAGAGTATTGATGTGCATTTTTTTTTATTTTATTTTTTGGAACAAGTAATACTTTGGCAAAAATGTCCTTTGGAAAAAATAACGTTTTGGAACTGTTGGCACTGTAACTTTTTTTTAACTTTTGACCTCCTACCAGTATGAATATGTATAATGTTTCCCACTCGAGATTTTAAAAGCTGCGTGTTATAAACAATTTTGAAGAAGCCAGAAAACAGTATTTGATGACCGTTCTTTTCCATCAAATTATAGGGGAAAAAGTTGTGAATAAAAGTTATAGAGCTCGGAAATAGCTGTAAAATGATGTATCATATGTTAAAATTGGTCCATTTGTTTACTTGCAAAAGAATTTAAACCACTAAAAATGACACTTTCTTATTTGTTTAATAACTTGAAAAAAAGTTAACAAATCCTTTCGATATTCTCCAAAAATATACCTTTCAAGACCCTTAACCCTCCGTCACACAACTAGGGACGAATTCCCTCTACGGTTTCAGTATTTTTTAAATAACTTTTGTTTTTCTCATTTCAAAATAAAATCAGCTTCTATACCTTCCTCAAATTTACACCTTAACACATTTCTAAAAAAACATTTAGTCAAAATTCAAAATGGCGGTTCCAAAATGTCGACCAAAAAAATTTAAAAGTTTATGGATTTGACTAAACATGTTTACTTGGGGTTTTTTGGGGTTGCTGAATTTGAATATTTACACGGAGAGAAATTTATAGTAGTGAGTAACATAATTGTGGTTATGGTGACCATCTGTAATGCTACGTATACAGACAGCTATCTAGATAGTCACCTTTACCATCAATATCATCAGGAGTAACATCTTGGTAGTACGGGGTAGCATAACTATATTTTTTAGCATCTGTGATGGTTGGCAGTAGCATAATGATAGTATCGTGTAACATCATCTTTTTAACATCAAAATCTGACTATCCATTTCTCTCAGTGTAGTCAAAAATGCAAAATTCAAAATGGCGGCTCCAATATGTCGACCAAAAAAATTGTAATGTTTACGGATTTGACCAAAAATCTTCACTAGAGAGTTTTCGGGGTCGCTGAATTCGAATCAGTTATTGAAAATTTTTAATTCAAAATGGCGGCTTCAAAATAGCGACCAAAACATTTTTAAGTTTATGAATTTGTCTGAAAGTGCTCATTGGGGGGTTTTTGAGGTCTCGAAATCCAAATATTTAGTCAAAAATTCAGAATGGCGGCTTCAAAACGTCGCCCAGAAAATTAACAGTTCTCAAATCAGTTTCTAAAACTGAAAGTCTCAAATAACTATTTATAACCATATTCTTAAACTTTTAGTTGACATCTTGATGTCGACGTTTAGAATTATAAAATTTTAACCAAATATTCTAATTCAGTGACTTCAAAAACCCCCAAATGCGCATTTTTAGCCATATCCGGAAACTTTAAAATTTTTTCGGTCGCCATTTTGAATCCTCCATTTTGAATTTTAAAATATTAACCAGATATTCGAAATCAGCGACCCTAAAAACCCCCAAGTGATCATTTTTAGTCAAATCCGGAAACTTTTAATTTTTTTTTGGTCGCCAATTTGGAGCCGCCATTTTGAATTTTTAAATTTTGATCAAATATTCGGATTCAGCGACCCCGAAAACAAAAATAAAATCATATCAAATAATTTAAAAAACAAATTTTTTTTGCACATTTCTGGCACGAAAAGCTAATTTTGACTACACTGCCAAGGGGTTCATTCTTATCAAAAATTTTATGAAAAATTATTATGCAAGTTAGAAAATTTCAAAAATTTTAATAAAATTGTTCACAAAAGTTAAATTATTTTTATAAATAGTGAAATTATTGTTAAAACACAATTTTTAAGCAAAATTGGCGGATGATAATTAAAAAAAATTAATCCGACCCTCTATCGCTATCTAGGAGTTTTCGGGGTCGCTGATTACGAACATGGAGTCTAAATTAAAAAATTCTAAATGGCCAATCCTATATGTCAAAAAACAATTTTAATAACATATTCTAATTGAATAAATTATTCCTATTGTAGTCTTTATTAAGAATATAAATTAATAATTAAAAATTGTGTATGAATTTTGATATAATTTTTCGATTTTCACAAGAAATAGGTATCTTGGTGCTTTCGGCGTCTATGGAATCTGTTAATATGAATGAAAAGTTTGATTTTTTAACATATTACAGTCACGATCAATTGTAACTTTAAAAATTGATTTTAATTTCTAATTATAATTATTTTTACCATTATTATTATTATTATTATTACTATTATTATTATAGATCTATAAAAAATTATTTGATTAAAATAACTATTTATTGACTATTAAATAAATGTACAGTTCAATGGAATAATTTTAATTTAAGTCAATTAAGTTGTATTTTAATTATTAATTTCAGTAATTAAAGCAAATACAACCTAATTAAATTAATTAAAAATAAATTGCCTCAAGTAAATATTTTTTTGATAATAGATAAGTAATCGGTTATTTGAATGATATAATTTATTTTCAATGTAGTGTACTTACTATATTTTAAAAATTTTTAACCTACAGATGGCCAACGATATATTTTGATTAATTTTATTAACTTTAATTTAATTCACAAAATGTTTTTTCTTATTGTTGTTCCATTTTCCGCCATATTGGGTCCGCCATTTTGAATTTTGAAATTCTGACCCCGGATTTGTAACACAGGCCTGAAAATTTAGGCTTAGTTTTGTTACAAAAAAAGTGGAAACTGATTCTTATAGCTTATTTGACGTAGAATATGAATCCAACCTCCAAAATATCCCATTACGTCAGGATTTCTTGTAATACAAAAATGGCTATTTTTGGTCATTTTTCGGAATTTTTTTCGTTATTAAAAAAATTTTTTTTCAATTTTTAAAATTGCATCGTATAGTACTATGGCTTAGCTTTAAAACTCATTTTTCAAAATGTCTTTAGAAATTTTTTTAAAAAAGTTATGTAGATTTGAAAATTGTTTTTTATTATGCAAGTGTAGGTTTTTAAAACTAGGAAGGCTGATATAAGTATAATTATAAAAAACGGAGTAGTAATAAAGGGGACGTCCATAATATATGTGGGATCGAAATAGGGAGAAAGGATCTAAAAATTTTTACAAAATTGGATATAAGAGCAGAGGGGATAATAAAAATTTTACGTCAACTTTTTAAATGTCAAAAAGTTACATATTTAATTCAATTTTTTTTTGTTTTCAAAAATTAAGACTACTGCTATATCTCACCCTTACTAGTTGGTTTAAGAAATAACGGTCAATTTATAAAACTATTAGTGAATGCAATCAAAATGACATTTTGAATTTTTCTTATACACACATTTGCCTAAATGAAAAAATTTCACATCTATATAACTATTGCAAAAAAAATCGTAAAGCAATTTTAAAATATGGGATTTGAAGCTTATACATGGTACTATACGACATAATTTTGCAAATTGAAAAAAATTTTTGGTTAACCAAAAAAAATTCTAAAAAATGACCAAAAATAGCCATTTTTGGCCATTTAAAGCAATTTTACAAGAAATTCTGACGTGATGGGCTATTTTGGAGGTCGGATTCGTATTCTACGTCAAAAAAGCTATAAGAATCACCTTCCACTTTTCCTGTAACAGAACTAAGCTAAAATTTGCAGGCCTGTGTAATCAGCGACCTTGAAAACCCCTAGATAGCGATAGACGGAACGATTAGAATTTTTTTTAATTGTCAAAATTGTCCGCCATATTTGGTCCGCCATTTTGAATTTTGGAATTCTGACCCCGGATTTGTAATCAGCGACCCCGAAAACCCCTAGATATCAATCGGCGTGCAAATCCTATATTCTGAAAAATGTGTGCATTTGCAAGCGACTTTGTGGGTGAAAACGTATGCGCAGGAGGGTTAAGAGCATACGATAAAATGCTGAGAAACAAAAGGGAAAAATTGCGCGAAAGAGAAAAACGATTAGAGATCGAACATAGGAAAATTGTGCAAGAAAGATACAAACCCTCAGCACATAGTTCGGTAAATAAAAATAATCAAAACAACAGCAATTCAAAACATAGTTTTCGAACAAAGTTAGATTAATATTTTGATTCAAATAAACGTGATAAAGAATTAGAACAACTTAAGAGTAGAAATGGACCGAATGAAAATTACTATGTGAAATGTAACGAAAAATAGATACTAAAATTTTGATGAAAATTTCACGGAAAGCACAAAAATTGAAAATCCAAATGCCCAAGTCGACAACAATCGACATTTTGGAAATTTCAATAACCATTTTCCTTTTGTCATGTTACAAACACCTTTTCAAATCAAGTCAAATTGGCCAGTGAAATTCCATGATAACAAAACGGACAACCCAGCGCAATTTCTAGAAGAATTATATAGATTCATTCGGGGTTATGAAATCCCGGAAAGTCGTGTTTTAGAAAATATAGACGCAGTATTAGCAGACGAAGCTCTTGAATGGTGTAGAACGGTTAAAAACAATTGGTTTTCTTTACAGGATTGTCCTGAAGAGTTCGAAAGAACATTTTTAGACGAAAAGTTCTTTGAGGAAATTAGCACGAAAATAAAATATTACAATTAAAAAGAGGGAGAAGAAATTTAAAACTTTTTGATTGGAATAAGAAAATTATTCGAAAAATTACATCCACGGAAAAGTTTACAATGGGAATTGCGTCCTGCGTAAGAAAATTTGCGGATCGAATTTGAAATGTACATTTAAAGAAATGATTTCAAAACCTTCGAGGAATTAGAAAGGCTAGAAAATGAATTCGAAATCGAAAGGAATAAATTGATATTTTATAATGAATCTTTAAGAATTACAACTGACGAGAAAGAAAACTCGTTAAACGATGAATCTGAACAAATGACAAACCAGGAAAATAACGAAAAGTTCAGAGAATTTGGTGGAAACTCGAGATTCCAATTAAAGTTTTCAGGAAAACATTTTCACAGAAACTGGTCATATGACCAACCAAAAATAACTTTTCCACCTGACACAGCTACAGACAGTAGTAGAGGTTATAATAGGCTGAAAAATTCTCTGATGATGAAAATGATTCAGATAATAGTCTCCAAGTGGCAGTGCCAAATCATTCTTCTGTAGGGAATGTAAATACTTCTGGGACAGACCAAAAGAATAAAAATTATTAGAAAAAATTTTCAAACTCACAAAAAAGATGTTATGGTTACGGAACATTAGGTCATATGCGTAGGAAATATAGATCAGAATCACGGAAAATATTAGAGGAGGTACGGGAAAATTTTGTATCCTCAGAGAATATCGAAACATCAGAAAATTTTGAACCTTTGATCACGATAGGGGAAATAGTTGAAGAAATGAACAGAGTTGAACCCACAAGGCAGGGTGCAGTATCACAAACGGAGTGTCAAGCACACAAAGTAAAAATCGGAAAAATTTCGCGCAAAAATCCCAGGAAAATAGGTCAAAATCAGAGAAAACTTTTGAACCAAAATTAGAAAATAAAAAAGAAAGTTCAGGAAAATTCGAGAAAAAATTCGAATTAAGAAAATCGAAAAATATAGATACGGAAAATGGTAGGAAAAATACGAAAATTTTTCCAAGGGTCGACCCGAGAAATGATAGGAAAATTCCGAAAATTATACCAAGAAAATCCTTACAACAGTCGAAAACACCTATCCAAATTCGCTCTAAATTAATGGAAATCCAATTATTATCAATTGGTATTAAAAAGTGGAATTGAGTAAGAAAATTAGGATGAAATCAAAGAAAAGTTTTAAACTGAAAATAGTTCATAGAAACAGAAATTCGAGAAAATTCGAAGAAAATGTAGAAAAACCCAAGGAAAACTTTGAGTCAAGGAAAATTCAAGGTAATAGAAATTCGACAAAGTTTGAAAAAAATCTTAGAAAACCCGAGAAAAGTTCTAAAACGAAAATGTTTGATAGAACAGAAAATTCGAAAAAATTTGAGGAACATTCGTCTTGACGAGACTGACGTTACACATCTTTCCCGATTTGACAACACAGGTAAGGCAAAATGGTATAAAAAAGAAAAATTAAAAAAGAATATGAACGAACGCGTAATAAGTTCAGAAAATTTGGCGAAAACGAAAACATTCGCAAAAAACAGAAAATTTAGGATTGGAAAATATTATGACAACAGGAAACAAATTTCGTAGACCATTAGATACGAAATAACAAAATGTGAAAATAATAATAGGTTAATTAAAATTAACAATTAGGTTAAAATATTAAGAAAATTAAATTATATCTCCAATGAAACATATTATTAAATTTTACAAAAAAAGGAAATGGGAAATAATCGAAAAAATTAAAGTAGACTTTTTTGTTAATTTTATTTTCATTGCGAAAATTAATGAGAAGATTCTTTTTTTATTGTCTTTTGCAGGAATGATGGAAAAATAAAAAATGTAAAGCACAATTGGAGTGAAACACGCTAACGTCAACTGGAGCCAACTAGGACAAACGACTAGAGGAACTAAAGGAACTGCTAGAAAATAATTTTGCGGAAAATTCAAGGAATTGGCGGAAAATATAAAAAAAACTTTGAAGTAATAGTCTTCGATACCAATTACGACGAATTGACAGAAAAATAATTAAAAATGTTCTTTTGTTTGTTCTAAGGGATTACACTTCGTTCTGTTTAGGGGAAAGGGGGTGTAACGTGGCGTTACGAATTCTCCCGCGTCTGCTGTGAATCGGGCGATTGAACCCGGAAACGGCCGAAGGGCCTCGAGGGTGTCAATCGCCAAATTCGCGGACAGATGCGACACTTGTTGTTCCGCCGCTTAAGAGTGACTTTAAAGTTGACGCTTCTGTTTTGTGTTCGCTTCTGTGAGTGCTTACCTCGCCTGTTATCCGGATTATTCTTTATTACATAATTTGCTCACGAGTAAGGTGATTAAATGTTTAATGTATTTTAAATAACTGGTCTTGTTATTCTCCTATCTTTCCCTTTTTCCCTAAATATATAATTGGATCCACAGGCAACACACTGCAATTATATTTAATAAATTTTGTAAACTTTTTCTTAATTTCTTTGTAAAATTTAAAAAAAAAATTAAATTATTTTTTAAAATTTTTATAAATCTTTTGAAACAATTTAATTACTTTTTTTATTTTTTAGGGTTCCGTACCCGCTAAAAACTTTATTGGAACGGTTAAAAAAGTGACCATGTAGAACTCCCCCCCTAGAACTCATAGTTTTATACCTAGAGAGCTAAAAATTGGTACAAATTGGTATGAATGTATTTTCACGCGTAGATTACAGGAAATATATAGCGAACGTGATTGGGATTGATCTGCATAGAGTTTTCGACGAAGAACATAAAATTTTTGACATTTTTCGCAAAAAAGGCGCTCACAGTTTTATAACTAGAAAGTTGAAAATTGGTATACATATGTATTGTCAAAAATGGATTAAAGGAAAAATATAGCGAACACATTTAATGACCTTTGTTCTGTATTTATCGAAAAAGTCAAAAATTTTGAAAATTTCGAAAAAAAATCCATGTACCCCCCTGGCGCCTACATTTTTTACCTGGAGAGCTGAAAATTGGCATACTTATTCATTTTTACGCGTAGATTACAGGAAAAATATAGCGGAAGTGATTAGAATTGATCTTTATAGTGTTTTCATCAAAACACTAAAATCTCTTTATGCAAGTGGGTAAAGTCGGCACCCCCCTTTTAGCAAAAATGGCGCACATGTTGATTAAATAATTTTGTGATTTGACATGTTAATAGACACGGACATAATTTATGCACAAAATTTCTATTCTAGTTTAGTCTACTCATCGTGAGTATAAATTTCGTCCTTTACACAGAAGTAGCTGCAGGTAAGTAAATATTTTGAAAATTTCAAATAAGTGTTCTGGTTTCTTCATTTAATGTTGTAACTGATGGTTTATGTCAATTTTTTAATTAAAATTTTGTTGTTTGTGTCATGATGTGAAATTTGTTTACATTGGTGATGGTCCTGAGTCGGCACCAAACAGGTGGTCCTTAGTCGGCACCTATTTGTTTATTTTTTTATGTTCTGCCTAATTTTTGTTTTTATATTTTTTGTGTTTTTACTCTACAGATATGGGGCGCAGCTTTATAGCTGATTGTCTCTTTTTAATAAATTTTTTTCAATTTTAAACATTATCATAAAAAAATATTCAGTTTTTTTACAGTAGGGGAGACCGGGGCGTCATGGATCACTTTTTGTTTTAACTTCGTCATTCTTGCTTTAATAAAAAGTTCATCACGTGAAAACTTAACCTAACATCTCAGCTTTCAATTAAAAAAAGTGCGCACAAATATCACTATAGACAGTATTTTATGACGCTGAAATTTATTGCATTCTTCTCTGGAGGAAATCGGAAAAATATGGAATTTTCATAAATAATTAAATTATCACTAATTAAACATACACACACGATTTTCACTTTGATCCCGGGTTTAATTTAAAAATTATAAATTTTTTAAAAATAGTATATTTTTAAGGGTAAATGAATGTAATTTTTATAAAGTTGAAGTTGGTTGATTATTTTTATCAATGCTAATCCAACTTCAACTTTATAAAAATTACATTCATTTACCCTTAAAAATATACTATTTTTAAAAAATTTATAATTTTTAAACTAAACCCGGGACCAAAGTGAAAATCGTGTGTGTATGTTTAATTAGTGATAATTTAATTATTTACGAAAATCACATATTTTTCCGATTTCCTCCAGAGAAGTTAAACACAATTACAAATAGTGAAAATGGACAAAGTAGCAATTTTATTTTACACATATTTCTTATTTTTTAAGAAAATGGAAGAAAACATTTATAAAAAACTGAAAGTTCATCACAAATTCTTAATATTCCGTATGTTTTTACCTAATTTTATAATCACATTTCCTCATTATTTGTTAATAAAAATCCCAAAAATAGGTTAATTTAATGATGAACTTTGGAATAATATTTTATTTATTATTTTGTATTTTTAAATGGTTAAATCAATTTATAATAATAAGTTTAGGCATTGTTCACAAATGCCAATATCTTTTATTTTATTTTTGTACTAAAATTTATTTCTTTTAAAATATTTTCTACTTGCAGAAAATTGACAGTTTTCAGTTTTTCTAATATTTAAAATTCATATTCTACAAAAGATATAAAATTCTTTTTAAAAAATCTTTTTATTTTGTGATTCTAGTAACATCGGTATTATTCCTGTAGAATATAACAATTTTTTAAAATTAGACAGCGACCACTTTAGTTGGAATAAAATGGTTTGACCTATAACTACTTATTATGGAAAAATATATAACTGAAACTAAAAATTCCGATGAAAAATTTTTAAAATGTGATGTATGATCTTGTCAAGGTCTTCATAAAAAGTATGGTTTGTTGTGACCACTATTATTTATTTAGATAAAGTTCCTAGGGCTGAAGAGTTCTTTAAATAACAGTTATATAGTTACAAGGAGCTGATTCATCAAAAACGCGAAATCCCAAAGAATTTAGTTAAAGTAGAAGATAATTTTGTTTTTTATCAAAGGATTTAAGAAAAAATTCTTTTTTGACAAAATAGCAACTATTTTAACTCATCGTTTTTATTTTCACTTAAAAAGCTATGTTTTCTCAGCTGTAAAAAAGAGTTTTTTGCATTAAAAAAGAAATTCTTTAATTAAGAACTAGATTTTCTTGTACTAAAAAAGTCCACCAAATTTAAGCAAAATCGGTGCAGTTGTTTTTGAGATATCCTTATCACCGATTTGTAAAATGCTGTTTTGAGAAAATCGACTTCAAAGATGTAACGTAATCTTTCATTTAGACAAAAATTTTTTCGCGGCTACAGGAGGTTAGCCTCCTAAAACTTAACTAAACCTTATTTCAGATCTTTAAGACTGTAAATATCTTACTCAATTTTTAAACTGTCAACATAATATTTAATGAAAATATTTCTGAGATCCTAAAGTTGAAAAAATGCAAAAAAACGATTTTTTGAAACTATACGCTGTGAATAAATGAAAATTAACTAATAAATCAGTTGAATTTTGCTGATTTATTAGTACATATGAGCTAGATGAATTCTGTGGAAAACTTTTCGTTGGGAATCAGTGAAATTTCGCTAATTCGGATTTAGTGTTGTATATTTTTATATTTCTTGCACAAAAAATAAAATTAAGCGCAATAGTTCGAGAATTGAAAAATTGTGCGACAAAAAAAATCATGCGTTTCGATGTGACGTTATCTTTATTATATTTTATTCATAAAAATGATAAAACGTGAAACTTGAAACAGTTATTTAATTTTTGAAAATTATGTGATTATGCGCTTCGCACAAAATGTAGGTCTCTAGTAATTTTTTATATCAATCGGACCTACGTGATCAATGTAACATAATAAAAAAGGTTTATCACCTTTCGGAATTGGGTTCAGAAAACCTTCTTATTTAACGTTAGGAGAAGGAAATGCGATGCTTTTGAGACAACTGGCAATATGTAATTTAACTTTTTCTCGCAGTTTCGGAAACCAATAATTTCTTAATATTGCTTTACACGTTTCTCCACACCCCAAATGACCCAATTCATCATTATACTTTCGCATTACATTACTTTCCATTTTTTCAGGCACATAGAATTCTTGCGTTCATTTCTCTCTTATCCAAGGTTTGCCTTAAAGAGTTACAATCAGTAACAATTTCAAATTGCATACCTCATAAATAAATTCGAAACCGACGCAAAGCATAAACAATGGTAAGAATCTCGAGTTCGGAACTATTATACCGACTTTCTGCATCCGTCGTTCGTTTCGAAAAATAGAACACCGAATAAAAATTTCCGTCTTTTTGCCTCTGAAGCAACACCGCTCCAAAACCAAATTTACTTGTATCGCAATGTTTCTTTATCAGGATAAAAAATGCAAAGAACAGGAGACTATTAATTTTTTCTTTAATAGTTCAAATACGCGATACTCTTCTTCACCAAAACCGAATATTGCACCCTTCCGAAGCAAATCATACAAAGGTTTAGCTAAAACCGAGAATCCTTGTATGTAATTCCTGAAATAAAAACACATCCCAAGAAAACTCTGCACGTTCTTTATATTCTTCGGAATAGGATACTCGACCACAGCTTCTATGCCTCCGTTAGTTGGACGCACTTCATCTTTAGTGACATAATAGCGAAGGTACTCAATTTCAGTTTGGAAAAAAAACATTTGTTCATTCTTAATTCAAGTTTATTTGAAACTAATAACTTTAATACTTTTTTCAAAACTTCTAAATGCTTCTTTTTTGTTACTGTTGCTATTAAAAAATCATCGAGGTAAGCTAAAACATCGCCCGAACTAATCAGATCCTCTAAAAAAGAATTAACAAATGTCTGAAATTTGTGAGGCGCTGTCTTCAATCCAAATGGCATTTTAGTAAATTCAAATTGCCCTAGAGGCGTTATGAATGCCGTATACTGAACAGAATCTTCAGCCACTTTTATGTGGTGAAAACCGTCTCTCAAATCCAATAGTGAAAAATCTTTTTACCTTTCTCTCTAAATCTGAATCAGCGATAAGTATGCCACTATTTCAATTAGCGTATATGCACTGTGAATTAGTGAAATTTTACTGAATTATCAGTGAAATTTCACTGATTAATTAGCGCATATACGCTGATTGAAATTAGTGGCATACTTATCGCTGAGAATCAGTGGAATTTCGCTGATTCAGATTTAGAGAGTTTAAGAGGTCTACCCACTTTAAAAAAAAGAAAAAATCGATTTTTTTATTACATTTTTTGACAGTATATATATCCAAAAGTATCATACTTAAATATTATAAAGATTGGAGCAGTCTAAATGCACTTTTGTGCAACTTTTATTTTGTTAATTCAGCACGCTAATCCGCTACCGTCAAGTAGCGTATCTTTTTCAATTTTTTCACGTTCAGTTCCTTCGGATTTACATAAAACTCGTTACTCAAAAGTTTTTTGGGTCGCTGATCACGTAACTGATATTAGTTTTTATCAATTCAAAATGGCGGATCCAATATGGCGAATAACTTTTTTTTAAAAAATGTTGGAATTTTATGAAACTTGGTATTTTTAAAACTTCATTAAAAATCGTTACTCAGGGATTTTCGGGGTCGCTGATTACAAATATGATATCAGTTTTTCAAAATTCAAAATAGCCATCAAAAATGATAATTCTCTTCTTGAAAACAATCGGGCGTTAAAAGTATAGCAAAAAATTTAAACGCGTTTTTCTCAAAACAACGTTTTTCGACCGCTTGTTGATATCTCCGAAACTACTGAATCGATCCTTACCAAATTTATACCACATATTCTTTGGGACCATAGCTCTAGCGTATATCGAAAGATTTTCAAAATTTTTATTTTAAATATTTTTTTGGGGTCCAAAAGGGTAAAAAAACGATTTTTACATTTTTTTCGAAAAATTCCGCCATTTTGTCAATATTGAAAAAAAATTGTATGATATGCGCTAGAGCTATTAATGATAGAACGTCCAAGCGCCCATCCTGCCGGAAGGATGTTCCGAAAATAAGGCTTTTAAAAAAAGGGAATTCAATTTTTTTTTCCGGAACTCCTTGGGATTAAAGTAGACGAAAAGACGAAAAAATCCATGTACTTGACTTTTTAAAATAATAATATTAAACCATTTTTCAAAGCCCTCAAACTTGCTGTTTCTGAAAAGTAAAAAAAAAACATTTTTTCGTAAATTTAATGTAAAATCCACAAAAATCAATATATTTTGGCCGGTTTAGTCTCTTTTTCTTCAGAAACGTTCAAAGAATGAAACCTATTTGTTTAATTTTAAAAAATTTCATTTTTAATGTTAATCAGCAAAATTGCGGCCAATTGAATAAAAACTCTCTTTAAAGTTTCTTTATAAAATTAATATGGAAGCAGATAAATACAAAAACGAATATATCGTTGGAAAGGTAATGAAACAAGCTTTCCAATGATGTTAATATCAAGTTTCTAAATTTATATGCCTAGGCTTGGTAGCCTTTTAAACAAAGCGAAAAGCGTCCTGCCGGCAGGACCGGGTTTCATCATTTTGTGACTAAAAATTACATGAATTTTTGGAAAATTCAACTTCTTTAAGCTACCCTGCTCTTCGGTTTGAACTTACAAGCTCGACATTTACATGCGCTGAAAGCTTGTTTCATCACCTTTCCAACGATATATTTTACTTTTTGTTTATGTTAATCCATGTTAGTTTTATTCAGCGATTTCGGACGGACTCACCTGAGTCTTTTTGGTCCTGCCGGAAGGACGTTGGACGTTCTATCATTAACATGCAGAATGCCAGAATCTATTACCGTTTGAATTTTGTGTTTCAGATCATCCACGTCAAAAATTTTATCAACAGCGCACACCCCTTTCTTTTTTAAACATGTTTTTTTAACAATTATTATTAAATAAAAAAACTAATTAAAAAAAATCAAAATATTTTTTTTACACTTTGAGAGTTTATTTAAGATGTGTAATACCTCACATGAAAATATTTATAATATAAACCTATTAAAAATCAATTAAAATAGCCTTTTTTTATCGCGTCTAAAGTGGGTACACCCCTTAATTTATCGATTTGATCCTCAGAATCAGACGCATTATTTTGGCCTAAAATCTAAAAGGTAGAATGTTTATTTGTTAGAATTCTAAAAGTTAGAATATTCAATTGTTAGAATGTCTACTTGTTAGAATAACTAAAAGTTAGACTGTTTATTTGTTAGAAATTTCAATAATTAGAATGTTTGTTTGATAGAATTTTCAAATTTTAGAATGTCTATTTGTTAGAATTTCTAATTGTTAGAATGTTAATTTGTTAGAATAACAAAAAGTTAGCATGTTTATTTGTTAGAATGTTCAAATGTTAGAATGCTTATTTAATAGAATAACTAAAAGTTAGAACGTTTACTTGATAGAATTTTCAATTGTTAGAATGCTTATTTGTTAGAATTGCAAAGTATTAAAATGTCAATTTGTTAGAATAACTAAAAGTTAGAATGTTTATTTGTTAGAATTTCCGAAAGTTAGAATGTCTACTTGTTAGAATAACTAAAAGTTAGAATGTTTACTTGTTAGAATTTTCAATTGTTAGAATATCTACTTGTTAAAATAATTAAAAGTTAGAATGATTATTTGTTAGAATTTTTAACAGTTAGAATGATTATTTGGTAGAATTTCTAAGTGTTAGAATGTCTATTTGTTCAAATTTTCAAGTGTTAGGATGTCCATTTGTTAGTTTCCCAAACTGTTAGAATGTTTATTTGTTAGAACTTTTTTTAGTACTAAGTTTCCTTTCTATATTACTGTTAAATCTTGAGTTTATTTACCATTGGTTCCAACAGTGGACACGTTTTTGCGTTCACATATTAGATGGCGGCAGAAGTTTTACTATATTTAAAGAACTACATATTGAAAGCTGTTCCTTTATTTTGACAGCATTTACAATTTAGAATTAAATGCCACTTTTTAAAATGTTGAGAAATGTTTAATTAAAATTATCAGGAGATATTTAAAAAAAATTTAATTATATGTAATTAATAAAATCAATTAATATTAAACCTATATTTATAACTTTTATTGTGTAATCTTTCATTTAACAAATTATTTGTAAAGCAAAAAATTTTTATGTGGCGTAACTTTTTAAATCTAAAATGATCTTGTTTACATTCAAGGCAAAAGTTGGTATTATCGCTGGTGTGGGCTTTATCTATAGTCTTTTGTATTTTAATAAATATTTTAAGTAATATAAAAGAATGTTGACTCTTATAAATCACTCCTTGAGCATGATATCTAAGAGATTATAATATTTATCATTATTTAAATTGTTTTTATATAAATAAAATTTATTAAAAATATTTTAAAATTTCTTTTCTAAAAAGGTTCAAAATGGCTCACCTTGGTTTGAGATTCAACTCTGCAGTGGTGGCAAAAATTATATTTTATATAATGCTCTAAGGAATGATTCTTTATTTATATTTCGGTAAATACATTATTATTCCTTATAAAAAAAATTTTAGTTAAATAACATTAATTATTATTAAATGTTTACAGCCACGATAAAAGAAACATCTTTTTCTTATAATGTTGGTATTTTTGCGGCTCGTATTAATAACACAGGCCGACAAGATTTACTTTCCAAGAATCAGACAACACTTTTCCGAAGGATTTCGACGTGCTGAATCCGAATCCAACCTCAAAAAGGACCCATCACGTCAGGTTTTTGAGATATTTTAACCTAAAAGTGCGAAAAACCTGTTTTTAGTTATATTTGATGTCATGTAACACCAAGAGATAATTTTTTTCTCTTAGAGGTCAATCTTGCTACTAAAAGTGCTACTATTCTCCTTTAATATCTATTTTTAAAATTAAAAAAATCTTCATTTCTTTCTGAGTAATCGTTCATTGAATTTTCTGAGTTTGGCGAATTATTCGAAAACTGAGTAGAAACAAAGAAATTTTGATAATAATGCAGAATTTAACTACAAACATCTAAATTTTAAATAGTTTTGAGGATTTTCGATATAACTGAATACAAATTCAATATCAGATTCACAGAATTAAAAACGGCGTATACAATATGGCAGACGATTTATTTAAAATTGATTGTATTTCCCTAAGATATGTAATTTTTAATTCTGTGAATCTGATATTGAATTTGTATTCAGTTATATTGAAAATCTTCAGAACTATTTAAAATTTAGATGTTTGTAGTTAAATTCTGCTTTATTATCAAAGTTTTTTTGTTTCTACTCAGTTTTCGAAGAATTCGCCAAACTCAGAAAATTCAATGAACGATTACTCAGAAACAAATGAAGATTTTTTTATTTTTTAAAATGGATATTAAAGGAGAATAGTAGCACTTTTAGTAGCAAGATTGACCTCTAAGAGAAAAAAATTATCTCTTGGTGTTACATGACATCAAATAAAACTAAAAACAGGTTTTTCGCACTTTAAGGTTAAAATATCTCGAAAACCTGACGTGATGGGTCCTTTTTGTGGTTGGATTCGGATTCAACACGTCGAAATCCTTCGGAAAAGTATTGTCTGATTCATTAAAAGTAAATTGAATCAAATTTTGTTTGCCTGTGTAATTTTTAAAACGTTTAAATTTATGCCGATATTATTATTACTAGTTTTAATTGATATTTTATTAAAAATACTTTGTATATATATCTACAAAAAATCATTTTTAACTAAATAAATATTGAATCAATATTGTTTTTCCATTTTGTACAGTAACCTAACAATATTTAGACACATCACAAATTTCGTTTATTTTAATATTTAAAATTTCAGTAATTCTTATAATAGTGACAAAATACAAACTACAAAATAAATAGTAATGAGAGGGATAAACATATTAAAAATAATGTAGGTTAGATCTACACATTTAAAGACAAATTTTTTAATATTGTAAAAAAAGAGCAAAAGTGTCAAAAAAGAATGGACTATAATTTATAAATGCTTGATAATAATAATTACCTTACAATACTTCATCAAAGAGAATTATTTTATATTTGGAGACATCAAATTATTATAATAAAATCAAATATTTTTTATTGTTGCGATACTAGTTTACTATTAAATTAGTTTGTATATTATAATACAGAAGGTATTTCTATTCAAATTATTACGATATTTTTATTTTAAAAACTATTATTATTATTATTCCTTTTAATTTTTTACTATTACGATATATTTTAATTAATTGATTATTGTAAAAATCCAAAAAGTCAAAATAGGTCCCGCGAGATTATAAGCATATAAGGCCTCTATTTCCTAATTTATTTAAATATTAAAACTATTTTCTATAACATTGTTAACGTTTTATTAAAGAAAAAAATAAAACTATTTATTTAAAATAAAAAACAAAACCATATGTATTTATTTATCATTTTTAAACCACTTGGAAGTATGACCAAAAATATTGTTAACAAAAAAACTCATTCATTTTAATTAAACATTTCTCAACAGTTTAAAAAATGGTATTTAATTGTAAATTGTAAATGCTGTCAAAATAAAGGAACAGCCTTCAACATATAATTCTTTAAATATAGTAATACTTCTGCCGCCATCTAACATGTGAACGCAAAAACATGTCCACTGTTGGAACCAATGGTAAATAAACTCAAGATTTAACAGTAACATAGAAAGGAAACTCAGTGCTAAAAAAATTCTAACAAATGAACATTGTAACATTTGGGGAAACTAACAAATGGACATTCTAACACTTGAAAATTCTAACAAGTAGACATTCTAATACTTAGAAATTTTAACAAATAATCATTCTGACAGTTGAAAATTCTAACAAATAATCATTCTAACTTTTAGTTATTCTAACAAGTAGATATTCTAACAATTAAAAAATTTTAACAAGTAAACATTCTAACTTTTAGTTATCCTAACAAGTAGACATTCTAACTTTTGGAAATTCTAATAAATAAACATTCTAACTTTTAGTTATTCTAACAAATTGACATTCTAATACTTGGCAATTCTAACAAATAAGCATTCAACAATTGAAAATTCTATCAAATAAACATTTTAACTTTTAATTATTCTATTAAATAAACATTCTAACCAATAAACATGCCAACTTTTCGTTATTCTAACAAATTAACATTCTAACAATTAGAAATTCTAACAAATAGACATTCTAAAATTTGAAAATTCTATCAAACAAACATTCTAACTATTGAAATTTCTAACAAATAAACATTCTAACTTTCAGATTTTAAGCGAAAATAATGCGTCCCTTCAATATGAGACATCGGTTCATTTATATTTTCTATGATTTTATTTAAAAATCGGTAGTCAATGCAAAGACGTATTTCGACATTTTTCTCTCTGACTAATACAATTGGCGAAGAATATTGCGAATTACTGCGACAAATTATTTTCTTTTCTTTTAAAGTTTTAAGTAATTTCTCTAATTTAGCTTTCTCTTTAAAGGATAGTCTACGCGGATTAAATAAATTATACGATCATTTGTGAGATTAATATTTAAATCAGTTTTTTCACGTGGAAATTCAGGTCCAATGATCTTCAATTTACTGTTATTGCTTCCCACATAATTTTGTACATTTTTTACAGGTTCAATTATTACCTCGAGTTTAACACAATTTTTTACAAAGATTACCGGACTGCCAGTATCGAGTAGAGTATCCAGGTTGACATTAACTCTGCTCTCTTGATTATTTATTTCGTAGTCGGCGCTTCTAAAGTATTTTTCGCCTAGTGTTGAAGATCCCGTAACATTAGCACACTGTGAAATTTTTTTTATGTTGATCCCTTTTATTCCTTTAACAGTTTTGAATTTTGTAGCCAAATTTAAAACACTTAAAGCAGGCTCCTCTTTCCCTTTTAGACATTTTGTACTCCGGGGCCAAATATCCCTGTTTATTACAATTATTACAGCGAACTCTTGAATTTGTGTTCTTTTTCATATTCTTTTCTTCAATTTTTGACGTAGAATCCTCCTTCTGGATCAGTGGCTGTTCTCCCTTACTACTCCTTCTCTCTTGGTTTAAACTTATTTTTTTAAAAGCTTCGAGTAAGGTTGCTTTGTCCTTAAAACGTTGAAGTATCGCCTGAATCTGAATTAATGTATCTGGAATTCCATCAATTAGATAGTCGATTAAATCTACTTCATCAATAGGAACAGAATCAGAAAGGGTTAATTTCTCATGGTAATAATTTCCGAAGAATTCAGAAAATATCCAAGTTCTATTCTCAAATTTTTTCCTTAATGCCAATCTGCTTGGTCGATGGTCAAACATTGCTGCAAATTCAACCACTGCAAAGCTCTTCCCTTCAATCTCGTTGCCAGCAACAGCCGACTCATGTCATTATCTAGATTATAGACATTACAAAGCAACTTAAACTGTTCTCTCCATTTCCGAAAATCCATGTTATTTTGATCAAATTCTCCAAGGAGTTCCTTAATTATCCCAATAATTGGTGATCGAGTTCTCACGTCTTGCTAAGTCCAATTCGCGCCTAAAAAGTTCCATTTCTCTCTTCAAAAAGCAGGCATCGTCTCTGATATCCCCATTTACAGGTGTGTTCTGAATTAAAGTAGAGGGGTTTACACTTTCCGTATTTTTGACCTTTACATGATTAGAAGAAGTGGGGATCTGATTTTCCCCGTTTTCAGACACGACATGCTTATGAGTGGTGGGGTTACCACCAGCACTACGATTATTCCCGACATTGTCGTCAAGGCCTGAATTGCTCTCCTCATTAAACGAATCGCCATCTTGGATACAAGCAGCTCTATCCTGCCATGATCCTATAGGATCGTGTTGTGAAATTCTTTTTATAAGTTCCGTTTAGTGCCCGAAACAGAGAATTCATTTTCTCGCAATACCTCCTTTAAAGTTTCTATGTGGATTTAACGGATCTCCGGCAAGCATTCTGAGGTCTGTATTAATGAATCACTTGTTTCAAGTTCAGAAGCAAATAATTTGCGCATGTGACACTACCATTTACAACTTCCCGCAATTTCGTCCTTTTCGTGAGAATCACGCCACTTTTCCACTCGTAATTTTAAACAAAGCGTCACCTTAACGGTTTTCAAATTTTCATAATGGAATCGCAGGACAATCACTAATTTAACAAAAATTTAATGATCACGGAAATTCTCAAATTTTCCACTTTAACTTAAGAAAATTAATAACAAAATAACATATTCCACAAAAGAAAAACTAGCCACGAAACGACTTATTCTAATTAAGTAGCTAGGAGTCTGTTACATGAGGAAGCATTCAAATTTATTTCGTAAAGGTTAGAAATTTTTCGAACCAATATTGTCGAAAAATTTCGAAATGCGTTTCGAATTTTTTCAGCCAAAGTGTTGAGAAAAATTTCGAAACTCAGTTCGAATTTTTTCTAACCAAATGTTAGGAAAAATTTCGAAATGCGTTTCGAATTTTTTCGACCAAAGTGTTGAGAAAAATTTCGAAACTCATTTCGATATTTTTCGACCAAAGTGTTGAGAAAAATTTCGAAACTCATTTCGATATTTTTCTAACCAAACGTTACGAAAAATTTCTTTAATTTTTTCAATTTTTTTTGAACAAATTGTTAAGAAAAATTTCGGAACTCATTTCAATATTTTTCTCAATGTGTTAAGAAAAATTTCGAAACACATTACAATATTTTTCTTAACGTGTTAAGAATAATTTCGAAACTCAGTTCGATTTTTTTCTAACCAAACGTCAGGAAAAATTTTTTTAACCTATTCAATTTTTTTCGAACAAAGTGTTAAGAAAAATTTCGGAACTCATTTCGATATTTTTCTCAACGTGTTTAGATAAATTTAGAAAATCCTTTCGGCTTTTTTCTAACCAAACGTTGATAAAAATATCTTCAAGTTATTGGATTTTGTCGAACAAAGTTTTAAGAAAAATTTCGAAACTATGATCTACTTTTCCAGCAACGATTTAAGAAAAATTTTTACTAAAATGTACATGATTTTTTTCTAACTATAGTACCGGTGAAAGTAGTAGGTTCACCAATTTTCAAAGGTATGAAAAAAATTTTTAACACAAAATTTATGAAAACTAAAATTTTTTCAGTATTTATTTTTTAAGACGATACAATTTTGAAAAGAATGAGACCTTACAAAATTCACTTGGCTAATATTTTTTCAAGAAATTCATAAAAAATCGACATTTTTAATGTTTTGCAAATATTTGAATATCTTCTAAAATATTGAATGCTTTTTAATAATCTTAAGCTTATTTTAAAGGTCATTCTCTACAGAATAAGAATTACTTATAGGCTTTAACCTGCAATTTTTTTCTTAGAATAAAGAGAATGTTAAAGTAAGACAAAAAAACTTCGAAAAATGTGAAATAATCTTATTAAAAGAAAAATATTATTTTAAAGTCAAACATATTTTTTTATTAAATATTCTTTAAAAATCTATATCATATCATATTTTATATATTTTCTAGAACAGTTTTTAGTACAAAAAAATTATTTCAAACTGTTTGAAGTTTTTTTGTCTCACTTTGTCATCCTGTTTATTCTTAAGAAAAATTACAGCTTAAAGCTTATTAGTAATTCTTATTCTGTAGAAAACGACCTTTAAAATAAGCTTCAGATTAAAAAAAATTATTATTATTTCCATTATTTTAGAAGTTATTCTAAAATAATGGAAAATAACAAAAATCTAAATTTTTTTTAACATCTTAATGTTATTAGAATGCTTTCTAAAGAAATAGAAATAGAATGCTTTCTTTTCTTTAAAAAGAAAGAAATAATATTTTTATTTTATGTTAATTCAATATATTTTTAATTGATATTTTTATTAAGTTAATTTAATCCTAAAATAAAAAATTTTAAATTTCTAACAAATATGTCAAAAAGTTACATTTCAATACTTGCATCACAATTACAGCACCCAAACATATACACACACACCTTAATAATACTATTACCTATTACATATTGCTCTTAAAATTTTTTTAAGTTAAATACTACTATTTATATGTTTTGCAATGTTATTTATTAATTTAATCGCACGCGAATCTTCTTCATTAATCTTCTGAAACTTGTTTTTCCTTTGTCTTTTACTGCCATTGGTGGAAGGGTTTATATCTAAGAGCATCCTGAAAATAATTTAAAACAAAATTGTAATATTAATTAAAAAGAGTGAAATAGAACACCCAAGTAGCACGTGATGTTATTGTAATGTTAGTAATATTATGTTAATATATATTAAAATTTAATTTAAGATATATTGTTAGTACTGTGTTAATGTTACAATGTAATATTATACTATTATTACGTACTACTTAGGACACTTCCCTCCAAACCAAATCAATAAGATTTTACTGATTGAAATTGTGTGAAGTAAGTTATAGAAAGATAATTTACTTTTACTTATTTTTAGTCAAGTTTAACTGATTCAGTATTAGAGAGTTATAAAGTAACAAGAACAGCGTTCACCACAAGTTAAATACTAAACATCTTTGGAAAATTTTTTAAAACAATGCAACTGTATGTAAGTTTTGCACATTACTTACGTTGGTTCTAAATCTTTTTTAAAGACACGTAGTTTTTTATATGTGCTTAAATTGAAGAGATAAGTTTATTCGACTTGGGATGAACGTTGTATAAATATATAATATATAGTTTTACCTTTGTAGAAATTCTAAAGTTGATGATTTGTTAGCTCCGTAGTTGTATCCGTAGACATAATAGCTTAGAATTAGCAAAAAAACTCCTTGTAAAATATTTGAAGTTCTCATCAAAATTGTCTCTTCTACAATAATCAAGCATTCAGCAGATTCGTCAAATATTGTTCTTCCTAAAAGTAAATTTAAATGTTCAGTTATTTATGTAATATTATAAATTATTATTTTAAACTTTTTACTTCAACATGATAAAAATTAAAAAGTTACAAACCTTTAATGATGAGAATGGGACGAGTGGTGTCATCAATTTTTTTAACTTCATCATCAGAGGCATTAATGTTCTATAAATACAAATGTTTATTAGAAATTTATCTAAAGGGGGTTCCACAGTCGTTGGATTTTTACATTGAGGTTTAATGTGAAAATCGCATCGACTTTACATGTAGGTGAAAAATTCATACATAATTTTAATTGTGAATGACCAATCCATCAGGTGAATTATACTTACAACTAATTTAAAGATAGGTTCTTCCTTAAAAAATGTGGCAAGCAGTGAAAGAAATCCTATTGTTTTTGGAAATGAAGAATCGAAAGTAGCGCAAGTATTTTTTATTTCTCTCAAAACTGACGTCAATGATGTAGCCAGTTTTGGTTTCACTGTTGTTTTTGTATATTTTGAACAATAATCTTTGAAATATTCATAAATAAACGGAGCCTTACTTTTTATATTATCGAGCCATACGTCTTTAATCTTTTTACCGAGTAGTGTTTCAGCGTGTGCAACAAAATATTTTTTTTTAAATGAGGCCAATAATCTACCAGCAAAACTGCTAACGTCAATTTAAGGTGCTCCCGTCTATTAATATTTACTCTTTGTGTAGAGTAAGTTAGGTCAAAATATTTTGCTTCTTCTTCTTCGGGCAACTTTATCTCCGGGTTTGAAATTGAAAGAATTAAACTATTTTTCATTATATTTTGAGTTTCATTTGTTTCATTATAGGGAAGTGGCGGTTCACATGCTACACAACCGTAGTTGTCTTGGTTTTTGCCAAACCTATCTGATGCTTTTGCCGTACCCATGTTTCCTTCTTCTTATACTTCCTCTTCTTCACAGTCGAAGGGACATGGACGCTTTTGTCCACCTTGCTTCATTTTTTTAATGCGGTTATAAACTCTTTTCTGCAAAGACTTTACACCACATGAAATGTCTAAACGAACATTGTTTTTGGTCCACACGGAAAAGCCAAAAACGCGAGGAAATTTTTCCACCATCAATTCTGCTACACGCCCTGCAGTCCTGAATGTTTCATCTTTCAATACATCCGTCATGTAATCAGTCACATTTCTTATAAACTCTAAAACATAACTAACTGGATTGGATTCCGTATTCTTAAGTTTCTTAGGAACAATAGTATTCCATGGAAGAGCTGTTATTCTCGCGGCACCAGACGATGTTTGTGTTTGGCTGACACCTTCTGCAATATTGACTGATGTAGAGGAAGAAGAAGTAGTTGCAATATTTTGCAGACCTTAAAAAAATGAATAATATTATAATAAATAAAAATTAAGCACATTTAGGAATTTACGTTAGAAAATCTTACCATTAGTTGATGAGTTTATAGGCAAACTTGACGACAGAGTCTCTTGAATCGGCTTCCATTGCGAACCGTTATAAACGACTATTAGGAGTAAAGCAACATTTGGATATTGATCGGCTAGACTTTCAAAAATATTAATTTTTGGAATATTTGTTCCGTCTTCTTTAAGAACAAACTACAAAAAAATTTTCATATGTTACAATTGAAGTTGACATAAGTTCTCAATATTCTAAACGAAAGTAATGCAGTAAAATTACAAGGCAATATTGCAGCAAGCTTTCCGTGTAAAATTGTAGTAACCTTACATTGCAATCTTCCTACAGGTGGGATATTTCAAGCTTGCACCAGTCGAGCTGCAATATTATGCGATATCTGAGTATATAAACGTAAATAAAAATACCTTGCAAGATGAGTTGAAAACAATATTCAAATTTGTGCAAGCCTCAGTAATTAATTCTTCCAAAGAATCACCACGGACAAGACTTCTGCTTGGGTTGGTAACTTTGTATATTTTTGGAGCCATAATAATTCTAAAAGAATAAGGTTTGTTAGATGTTAGCATAGAAATTGCAATGTTTGTAATATATTTTAATTCTTTTGTAGACAGTTACTTTATTTAACATTTTTAAAACTGATTTTTCCGATTACTTATTGTTCCCATAGTATATAAAATGTTATGTTTAAAAATAGTTAATATTACATAATTTGAAAAATCGTAACAAAATACAGGTTATAAACTTAAAGCTGTTACTTACTCATTATGTAAGAGGTTAAAACTGGTAAATTCGTTTAAAGACAGAAGCCAATGACTTTATAATTGACATATTTTTATGTAAAATTTAAATAAAGTTATATTAAAAAGTATTTTTAAAGATGTGATGCAATTGTCATAAATTAATTATAGTTACATTTGTTAAGTCCAGTCAATAGTCAACAACATTTTCCTTTCTGTATTGAGTACCTCTATAAGAAGCAACTAAACATTCAGTAATTTTTCCATATAAATTTGTATCGCATATAACTTTTTGAATTTTTTCCGAATACTGAGACAGATGAAATTCATGTTATTCTTTCAAATGAATCTCACATCTTAATCTGCCTCCTGCACGCAAAAAACTTTGTAAAAGTTCATGTTTTTCTGATAAAGTTAAAGTAATATTTTTGAAGCATTTTAATTGTCTTATAGCTCTTTTAAAAAATGTATGTTTACTTTCAAAACGCAAAGTAAAAACTTTTATTAAAGGACCAAACTGAAGGATCAACTCAGGGTAATGAGTTAAATAATGGTGTTTAGGTCGTAATTTTATATTAGGAAATAATCTTTTCCTATTACAGAGATATTCATCTATAAGAAATTTTAAGTGAGGAACAAAAGATTTATGAATTTCCGTTGCACATACGAATTCTGTAATTTCTGTTAAATTCATTAGACACAACCAAACATCATCTTCAAGATGTACTTCATTTTCTACGAAAAGAGGAAATAAACGAAGAAACACTAATACTTGCCAAGCCCACCAACTATTCGTTTAGCTTTTCCTTTCTCTGGTACTTTAGTAGGTTTATCTCTTCCATCAGACTTAGAATATTTAAAAGAATCTATTTTTCTATTAAGAGATTCAATAGAAAACCAACCTCTTGCAATAAAATTCATTATCATTAAATATAGATCGAATGCTACTATACCTTCGAGTAGGTCATGAGCAAAGCATGGTGGTAAACCTGGTTGGCAAACATAGTAACTTTGCAAGCGATTAAAAACAGAATTAAACTTTACTCCTTCATAATGAACTGCATTTCTTTTTTTCTTCTTTAATGATTGTTTGTAAGATTCAACTGTTCTTGGTTTACAAGATATAGAAATATAATCCATACTTCTAACTTCTTCACTTTCCTCTTCTTCTTCATCAACATCTTCTTCTTCTTCTTCATCAAAATCTTCTTCTTCATCAACATCTTCTTCTTCTTCATCAATATCTTCTTCTTCATCAACATCTTCTTCACTTGCGTCATCTCCTTCGGATTCTTCTTGGCCTTCATTTTCATTCATGTCAGTATCTTCTTCATGTTCTGCACCTTCTTGTATTCCTTTATTATTTATGCAACCAGATTCTTCATTGTTTTTCCCCTCTCGTCTTGAACTACATATTCCTCATTTTCTGTTGTAATATTACTTAGCTTATTTTCGGAAAATTCTTTTCTAGTAATTACACAGAATCTACAAATATACTCTGTTTTACTAAAGTTTTAAACAAATCCTCCTAATCCATGACCTCCTAAATTATCTGTACAAATAAATGCTACAGTCCCCTTTACATAATTATTGGGTGCAATTTCAATCCCATCTCGTTCAATTTTAATTAAGTCGTTAACAATCGTATCTTCCAGTTTTAAAAACATTTGAGCCATATTAATTGAATATGAATTTTCGAAATCTACTCTTCCTGAATTAGGCATCATAAATGTGTCATTTCTTTTTTCCGTAATAAAATCTTCATTTATTGGATTATTAATAATCGCATCGCAATCCATACTCAAATTTTTATCTGATAGTTCATTTACTTCAGGCTCCCTTTTGTTATTAGATATAATATTTGAAGGTGTATATGAATGACATCTAGATAAATGCGATGTGAATGAGCTAACATTATTATAAGTTTTTACACAGTGTATAAGAGGACATTTCACATTTTCACCGTTTCTTAAGTGATTTTTTAAGTGCTTCATAAATAACTGATAACTACTATATTTTTTTAAACAATAGGTAACAGTACAAACGAATTTACCATCTTTATTTACAATGTTGCATGAAATACTTTTATTTAACTCATGACGGTATTTTATGTTATTTACACCAAAAATATGTAATTTTAAAGAAGCGTCTGTCTTAAAAACCTTTTTACATTTTTCCCAACCACAACATACATGTTTGTTTAAACTAGAATGCAATCTTTGATGATCCAAATGCTTCAGTAAGGTGAAGGTTGATAGGTGCAAAAGCAGCAGAAGTACATAATTTCAAACTGTGAACATATTGTTCTTTTATGTATTTCTTTTGTTATTATATTAATTCTCTTAATTTGAATCAGTTAAAAATCATTGATTTTACTGGCAATCAGTGATTGATTTTTTGCTTCTAAATCAGTTATTTTTAACTAATTGTTAGTAGAAATATTACTATTTGAATTAGTAATTTTTTGTTTCCAAAACAGTTATTTTTACTGATTAAAATTTAAAGAGAACATAATTTAGAAACCATCATTTTATACATCTGAATGTAACCTATACTTAGGCAAAAATTTCTAATCAGCTCAATGCTGCATACAACATTACTCTACCGACAGTACTGGCAAGTACTGTCGGCATTTTGCCACAAAGTATTGAACCAGTGCAGACATATGTTCTAAAAGAAAACGCAAAAGTTAACTATTTAATTATTAATATTGTTTATAACAATTTCAAATAGTTACTTTTTAAACAAAAACCCGTGTAGAAAATTGTAATGGCGCTATCTAGTTCCTATCTAGTTTGTCTAGATGCTATACTGGCCCAGTATATCTTTCCAATCTAGTATCTAGACCGAAATGTAACGCTCGTATCCTTTAAGCGCGAGATAGTCCTAGTATTTCTGTATAATAACTATATTGACATTTCAGTTTACGCCGTGATAAAAATATAATTAGGAAAACTAGATAGTGCCAAGCTAGCATTAACATAGTTTTACTAGAGTTGTAGCGCTTTGCAAAATCTATGTAAAAATTAAAAGCTTGTCTAGGAAACTAGATAGAATCAAGACAGCACCAATCTAGCATTACTGTAAATAGCAACGAAAACACTAGACTGGCTTTAAATAGATCTAGACTGTCGCGACAATTTTCTACACGGGAAGCACATATATTCTTTAAATTAACTTAAATTAAAAGGAAAAAAAGGAAAATAATTTTTTTGATGTAGAAGAACATAATTTAGAAACCATCATTTTATACATCTGAATGTAACCTATACTTAAGCAAAAATTTCTAATCAGCTGAATGTAAAATTTATAATTATCTCTTATTAATATACTACAACAAAAATCAACTTTGACTTTTTCATTTTGCAAACCTTAATTGAAAATAGGTGACTGTTTCTATTTACCCCTAAAAACTGGAAATTCGAGGTTAATAGAAAGAGTTGATTATTTCTTACAAAATTTTAAAAATATCAATTTCAAGTATGAAAATGTTAAAGGATACAAAGAATTACATAAATAATGGTATGTTAGTTATAAAATAATTCAAACTAATACTCTCTAAATCTGAATGTGTGAAAATTCACTTATTTCTAAGATATAAGTCGTCTTCTGTATCAATAAGTACGCATGTATACACTTGTAATAAGTGAAATTTCACTCAAAATAATTGAAAAATTCACTTATTTATAAGTGTATATGCACTTATTGATCGAGAAGACGACTTATAACGTAGAAAAAGTGAAATTTCACATATTCATATTTAGAGAGTAAATAATAATGCATGATGTGTATAAATTGAAAAAATAAACTATGCCAAAAGTTGGAACACATTACACACATAAAGGTTTGTTCTCTTCTATTTTCTCTTATTTTCTCCCTTTCTCTCTTATTCTCTCTTATTATAGTGTTGTAGTTTCATAAAAACAATTGTCTTAACAACAAATGTCTTAAAGGACCCATGTTTATGACAGTGGTAATGAAGGAAAAAAATAGAGGCAATAAAATATTTAAAATATTTAAATATTACAATAAATAAAATTTTAATAATATGTTTGTAATCTATTAATTTTGCCGATTCAATTGAACACAGTAAAAAGTAAATCTTATTTTAAATACTGTCTGAAATTAAACAATTCCTGAAAGTAGCGCCAGTCTTTATTTAAGCTCGGCTTGCGTGAAAATAGGATATAAAATCTGAATTTACAGTTCTACTTTTTAAATTAAGTATAGAACTGCTGATTTCCAACATGATTGCCTTAAATTCAGCACATTTTTGGATGATATCCAGAAAACTTTTGCTTTTTAAATTCAGCAAAAAAATAAGATTTGAAATGAAATAAAAGCTGCCTTAAAAATGTTGCATCTTAAATTAAGGTACCTTTCATGGCTGAAAATAAGACTTTCTTTTTACTGTGAAACATAATTTTTTTCCAACTATAGGTAATATTGAATATTTTCTATTGTAAAATACATATCATAAAAAGTGAAAATTAAATGTTTTAAGTGTATATTTTCTAAATGATTTATATGTTTTCAAAAATAAAAAAATTTGAAGTTGTTTTGAATTATAATTTAAAATAAATTTTTTTTAATTTTATGTTTAGAAAAAAAAATAAATATTAATAGAATCAGCAAAATTGATAGATTCTAAATTTGTTAATTAAAATTAATTAATTGTAATATTTTAATATTTTGAATATTTTATAGCCTCTATGTTTTTCTTTTATGAGTACCGTCATAAACATGGGATGCTAGAACATGTGTCGGGAAATAATTCGTCTTCAGAGGTTTAAAATATAAGTGTTCAGTTAGCAAGCATGGTAATGGTTGCAGGACTTTCGGAAAACACAATTTTAAAAATTTTCTCCCCTCTTTAAAAAAATTCTCCCGTAGAACAGAGTATACTTGATGGAAAAAAACCTATTTTATTAATAGTTCTATTAAAACTATACTTCTTTAATTAAGAATATGTGGAATATGAATAATTGAGATAGTAAAAAATTAATATAAATACCAGAAAAGGAGTAGGATCATTTGGGGTAAATGTAAATGGAATATCTATTTTTCACCAAAAACATTAGTTTTTGTTGTTAAAAGGTAAAACAGACGGAATTTTTTGCATGATCTTGTTACTTTATTCCCTAGAAAAATTTTCTGAGGTACAAAAAATGTTGATGCATCTGAATCGCCTAAAACTAACTGTTTCTATTTACCCTGAGATTTTGAAAATTTCCTATAATTCGGGGTAAATGTAAACACCACTGTAGTTAAGAGGGGTATAAGGAACAAGTTATTTCAAGAATACTACTGTTTTAAAGGATGGAAAAACTAAAAAAATTCTTTGTAGATTATAGAAAAATCAACCAGTTGACTTATAATGCATCATATAAAATAAACAATCAACCATTACAAAATTAGTAATTTAAAAACTTAAATAACTTCAACAAATTATAATAGATTTTTATTCAACTTGGTAAAAAGAAGTTTTTAAAGCCGCTGAATAAGAATCTAAAATAAAATTTTTAAATTTCAAAATGTCAGATCCAATAATTTATTCTATTATTTTCTTTTAAAATTGTCAAAATAAAATATTGGTAATACTCAGAACGTGTTGTAGGTGATCTAAGGTAAAAATACTGACGTAGTACTTATTTTTAAATTTGTAAATTTAGCTAAAACATCTACTGTTTACATTAACCCCTTGTTTACATTTACTCCAAATGACTTAGATATTTGTTAATTATAAATTTTTAAATTAATACGAACAACCTACAATTATTTGGTACTGGCATGTCAGTATTATTTTCTTCCGTAACATTGTGTCGGTTATCAATATAGACATAAGAAATTTTTGCTTAAATATTAAAAAAAAATTTTATTTAATAGTAATTTCATAATAGATTTTTAAATTTATGTAGTTTTTTCTAAACATTTACTTCTCAGGAGACTTGAAGATACAGTGCCGCTCAATAACTTTTGCCCACCCTACAGCGATTGAAGACTTTACAAAAAGATTTGTATTTTAATTACTATTGAAGTTACAAAGCTCAAAAAAATATTATTTGAAAGCTTATTTCCTCAGCTTTAACATTGCATAAAATCGAAATTAAAAAAATATTTTTTTTAATGAGAAAATAATGTTATTGCAAAATAAAATTTTCCGTTTTTTTTGTTTTTTTAATGTGATACAGTTTCAATGGAAATCATCACAATTTCATGACAAACATATCATTTGAAAGCTAGTTTTATTACCTTATAATGCATTTATAAAAAATTTTATTTTTAGAATTTTTAAGAAAAATATGATCATTTGTTTAAGAAATTAGCCTTTTTTTTAATTATTTATACCTCGAAAACAATTACTTTAGAAAAAAAATTTTAAGAACATAAATTGTTACATTCTGTGTATAGAATTAAAAAAAATTATTAAAAATTTTTTTTTTACATTTTTCAGACTTTTTGTGTAGAAACTCGCTTTTTACACTCACTATAACAAGGAAACATATTTTTCTTCATATTTATTCAATTTTTCCAAATATTTTAACTCACCAATCATTTAAAGTTTTGATATAATTTCCGTTTTTAAACAATTAAATAAATAAATTTATTAGAACTTATTTAATATATTGTCGAGATAAAATTGAGGGGTTGGATGCTATAACGTGTTACTAGCCGTTTACTTAACATGGCGCGTAACACATTAGAGCATCCAGCCCCTAAATTATTGAAAAAATTGAAAAAATACGAAGAAAACAATTTATGTTCTTAAAATTTTTTCTAAAGTAATTGATTTCGAGGTATAAATAATTAAAAAAAGACTAATTTTTTAAACAAATGATCATATTTTTCTTAAAAATTCTAACAATAAAACTTTTTAAAAATGCATTATAAGGTGATAAAACTAGCTTTCAAATGATATGTTTGTCATGAAATTGTGATGATTTCCAATGAAACTGTATCACATTAAAAAACAAAAAAAAACGGAAATTTTTATTTTGCAATAACATTATTTACTCATTTAAAAAAATATTTTTTTAATTTTGATTTTATGCAATGTTAAAGCTGAGGAAATAAGCTTTTAAATAATATTTTTTTTTGAGCTTTGTAACTTGAATAGAAATCAAAATACAACACTTTTTGTAAAGTCTTCA
The DNA here is from genome assembly GCA_032873175.1 of Leptopilina drosophilae. Classification (NCBI taxonomy): domain Eukaryota; kingdom Metazoa; phylum Arthropoda; class Insecta; order Hymenoptera; family Figitidae; genus Leptopilina; species Leptopilina drosophilae. The sequence goes on from CM065482.1 coordinate 22,209,680, forward strand.
ATCGCTGTAGAGTGGGCAAAAGTTATTCAGTGGCATTGTAATTTTCCAAATAAGAATCCAAAAATAATTTACTATTAAGTGAGAATCATATTGTATAAACATAAGCCATATGACCGCAGAGGCTATAGTATTTCCCCAATAACTAGTCCTTAAATTGTATATTTGAAGGTAAAAGCAGGTATACTTATACTACAGTTAGATATGTGTAGTACTTTCAAATTTTTTGTACGTAAAATTCTGTACATACAAATTATTTACCATTCTGTATAGAAATATTGTACTAAGAAAATAATATATTTGAATATACAGTTAACTAAAAATTATCTTTGAATTAAATATAATAATTTTAATTCAATAAAAATTATGTTTAATTCAATTATAAAATATGTCAAACATTTTTTTTAATTAACTACTTATTTTTGAATAAAAAAATTTTTTTCTCGGTTTAAGGTTTTCACTTACAATACATTTCAATATAATCAACAATTTGACCGTCATCATAAATTAAATATTAAAAAAAAAATTTTTTTTTTTGTAAAAAATTATCATTATTATTATTGGATGTGAATTGAAAAAGTAAAGTAAATATAAGTTTTTTAAATAACATAAGCCTACTTCGAATAATAATTTTCAATATTTGCATAATATTAATTTATAATAATTTTAATTGATTACCTGCCAATTATCAATTAAACATTAATTAATTAAATAATCACCAATAATCAACAATTAATTTGTTAAGAGAACAAAAAGAATTGTTGCAAAAACACATCAGATTTGTAGTTCTATATTATAACAATCCCCTTTTCTCCGTGTATATATATTATATATATATAACTCACTAAGCGCGGTTGCAAGGGATAATATTATTCAAGTAGCAGTGAGCGCCTCTGGGTCACACACTGCTACCTGACTGGTATTATTCCTTTCGATGGCGCGCTTGGCGATTTCTTCTTCCCATCCCATATATATGTATGTAATATATATACTTTCATACATAATTTAATTAATATACTTAATTCAAATAAAGTATATTTGAACCAGTAAAATGTATTTGAAGCTAATAGTTACCACAAAATGATAAATGTAAAATTCAAGGCATTTTCCAGTCTTTTCCATGCTAAAGCTTATGCGAATTCTCTTTTGTAAATTCATTTATAAAGCTATTTAATTCAGAAAATATGTAATTGATATTAGTGAAGTAATCGATTACTTGAATGTAATTAAATGTCACACAAGTTTAGCAACAGCGAAAGAACGCTTAAGAAAAAAATATTTTTAACGTTAATTGTTTTTAATTATAATAATTGACATTCTTATTAAACAAATATTGTATCGAATAAGAAATGAGGAATAAATTAGTCTAAAATACTACATTATTATAGACAAATACACTACCGTCGGGAATTATCGGTACGATTGACTTGCTGGTAGTGAAAAGTCAGCGCTGACTTTAAATCAAGATATTTAATTGTAGGGGAAAGATAGAGATTTCAGACCTAGACTGTTTTAAAGCTTATTAAATTCTGCGTCTAATGAAATTTAATTTGAATTTTTCTAACCATTTGAACAAATAATATGATATGAAATGTTACGGAAAAAAATTCAATAATTTTCCCATTATCGTACATCAAGTTTGAACCCCTGCACATTTTTTAATAATGTATTGAAAATTTTGAAATTTTAACAGCATAATCCTTCAATCCTCAGCTTCAATTTAAGCTTTTGAAAGTTAAAAAATATTAACTGGTTCATGAAATATCTTAAAAAATGTGAGAGCATGTTTTTCTATTAGTCAATCATTGATGAACATCTCTCGTTCTCTCGCCTCCCTACTCTTTCGTTTCTCCAGGGCCGAAATGTCAGTTGAGCGGGACCTTTTTTGAAACTTGAAATAATATTAAAGATTTATTATTTTTATTATTATTATTGTTATTATTTTTTCATTACTAATAACATTCTTCAAGAAAATTTAATTATTTTTATAAATAGTAATTAATTAAATTCATTGTTCCTAAAATCCAATTACTTTTAATTTTTTTAAACAAAAATTATGAAAGAAACTCTATTGTATTTAAAAATAAATTTCAAAAGAATTCAATTATTTTCATAAGTAATAAAATAATTTAATAATTTTCAATAAATTAATTTTAAAATTGGAAATATTTGAGAAAAAAAATTATTTAAAAAATGAAATCCTCATTAATTATTTCCTTAATAATAATTCTCTAATGTTGTATATTCACTTTTAATTTAATAATAACAAAAATAATATTAATAATAATAAAAAAAATATCAATAATAATAATAATAATAATGAAAATAATAAAAATAATAATAATAATAAAAATAATAAATCTTTAATATTATTTCAAGTTTCAAAAAAGGTCCCGCTCAACTGACATTTCGGCCCTGGAGAAACGAAAGAGTAGGGAGGCGAGAGAACGAGAGATGTTCATCAATGATTGACTAATAGAAAAACATGCTCTCACATTTTTTAAGATATTTCATGAACCAGTTAATATTTTTTAACTTTCAAAAGCTTAAATTGAAGCTGAGGATTGAAGGATTATGCTGTTAAAATTTCAAAATTTTTAATACATTATTAAAAAATGTGCAGGGGTTCAAACTTGATGTACGAAAATGGGAAAATTATTGAATTTTTTTCCGTAACATTTCATATCATATTATTTGTTCAAATGGTTAGAAAAATTCAAATTAAATTTCATTAGACGCAGAATTTAATAAGCTTTAAAACAGTCTAGGTCTGAAATCTCTATCTTTCCCCTACAATTAAATATCTTGATTTAAAGTCAGCGCTGACTTTTCACTACCAGCAAGTCAATCGTACCGATAATTCCCGACGGTAGTGAATATCATTATTCAAATTAATATAGATAATAAAAATTAATCAATTAACTACTTAATTATAATTAAATGTATATAAAAATATTATTTACCTTTTTAATCAATCATTTAGTAGTGTAATCCTTCTTAACAAATCACTATACTTCAAATTCACTTAAAAAACTGTTTTGTCACACGCGATTTTAGTACGTTTTCGGCAAAAGCTGAAGAGCAACTGACGCTTGAAAGGCTTTTTGAAAGAAATTTCTTAGAAAATGTTAAAAATTTCCAAACATTTCCTCTATAAATTGCAATCCAAAAAAATTCTCAAACTTTCAGTTTAAAGAAGTCTATACAAAAAAATGGGTTTAGAAAATGTCATAAAACAGGGACTTGCAACAAGAAACCCTTATAAAGCTGGTCATCCTAAGACAAACCAGATGTGACAATCCTTAGAAAACGAGAAAATATTTTAAGCATTCTAGATGTTTTATTATTTTATTTCTTTGGTGTAGAGTAAACATATTTTACCAAACAAATATAAAGTAAAATTCAAAAACATTTTATACAACTCAATCGTTTCTAACAATGCATATTTACTATTGTTATAGAAGATTTTTGCAACAGTTAAAAAAATTTGAACTTTTTCTTATATCAAAAATAACTTATTTATACTAAAAAGTAATGTTTCAATTTGTTTGAATTAAATGAAATAAACTTATTCTTTAGTTTTTTTTAGTAAATAAATATGAAAAAGATGTAAAAATGTTCTTAATAATAAAAAAATCTAAACTTCTTAAAGTAATAAATTGTAATTAAATAGAAAAACATCTAACTTTTTTTGAAAAATCAATTTTGAAATAAACATTGAAATTTTTTCTACATTATTAAGAAAATTTTCGAAATTTCTATAAGTAAAATATCGAAACTTATTAGAAAAAAATCTAAATTCGTTCGAAAAATCAATTTTGAAATAAAAGTTGAAATATTTTCTAAACCTTTTGTTATAATTCTTATTTCTTGGCGAAAATATTGGAACAGAGTTAGAAAAATTTCTAATACTTTACGAAAATCACTTATTCCTACCAACTTTTCGAAATATTTCTTAGGAGTTTAGAAATTATTCTACATTTCTCAAAAAATATGGAATTCTCTATAGAAAAGTCATTTTCGTAAGTATGTTCTAAATATTTCTAACAGTTTTGATAGAAAATTTTCTAAAAATTTTTACAGTTTATATCCAGTAACACACAATATACTATTTTTGTTTTTACCAAACCGTCTAATGGTTGAAAAAATTATTCATGTACTCCCAGCTTGACATCCTCATACAGGATTCTTAAGGAACCCTAACGGATCCTGCAAAGTTTCTGAACACGTTCTTCAAAGAAACCAATATGAATCTTTTGCAGTTCTTTTACAGAATCCGCTAGGGATCCCTGATTGGTCCTGTACGGGATACCGTTTAATACAGAATATTGGGACAAGGTTCCTGCGCAGGATCCCGTGTAGGGGCCATTGTATTTTACGTATTATAATAAAATGTTCTTATCCTTCTTCGAATCCTACATAGGATCTTTAACAGGGCGGCAATATAAGCAGGATACCAAGCAGGTCCTTACGACGGAAATTTTTTATGAATAATCTGATATTAAGGTTCCTGCACAGAAACCGGAAAAAGACCTCAACAATCAAGGGTCCTACACGGGTTATTGTGCAGGTTTCTACGTAGGAAACTTGTACCAATATCCTGTATGGGATTCAATCGGCATTCTGTATAGGACACGCCAAGGATCTTTTGAGAATCTTATATAAGAACTGCACAAGATCTGTTAGGATTCCTTCGAGGACACTGTATGGGGATTTTAAGCTGGGCTTTCACTGGATAGCCCATATGGTTGAGTTCGGTTCCAATACGGTCCTAACTGGGGTTCCCAATCTCCAAAATGGACAACCAAATCAACTCCTAAATTGCATTTTAAAGTTAAAACCGCAATTAATTCCCAATGTTAGGAAATCCCAGTTGAGACCAGATTGAATCATTATATTGTCATTGGGTATTGATATATTTACATATATAGTTGTTAATTATATATAATTTAGCAACAAAAGAGTAAATAATATGAATAAATTTAGTTTCCTTTTTTGAAATTATCATTCCTCTTTTTAATAAAACTGTAATAAAAATAACGTTAAACAATAATCAATGGATTTAGTAAATGAAGTAAAAAAATGTTTATGTAATTTAAAAAATGAATTAAATTTACGTGCCCTTCTGCAATGCAGCCGCTTAATTATTGACAAAGTTATTAAACAAACAAGAAAGTGCTATTTTTAGTGATTTAAATTTATTTGTAAGTAAAATAAATAACCTTTAACTTACGGCCAGTCATATAAAAGCTATTTTCAAGTTCTATAACTTCCATCAACAATTTTTTACTCTAAAGTCATGGAAAAACCTCGTTTTTCGAACTTTGGTTATACAATTTTTGTTTTAACAATTTATCAATTTTATTGTTAATCTGTGTTAATACGTAAAATTATTTTATTCTAAATTTGAAATTTAAAACTAAGTCAAGTACTATACTCTGTTAAAAACATCACATTGCTATTTTCAAACTGTAATATGAGAAAGACGGTCTTGTCGCTTGAAAGAATACCTCCGCTATTCTATAGTATAGTTATTTAATGATTTATTTGAGACATGCAAGAATTATAAAAAGAATTTTTATACAGATAAACAATTTTTTTCTTTGCAGCATGAAAAAAGTTCTATATAGTAGAATTTTGTGAGGTTGCCAATTTTTGACTGAATTTTCGTTTCTCTCTCTTTCTCTCATCAACTAAATAAAATTATTGGGATAATGAACTTCTCTTTCAGTTCTCACGTCTCTTTTTCCACACATTTGCAATTACATGAAATTGTAAAATTACATTCAATAAAGACTGAAAGACATGTTACAGAGCGTATATTGCTCGGCACGTGCCATGGACACTTCGAACAAAACCATCACGTGCGCATCACAATCTTCGTTCGGCGACCGCTTACACACCCATTCCAAATATATCAACTGGTGTATCTTGGATGCTCTTAATATAGTCTTTAACGCTTTCGTTCTCACAGTAGTCGTGCGTTACATAAGTAAGAAGAAACCACCCGCACGTTTTATCATTTTTCAATCGATTCACTAATTTTTTTCCTCCCATTTGTCTTAATCATCAATTTTTGCTCTCAGAAAATTCTTTCTTTTTCTTTTTTAACATATTTATTTAAATTAAATATTATTTTCTTAAGATATTCTATAATAGAAAAATTTTTTTCTAAAAATAGTTTCATTATTTTTTTTCGATAAACTATAAAAAAATTTTGACAGTAAACATGTTTGTTTTAAGATCGGGTCACAATGTAGATCGCGCTAAAAATACACAATAAGAAATCGTGAACTGTTGTAGTCGTCACCGATTCTAACAAAAGTCGCTGGAAAACGCTCATCTGGAATGAAATTCGAAACTAATAAACAATGAATGTGAAATAGTACGTCTTTTTCGCAGTGAACTAGAATAGAATTTATCAAAACATATATAATCCAACGAATAAAATACAGTATTATTGTATTCATAACACTGGATAACAAAAAAATGGTCATGTCGTGTTTATTTCAAAATTTTTGTCTTTATTGAAAGTGTGGGTGTCAATGAAAAATAAAATACACACAAAATTTATTTACATTTATTCAGACCCCTAAAAAGGTGTGTTGAATTATTAAAAAAACGGTATTTTCTGCACTTTTTGAAGTCATATTAAGAAAACGTAAAGACATAAAAAGCTCTAATATGATTTGAAAGAAAGCTCAAACCTTTATCCGGGTAGTATAGACTTATGGAGCGTTCAGACCTCTGCAGTCTATCTGTCTGTCTGCAGGTTGCCATGGTAACGTACAAGAGTAAAATGTTATAATTTCTGTATTCATTACACAGGCACACAAAAAAAAGTTGTCTTTTTATTGAACTAGACGTATATATCCTATAGTAATTTTGCCCGCTGAAAACGAATCTGAAGTCAAAATTGCTCCATCACCCTCAGTTTTTTTTTAAATCGACAAAACTACCCTTAAATTCAAATTTTAAAGTAAAAAAATTGAATAACAGATTTCTCTCTAAAACAAAACAAAAAATTTATCTACTTTTGCTACAACAACTCAGAAACAATGTCAACATTGCTTAAACACCCTTTGTTTTTTATTAAATCGAAAAAACTACCCCTAAAATGAAAATATTCAAAATTATAATATCAAAATTAAAAACCACATTGTTTTTTAAAATAGAACAATAAATTTATGTACTTCTCTTTCGACAACTCAAAAGCAATGTCAAAATTACTCCATCCCTCTCTGTTTTTTTTATTTGAAAAACCTACCCTTAAATTCACAAAATAAAACTTTAATGTAAAAAAATTAAAAACCACATTGCTTTTTAAAATAGAACAATAAATTTATGTACTTCTTTTTTAACAAATCAAAAGCATTATCAAAATTGCTCCATCACCCTTAGTTTTTTTTTAAATTGAAAAATCAACTCTTAAATTCAAAAAATAAAAGTTTAAAGTAAAAAAATTAAAAACCACATTGTTTTTCAAAATAGAACAATAAATTTATGTACTTCTTTTTTAACAACTCAAAATCATTATCAAAATTGCTCCATCACCCTTTGTTTTTTCAAATTGAAATAACTACCCCTAATATGTACACTGAAAGAAAATGTATATTAAATGTTGTAAAAGTATTTTACAATTCGGGGAAAAAGTGCAACCAACCGAAATTTTGATATAAAAATATTAAACTTTAAAGAAATATGTGTAGAATTTAGTAAAGTTATATTAAAATATTTAAAATTGAATTTAAATTCTTCATATTTGATATAATTATACTAAATTCGATATAATCTTTTTTAAAGTTTAATATCTTTATATCAAAATTTCGGTTTGTTGCACTTTTTCCCCAAATAGTAAAATACTTTTACAAAATTTAATATACATTTTCTTTCAGTGTACATATTAGGGGTAGTTATTTTAATTTGAAATAACAAAGGGTGATGGAGCAATTTTGTTAATGCTTTTGAGTTGTTAAAAAAGAAGTACATAAATTAATTGTTCTATTTTGAATAACAATGTGGTTTTTAATTTTTTTTATTATACATTTTGAATTTTTACATATTAGGGGTGGTTTTTTTAATTTCAAAACACAAGGGGTGATAAAGTAATTTTGATATTGCTTTTGAAATTTTGAAAGAGAAGTACATAAATTTATTTTGTTGTTTTGAAAACCATTGTGGGTTTTTATATTATAATTTTGAATTTTTACATTTAAGGGTAGTTTTTTCGATTTAATAAAAAACAAAAAGGTGTTTAAGCAATGTTGAGATTGTTTCTGAGTTGTTGTAGCAAAAGTAGATAAATTTTTTGTTTTGTTTTAGAGAGAAATCTGTTATTTAATTTTTTTACTTTAAAATTTGAATTTAAGGGTAGTTTTGTCGATTTAAAAAAACTGAGGGTAATGGAGCAATTCTGACTTCAGATTCGTTTTCAGCGGGTAAAATTACTATAAGATATGTATGTCTGGTTCAATGACCAGACAACTTTTTTTTTGTGTGCCTGTGTTATTCGTAATGCTGTATTTGCATTCAAATTAGTTCCTTGATTTAAACGTCGGATGGCGCGTTATATGAAATTCGATAGTTCTATAGTATGAGTGTGCGATTATAGTAAATTTTTTTTCTTGTCTCTTGTCTATGCTCCTGTCGTGTTATCGTATGACGCTTATCAGTTTTTTTTATACTTTCTAATAATTCGAATAATATATTTTATGTAATATTAATAAAACAATTAATAAATGAACTTAAAGAATAAGTGGTTCTTTAATTTAAATAACAAGAAGTTATGGGCCCAGTTGGTGCAGTGAGAAAAAGTTGGAAATAATCGTCGCGAGATTGAATTGTGAGATACGTGACAAAAATGGCGTCAACTGGAAAAAACACTTTCAATATTGAATTATTAAATGAAAATAATTATCACACATGGAAATTTAGAATGAAAATTTTGTTTCAAGAGAAATACGTTTTAGAGTGTTTAGATAAAGAATTTAATGAAGCTGATTATGAAGTCGAGGCAGAATTAAATCAAGCAAAAAGAAAAGATAATACTTGTAAATCCTATATTGTGCAGTGTTTAGATGATTCCCAAATTGATTTAATACGAGGTAAAAATAGAGCTTACAATATGTGGAAAGGTCTAGAAGAAAGATATGAAAAAAGAGGTTTTCCTGGACAAATGATTTTAAGAAAGAAGTTAATGACAATGAAATGTAGAGATGCGACAAATTTAGAAAGTTTCATAAAAGATTTCGAAGAGGTTGTACGTCAACTTAAAGTAACAGGAGCAGAACTTGATGATAAAGATTTAGTTTGTACATTATTATTGGCCATGCCTCAGTCCTTGGAAACTGTGACACTTGATGTGGTAAAAACAAAATTAAGAGCAGAAGTTGAGCGGAAAAAGGCAGTAAAAGAAAATCAAACAAGTGTCGATCAAAGGGAAAACGTGAAGCCTGCTGCGTTTTCAGTTAAAGTAGGAGTATGCTACAGATGTGGAGAAAAGGGTCATTTTCAAAGGAATTGTAAAAAATTAAATGAAAAAGGAAGTGATGGTCAATTTGGTGACGCAGGAAATTATCAAGGAAATTACAGAAATCATCGGGGTTTAATAAACAACTCTCAAGGTTCGAGCAATGTTTTTCAAGGTTCAAGCAACAATTTTCAAAGGCCAAATAATACTTATGGAGGTTCACTTTCCGAGGTGGAAGTAATATTCATCGAGGTTCAAACAATACGTATCGAAGTCGACCAGGTAATACTAATCTTAGCAGGGGTAGAGACGAAGTCACTATGTAGAAAAAAAAGGTGATAATGCTCATAAGAGTGTAAGTAAATGTAGAAATGTAAGTAAAATAAAAGTAAAATGTAAGTAACAAAGAAAGTATTGTATTTTATATTGACTCTGGTTGTACTGATCACTTAGTAAATGAAAAAGATTATTTTTTTGATTTTATGTTTTTGAAAGAACCTATTCGAATTGCTGTATCAAAAAGTGGTAATTATATAGAAGCTACAGGAATTGGTAATATTAAGGCTTATAGCTATGTAAATGGTAATCAAATTAGATGTATTATTAAAAATGTATTTTATGTGCCAAACTTGCGGAAAAATCTATTATCTGTCAGAAGATTAGAAATTGAAAATATAAAAGTAATTTTTAATGAAGGAGAAGTTTTTTTGTACAGCGATAATAATTTAGTAGGTATTGGAAAAAGAAAAACTTTGTATGAAATTAAGTTTGAAGTAGATTATAGCGAATGTTTGAACATAGAAACTGAAAATGAGAATTTAAAATTATGGCATAAGAGATTTAAACACATATGTAATGCGAATTTAGAGAAGTTGATAAAAAGAGAGATGGTAAATGTAATTGACAATTGAAAAGTGAATAAAATTGATTTTTGCGAGTCCTGTGTCCAGAGAAAAATGTCCAGATTAGGTTTTGATTCAAGAAATAAAGCGAAAAGGTTACTAGAAATAATTCACTCGGATGTTTTCGGTCCAATCACTCCGCTCAGTCATAATGATGAAAGATATTGTGTAACTTTTATTGATAATTATTCCAATTTTGTGCAGGTCTATATGATTAAAAGTAAAAGTGAGATTTTTGATTGCTTCAGGGGTTATGTCAATGAAGTACAAACCAAATTCGGTACAAAAATTTCTAAATTACGTTGCGATAATGGGGGTGAGTACATATCGGCTAAATTAAAAGATTTTTGCGGGAGTAATGGAACTGTGTTTGATTATACTACACCCTATACCCCTGAACAAAATGGGAAAAGTGAGAGATATAACTGAACGTAAGTAAAAAAAGCCAGGACAATGTTACAGGAAGCAAATGTGCCAAAGGAATTTTGGGATGAAGCTGTAAGGGTTGCTGCATATGTGATGAATAGGAGTCCTCAGAGTAATTTAGAAAATAAAACACCAGCAGAAGTATGGAATAATAGTAAACCTAATGTAAAGAATATGAAAGTTTTTGGATGCACTGCATATTCTCATACACCTCAACAATTTAGGGTCAAATTTGATGACAAATCCGAAAAATGTGTTATGATGGGTTATACATTTACCGGGTACAGGCTGTGGAACATAGCTAAACAAAAATTAATTATTTCGAGAGATGTAATATTTAATGAAAATAATTTTTATTTTAAAACGAACAGGGTACAAGTAGATTCAAATGAAGACAAATGTGACTACATAAAAGAAGAGGATGAAATCGAAGAGAACCTAAAATTCAATGATGAAGTGCAGGAGTCGAATGAAAAGGAACGAGTTGAAGATATTATAACAAGAGAAAAAAGACAGAGGGAATTACCGAGTAAATGTGCAGACTATGAAATGTATATGGCCTTTGATGCGATGGCATTTATTGAAGAAGTTCCAACTAGTGTAAAGGAAATTAATGAGAGACAAGATAAACAAATGTGGGTAGATGCCATGAAAAGAGAAATTAATTCAATAGAAGAAAATAGAACATGGGAAGAAGTTAAAGTTCCAGAGGGAGCTGAAATACTAACTACAAAATGGGTATTTTCGAAAAAAACATTTGAAGAAAAAATTAAAGATAAATTTAAAGCTCGTTTAGTAGTCAGAGGATGTGCACAGAAAAATTCTTTTGATTTTGATGAGATATATTCGCCAGTAGCTAAAATGATTACCATCAGAACCATGCTATCTGTAGCAAATCACAAAAATTTCTATCTGAAACAATTTGATGTCAAGTCTACTTTTTTGAGTGGCGACTTGAAAGAAAATATATTCATTTATCCACCGGACGGTTTAAATTGCAAAGAAGATTATGTTTTCAAGTTAAAGAAATCCTTGAATGGGCTCAAACAAGCCTCGAAGTGTTGGAACCAAAAGCTAAATGATTTTTTACTGAACTTGGGTTTTAATAGATCCCAATCTGATTTTTGATTATATACAAAAAAATCAATGAAGATTACGTGTATATTTTGATTTATGTAGACGATATTATATTATCAGGACTAGACTTGTCGATTGTCGAGGAATACAAAAAAGGTTAATGGAAACATTTAAAATAACAGACAAAGGTGATTTGAAACATTTTTTAGGACTCGAAATTGAGTATGATAAAGATGGAGGTATTTTGAAGTTAAATCAAGAAAAGTATTTGAATGGAGTTTTGAAGCGTTTCAACTTTGATGATTACACAGGCACACAAAAAAAGTGTCTTGATCTGGGGTCGAGACATATGTTTTCCGACGTATTTCGATGCGCTGAATCCGAATCCGTTGTCAGAATTTGGCCAAATGGGTCCTGGTTTCGCCCTAACCTCAAAAAATACCCTAAAATCGTTAAAATGGTCACTTTTAAATTATCAAAATTGAATCTAACCGCATATTGATAATTTTCTAAGATCCCTTAATTTAAATAAATTATTCTATAAGCTTTTCAATTGAAAATCCATATAAAACATTAAATCTATCGAACCTAACCTCAAAAACACATCTAAGATTCCAAACAAACAGATTATACCATACACAGCGCAATAAAAATAGGTAAGCTCATGAAAGTTACTACTTAGGTGATTCTATGATTGCTGATTACAAATCCGGTGTTAGTTTATCAAAATTCAAAATGGCGGATCTAATATGGCGGACATTATTATTAAAATTTGTTCGGATTTGCTTGAAAATCGGTACTTGGGGGTTTTTGGGGTCGCTGATTACGAATCCGATGTCGGCTTCTAAAAATTTTAAATGGCGGATCTAATATAGCGGTATTTATTATTTTTACAATCTTTTAAAATTTATTACTCGCGGTCTTTCGGGAGCTTTGATAACGAATCCTATATCAATTTTTATAATCTTAAAGTCTTACGAATTGTTTTCTAATATACTCTTCAGAAAATAACCCCTTGTTCCGTTCAACATATTTAAAATAATACCTTTATTAATTCTGTTACCGTTAGAACATCCCTTTAGTCTATTGTCTTACTACTGTAGCGTGTTCTTTTTTCTTCAAATGACCAATGTAAAGGGTTTCGCTTATGTTTTTTTCCTTTTCTACTCGTTTTTTTCTTCAACATCCAACAAAAGTCAGTCATCATTACTTAATCCCATCTTCCCTGATATCGTTCTTCCATCAATTTGATATCTTGATGAAATCGCTCGCCTTGTTCTTCGCTGTAATGTCCACTATTTTCGGGAAACTTATCCAGGTGTGAATCGAGGATGTGCAGTTTTAAACTCATTAAACATCCTAATTTTTTATAGTTTTTCAGCATTTGAGCTACAATTTGTTTATAGTCAGGACTCTTATTGTTGCCTAGAACATTTGTTGAAACTTCTTTGTAACTTTCCCAAGCTGCCCTTTCAGTATCGGTCATTTGAGAAACGAAATTAGTGTCTCTAAATAACGCTCGAATCTGTGGTCCATCGAATACACCTTGTTTTAATTTAGCATCAGAAACAGTTGGAATTTTTTTCGCTATGTACTTAAAGCATTGGCCGTCCTTATCTAACGCTTTCACGTATTGTTTGATCCCACCAAGCTTAATGTGAAGAAATGGAAATATAATTTTGTCGGGGTCTACCAAACTTTGGTGAATGACGTTGTGAGAATCTGGTTGTAACGATACTCTTGGAGGCCAAATCTTTTTCTTGTAATGGTTTGCACGATCTCTGCTATTCCACAGACACAAGAAGCATGGCTCTCTCGTGAAACCGGATTGTTGTCCCAGTAGTATTGTTATAATTTTAAAATCACCACAAATTAACTATTTGTGTTTTTCGTAATTCACTTTCTCTAGAAGTATTTTTATATTATTATATTCTTCTTTGATTTGAGTGGAATGAGCTATTGAAACTGGAGCGTAGACATTTGTATTGTGTAGTAATCGGCTTGAATTTATTTACTAGAAATATTTAGGGGTCATCAATAAAAAATTTAACGTCAGATTCGTAATCAGCGACCCCGAAAACCCCCGAGTACCGATTTTCAAGCAAATCCGAACAAATTTTAATAATAATGTCCGCCATTTTGAATTTTGATAAACTAACACCGGATTTGTAATCAGCAATCATAGAATCACCTAAGTAGTAACTTTCATGAGCTTACCTATTTTTTATTGCGCTGTGTATGGTATAATCTGTTTGTTTGGAATCTTAGATGTCTTTTTGAGGTTAGGTTAGATAGATTTAATGTTTTATATGGATTTTCAATTGAAAAGCTTATAGAATAATTTATTTAAATTAAGGGATCTTAGAAAATTATCAATATGCGGTTAGATTCAATTTTGATAATTCAAAAGTGACCATTTTAACGATTTTAGGGTATTTTTTGAGGTTAGGGCGAAACCAGGACCCACTGGCCAAATTCTGACAACGGATTCGGATTCAGCGCATCGAAATACGTTGGAAAACATATGTCTCGACCCCAGATCAAGACACTTTTTTTGTGTGGCTGTGTTATAAAGCATGCACAACCCCGATGGATCCGGAGTCAAGAATAAACGTAAATGAAATCGATAAAAGGGAAAATGGTAAACCGATAAAACAGTTGATTGGATGTCTTATGTACCTTATGTTAGGAACGCGTCCAGATATTAGTTTTTCTTTAAATTTCGTTAGCAGGTTTCAAGATAAAAATTCTGATGAAGTCTTGGTGGGTTTGAAAAGATTGTTAAGGAATCTTAAAAGAACAAGATCAATCAAGTCAGCATTTGAAAGCAATCACGACATTTTACCGATTGTTTGTTTTGTCGATTCAGATTGGGGAGGAGATTTATCGGACGGAAAATCGGTCACCGGTTTCTTGATAAAGAATTTTGGAAATACTACATCTTGGTCTACTAGAAAACAAACATGTGTAGCACTCTCGACTTCTGAGGCAGAATTGATTGCTCTATGTTCGGCGGTTCGCGATTGTCTATTTTTAAAAAACTACTACTAGATATGGGTATTGAAGTTCCGTGTTTTAAAGTCTATGAGGACAATCAGGGATGTATTTCATTGATAAAAAATCCTGAGAACAATAAAAGGATCAAACATGTTGATTTAAAGTATAACTTTGTGTGCGATATTTTAAATAAAAGGTTGATGTTATTGGAGTATGTATCAACTAAACTTCAATTAGCAGACATCTTGACAAAGGGACAATGCAAAGATCAATTCTGTTCAAATAAATTAGGAATAGGATTATTAGAGTGAGAGATGGAAGTTCATTTTGGATCGACATTTAACTTTTGAATTTAATAATAATTGCAGAGCAAAACAAATAAAGCATTAAGAGAGGGTGTTATAATTTCTGTATTAATTATTCGTAATGCTGTATTTGCATCCACATTAGTTCCTTGATTTGAACGTCAGATAGCGCGTTATATGAAATTCGATAGTTCTATAGTATGAGTGTGCGATTATAGTAAATTTTATTTCTTGTCTCTTGTCTATGCTCCTGTCGTGTTATCTTATGACGCTTATCAGTTTTTTTAAACTTTCTAATAATTCGAATAATATATTTTATGTAATATTAATAAAACAATTAATAAATGAACTTAAAGAATAAGTGGTTCTTTAATTTAAATAACAAGATAGAAGAGTAAGAAAATTCAAATTTATTATACCTTCTCCCTTACTCTTATTGCTTCTGGCTGCGCAGACAGACAGCCTGCAGAGGTCTGAATGCAACTTTAAAGAGACCAATGTAGTGTGTATGAAATCAACAATTTTTATGTCGGAGGTTCATAGTTCTGAATCTTCTCGTATAACGCGCAATAATCGCATATATAGCCGAAGTTTTTAAGGTATTAGTCGCGCTGCTGGCTCTGGCCAAAAGTTTACCGGGCTGCTTACTAGAATGGGGCAGTGAGAGTGAGAGAAATAGTTTAACTCCCCACTCTATTCGTTCATATTGAAATTCATATAATTTAGTTATTTTTTTAACTTTCTGTCAATATATTTATAGTTTGGTGCAGTCGAAAAATGTCATGTTTTTTGTATTCATTTGTTTAATCTAGTTAAATACTTTGGTAGTTTTATTTCAAAATCTGACGATTAGTTATCATGTAAATAATTATTAAACAAACTCAATACATGCATTGGGTGCTTCCTTCATGCGGTTAATTGACTTTTTCCAGACTTTTTACTTCAGGAGTGTCAATCGTTTGACATAACCTCAAAGTAAAAAGTGATTTTTAACAGCAAATAAAACCGTAATTAAAATGATTGCACCAAATTCTGAAAGATTCAGTTGTACAATTATCAGAAAAAATTAGGTTGGACCAAAATTCGTTGTAAAATAATAATTATTAAACATTTTGTGTTTTTTCTTTAAGGGTCAGTAACCAATTAAAATTTTTAACCAATTTTGATAAATAATAGCTCTTTCTGCTCTTTGAAACATTCTCTACATTTACACTCGTTGAATTTTGTTCAAAAGTTATTAAAACTTTTTTTAAATTTTATTTGTTTATTAACTTTTGAACAAAATATTTGAAACAATATTTAACTTATGTAATTGTAGAGAATATTTCAAAGAACAGAATAAGCTATTAATTGTCAAAATTGCTAAATCACTTTTTAGTTTGAGGTTATTATGTTAATAATTGTAATTAATAATAATTTTACGATAAAGGTCATGTTATTCAGTGGTCACGTGCCTATTAAAACCTCATTAAAATTATTGATAGAACATTACACTCTTTTAATCAATTTTATTATGGCTTTTAAAAATAATTAAATTCTTTTGAAGAATTTCCTTGTTGTTTCAAAAATTGAATCTTTTGCTGAAGTTTTATAAAAATTCTATTGAAAATAATTGAATTGAAGAATGTTATTATTTATGAGAATAGAATTCTTGCGAACAATATTATGAATTTTTTTTAACATAATTGAATTGTTTTGAAGAATTTCTTTGATTTTTCCAAAACTAATGGAGTTTCTTTAATAATTTCAATTAAAAAGTTCGACGTTAATGATAGAACGTCCAAGCGCCTGTCCTGCCGGAAGGATGTTCCGAAAATAAAGCTTTTAAAAAAAGGAATTTTTTCGTAAATTTAATGTAAAATCCACAAAAATCAATATATTTTGGCCGGTCTAGTCTCTTTTCCTTCAGAAACGTTCAAAGAATAAAACCTATTTGTTTAATTTAAAAAATTTCATTTTTAATGTTAATCAGCAAAATTGCGGTCAATTAAATAAAAACTCTCTTCAAATTTGCTTTATAAAATGAATATGGAAGCAGATAAATACAAAAACGAATACATCGTTGGAAAGATAATGAAACAAGCTTTCCAATGATGTAAATATAAAGTTTCTAAATTTATATGCCTAGGCTTGGTAACCTTTTAAACAAAGCGAAAAGCGTCCAGCCGACAGGACCGAGTTTCATCATTTTGTGACTAACAATTATATGAATTTTTGGAAAATTCAACTTCTTTAAGCTACCCTGCTCTTCGGTTTGAACTTACAAGCTCGACATTTACATACGCTGAAAGCTTGTTTCATCACCTTTCCAACGATATATATTATTTTTTGTTTATGTTAATCAATCTTAGTTTTATTTAGCGATTTCGGACGGACTCACCTGAGTCTTTTTGATCCTGCCGGAAGGACGTTACGTACATGCATAATGTATCGTTGACATCTTGGTAAAAATGACTGGAAATCAAAGCATTGATACATATCCATTTTTCATAATCGGCTTGGTTTGTAATTTGATACTTGAGGGTTTTTTAAGTCGCTCATTACGAATCCGAAGTTAGATTTTAAAAATTAAAAATGGCGGCTTCAACACGGCGGATAAAATGTTAAAAATCGTTGGGATTCACTTGACACTTGGTACTTGAGGGTTTTTGGGGTCGATGATTACGAATCTGAAGTCAGTTTTCCAGAGTGACAAATTACAAACCAAACCGATTACGAAACATGGATAGCCAATGCTTTGACTCCCAGTCAATTTTACCAGGATGTCAACAATACATTAGTAGGGTTCTTTTTATGTCTTCACGTTTTCTTTTTACGTAAGTTCAAAAAGTGCAGTAAATACCGTTTATTAATAATTCAACCCTCCTATTTAGGGGTCTGAATAAATTTAAAAAAATGTTTGTGGGTATTTTATTTTTCATTGACACCCACACTTTCAATAAACACAAGAATTTGAAATAAACACGACATAACCATATTTTGTTATCTAGTGTAAATAACGTTACTTTATATAATGTCTCATCTTCAGATTATTTATTCAAATATTGCGAAAGCGATAAAATTCAGAGTTTGACGTCGCATGTTTATGAAAATATAGAAAAAGAAACAATTGTCATTTGGAAAAATTTTGAGAAGCGCTACTGCTTCCAATGACACAAACATTATTTGTAGAATTTTATGTTGCTATACCAAAAAAGTAGTCTAATTATATTTTTTCAATTCTACTAACAATAACAAAAGATATTTTTTAGTGAGAAAACGTAAAATAGTGTTTGTTTTCGGTGGTACACCTTTTGATTTGAAAAGTCACGTTGTGTATCAGATTCCATGCGAATGTGGGATGGTGTATATCGCTCAGACTATGAACTATATAAAGGACAGGGTCAGTACCCATAAGAGAGATTGCAAAAATGATAAAAGAGCTTCTTCTCTAGTTGCACATTCCCATGAATATGAGCACGTCTTCAATTTTAATAACACCAAAATTATTTGTAATGAGTCGAATCTTAGGAAGCGACTTTTTAAGAAAATGTTTTATATTGTCAAATTTAGTAATTCTGTAAACAAACGAACCGACATAAATAACCTTAGTGATTTATATTTTAATTTAATATCCAACATGTCCTTATAATTGTTTTTAAATTAGTAAAAAAAGTTTTTTATGATATATGGTTAAATATTTGTGACTTTGCTGTAATGTGAATAGAACTTTGGGTTTCGACGACATGTGAATGATACTGTAGAATTTAGGCATTGCAAACGAACACTCATGGTTTTGAGGTTATAACGTTTTTTTGAGAGCTGACGAGACTTATTGTTTTTTAGGAAATAATAATCTCAAAAAATGTAGACCACAATACTGTCTAATGCTGGCTTATGTATATGTGTTTTTTATATGTATTTTTGACATTATGTTTTATTTTTGTGTGTCTGTGACTTTTTTGTTTTATGTTGACATGGTGAGAACTCTTTTTGTGATCTCTTTAGAAAGAGAAAATGATTATGTTTTGAACTTGTTTTCTTTTTTATTTTATTTTATATGTAATTTCTTATTTGTTTTCTTTTTTAATTTGTAAAACAATTTTTTAGATTGATTTGATATAACCTGATGAGGTCTTTCATGGAAAGACGAAAGCTCAAATTTTGAAATTGTATAAATAAAGGACCAGCAAAACAAACACTATTTTACGTTTTCTCACTACTATTTATTCTGGTCAACACCAAAATACATCTTTAAATAGATATTTTTTTATTTTAAGAAACACTTTCAATACCAGGTGGTATTTTATTATATAAAAATTACGAGATTGTGGTTTAGGAAAGTCAAACTGGAAATGAGACAAAAATGTCATACAAATCAGCAATAATAATAATTTACATAAAGTAAAACTTTTATA
This sequence comes from Leptopilina drosophilae, assembly GCA_032873175.1. Lineage (NCBI taxonomy): Eukaryota > Metazoa > Arthropoda > Insecta > Hymenoptera > Figitidae > Leptopilina > Leptopilina drosophilae. The sequence continues at coordinate 22,229,250 of CM065482.1, forward strand.
TGTAAAATTTACTACTCTAAAGATTTTCCTATTTGTAAAAATTCATTTATTTTTCTTTCTTCACTAAATTTTTAGTATTTTCTACTTTAAATAATTAAAAACGAATGAAGAAAACAATAGAAAATAAGTAAAAATTTATTTGATGACAAAATTTTATTCATTATAAAAAAGAGGAGAAAATACTGTAAAATTGGAAAATAGAATCTTTGATATACATCATTAGGAATACACAAGCGCCAAGAACTTTGAAGATGAATTGCTTTTAAGACATTCAAACTTGAATTATGTTGCTTAGAATTTACAACGCACACTTACAGATCCTTTAGAAAACAAGACAGTTTGAAATACACTCGAAATGTATTCGAATCGAATAATTCGAAGGATGGAACATACATCAGGCCTGTACACAACACAAAATATTACCAGGTTATGAGAAAAAATGCAGAGTGGTTACTTTAGAGAACCAACGTGAGAGAGGATTGTTTTGCACGGAGGTATCGATATATATATATATATATATATGTATATATATATATATATATATATATATGTATATATATAATTATTATATAACATAAAGTAATAGTACATGAGTAATTAATAATTGTAATATTTGTTAATAACGTAATATGCTGTTTTTAAAGTTGATGTGTTTATATAAAATTATATATTAAATTTTTAGAAACAATAATAGTTAGCGGTCAAATTGTATATATTAAAGCTAGGTCGCTGGGACCAAACTGCAATTTTCTGTTCATAATAGTCTAGAGCCTTCATTTTTAAACCGATTTTACTAAAACTTGTATTTAATGAAAGATTATTTAATTTGGAAGAGGTTTGTCAAGGTCGAATTTTAAATTTTAATTTGTTTATATTCATTTTTTTATTGCAAAATTTAACAAAAGCATCTATTTTTAAGGAAATGTTATCTCCAGTCTCTATAATCGAATGGCACGTGATAAAAACTTTGTAGAAACATACCTAGAGTACTCTGTGAATTGTAAAAAAATTGTGCAGGTAAATATTCGAATGTTATAAACAATTCATATTAACAAATAATTAAGATTGCAACAAATTGTTAATGTGGACAAACGCTTTGATAAATTTGATAAAATTGTATACTTTAGTGTTTTTGGGGTCGCTGATTACAAATCCAATGTTGGATTTCAAAAATTCAAAATGGCGAATCCAATATGGCGGATACTTACTTTTTAAATCGACTTAATTTGGCTAATAATCGTTACTCGTGAGTTTTTGGGGTCGCTCATACCGAATCTGTAATTAGTTTTTTAAAATTTTTAATGAATGATATAATGTTTCTGAAAATTTAATTTGTTTTGAAAAATTGATTAGATGTACTTGAAACTTGTTACTCGGATAGGTTTTTGGGTTTTTTAAGTATAATTAAAATTTTTAGTATATCAAAATCTTTTACATTATTAATTCACAAATGTAATAAGAACATATATACTATTTTTTAAAATAGCAAATTAAAGTTTTATGTATTATTCGAGAGCATTAACCTTTCTATTTCGTAAGTTTTTGTCGATAATATGCAATTAGAGGGTCGGAACTAATAAGCAATTTGCGACTTAAATCTTCATTTGTAGCTGCTCTGGAAATTTGTCTAGTATTAAATTTGCGGAATCGCTTTAAATCTTTATTGCGGGCTTCAGCTGCCTCTTCAGAGTACTTGCCAATCGGAAAAAGGAAATGTCTCATAACTTTCGGTCCATGCATGAGTATTTTATGTACAGTAGCTGGCATATAATATCATGGATAAAGTTTTACAAACGTTTTTGCCGTTTCGATTGTATATTTTTCAAATTCATCTAAATCTGTTGTTGTATCACTAGCCAATTTTTGCAAAATGTGAGCAAATTTTGTCATTAATTCCTTATCAAACTTTGTAATTTGTGAAGATAGCTCTGGATCAGAGAAAAATCGCCTATTAGTATTCCCATCATTGGAATTTCCGGAACCTTGCTTAGGAGCATCTATTCTCAGACCTGTTTTTTCTCGAAATGCATCATGAATTCGTTTTTCGGCTTTCGCTATTAATTTATTGTTCTCTTTTGTAGACGCAGTCCACCTACGAAAATCGACACGATAAGACACATGAAGAACGCAATCCAAAAAGCGTATTCAATCATGAAGTATAGAAAGTCCAAACTCAAAATTTTCTATATTTTCTACTCTCTCATTGACTTTATTTAAATTATTGTTCATTTCACTAGGCTTTGCTCCGCAAATATAGCAAGTTGCAGCTGATGGAGTATCTGTTAGTGCCTGACATACCTTACCTTCTACCATTGTCAAGTGCATAATTGCTTATACTTTAAAAAATTCCAGTATCAGTTACAACCTTTGTTGGTTTCAGATTTTTAATCTCTTCCTTGATTATTGACACCACGGATTTGGTGTGCTCTTTTGTTTCATGATGACAATCAAATTGTATTAATCTGCAATGCATTGTTAACGAGGGATGGGGATTTTTCCAAAGCACAGTATTTTTACTGTCTTCAAGGCATAATTCAATTTGTACCATAGAAACCGTAAAAATGGATTGATCAGAGATATCTGGATTATCTAGTTTCTCTTTACGTGCAATGAGTCCTGAGGAACCATCACAACCATATTTGATTTGAATTGTAAGTAATCGTGTTACAGTGTGATTAATTATATTTTGAGTAGGAATTCTCAGTCCTTTTTCTGTAATTATCATCTTATTAGGGCAACACTGCTTTTTTTTAAATCGTTATATGAAGAAAATATATCGGCATTTCTATTTTGTGACTGGATATGAATTGGATGGTATTGATATTTTGTTAATTTTGCTTCTTCAAACAAAGCTAATGCTTGTACCGCTGCAAATGGAGTAATTGAGGTATCATTTTTAACAATTGTAATAGGTGTAGACAAAAGCTTTTTAACTTCATTTGCAACACTTTTTCTTCCAGAACGTCTCAATATAAGTAAAAGTGTTTCTTGTATCTCAATTTCCGAATAATTTTCCTCAATTGAGCCTCTCGAAAGTAAAACCACACATAAAATTTATTCAATCATTTTCATTGACCTGTAATAAATTAAAGAATTAATGCTTTAAAAATAAATGTTAACCAAGTTTATCTTTTGAAAGCAGATGAAATAAATAAAACTGAAATTTGTATTTAGCACATTAACTTTTAGGCATCAGGTACTAATGAAAATGTCAGTACAAATTTTATATGTGGTTTTACTTTCCGAAGGCTCATATGCAATTAATTTTCTTCTCTTAGAAGAAGTGGAACATTTTTCAAATTCTAACGAAAATGGTCTGCCTTTTTTGTCCGTTTCAAGTTCCACTATAAAATCAGCATCTATCCACGACTCCAATTTTGTATAAAATGTTTTCTTATTATAAAAAACACTTTTTCATTTTTTCAAAAAATGAGGCATAAAATAAACAATTATTTTTTCCATTATATTCTCAAAACGATCCTCTTTTAAATTATATACAGTTTTTAAATAATCCAATAATTGGTCTGCAGATCTGGAGATATCACTTGTCAAAAAATCGCAAAATATTTTTTTCGATACTTTGAAGATATTCATTTTTGAAGAAAAACAAAACAGTACAATAAAATAGAATTTATTAATAACTTATTTTTAGTAGATAAAATTAAATTAGTCAATTAAAAAACAAAAAATTACTATTGCTTAATATAGTAATTATTAAAATGAAAACCAAGTGAAAATAAAAACTCAAAACCTACTAGAGCTGAAAGAAAGAACAATGAACAATTGAATCGATTTAAAAAATAAGCATCCGCCATATTGGATCCGCCATTTTGAATATTGAAAAACCAACATCGGATTCGTAATTAGTTAACCCAAAAAACCCCAGAGTAACAATTTTTAGCCAAATTGAATCGATTTTCAAAAATACAATACAAGTTTCAGTAAAATCGGTTCAAAAATGAAGGCTCTAGACTATTATGAACAGTAAATATAGGTAAATATAGGTCTATTATTAAAAGTGAAAAATTTCAAAAATTCATAACTCGAAAATTTTTACAATTAAACAAAAATAAAAAATACGTATCTGTTTTTTTCGATACAAAATAAAAAAAATTATTTTTGGACGATTTTAAGAGGTCGACTAAAATCTCACGTGGAATTACCTATATACAGACAGTTATCTAGATAGTAACCGTTACTATCAACATTATAGGGAGTAACATCTTGATAGTACACTGAAAGAAACTTTGATACAATATATGATAAATCCGAAAAGAAATTTTAGTATTTTATTTTTTAAACGTAAGAGATTTAGGGTTGATATCAAAGATTGATATAATTTTACGAATAGCTTTTAAAGTAACTACAGTAGAACCTCGATTATCCGACAGGCACCGGACCAACACCCTGTAGGATAATCGAAAAGACGGATAATAGAGGTATATAAATTTATGATTTTTTAAAAACATTTTTTATTCACAAAAAGTTAATTATGTAACAAAAAATCTGCCATTTTTGTTTGTTTAACTTTACTTTGTGATTTATTTGTTGCATATGTGCGTAGACGACGAAGAATCATGTTGTCCGTAACGTTTGCATCGTCTTGCTACTCGTATTCGCGGTTTTTTGCTTTTACTTGGCGGCGATTCTATACCGCGAATCTTGATTTTGTTTTTTGTTAAAGTAAATTATGAAGTTAATTTTATTTGTTACAAATCAAAATGCAGTAAAGAACATTGACTTAATTCGGAAATGTAATTAAGCCTCAATGTGCAATGTCAGCAGCTAATCTCGGGTTATTTTTTTCAACTGCAATATGTACTTCGAGTTGTGTAGTAGAGGAAATATTTAAAATAAATCGTTATTAAAATTTTAATTATATATTTTACTTGGTAAACTTTTATTTCTCTAATTGTTTGGACAGTTACAAAATCTTTTACTTGGCGAAACTTTTTGCATCATAGATGTTTTGTTGGTATTTTAAAACTTTTAATAAATGAAAAAATTAATTTTAAAAATATTTTGGTCTTTGATCTAATAGTTTAAAATAAAATACAATTAAGTTTTAAATAAGAATTTATTTAGGATATGATACTTTACAGTAAAGTTTTTAAAATAAATTTCAAGGCTATCAACCCATAAAACTATTACAAATTTCAAAATATTTTTAAAATGTTTTTAGCATTTTAGTCTCTGCGTTTGTCTGAATGTTAAAAAATTCAATTTTTTTGAGAAAAATGAAAATTTTTCAAAAAATACGGAGTGCATAAAAATTTCCAGGAATATATATCGAGATTTTAACCCAATAAATAATATTCTAAAAGAAGTTTAGTCTCTGAGTTTGTTTAAATGTCAAAAGATTCAATTTTTTTGAGAAAAATCAAAATTTTTCAAAGAATACAGAGTGCATTGAAATTTCCAGAAATATATATCGATATTTTAACCCAATAAATAATATTCTAAAAGATATCACATAACCGTTTAGAAGTTTAGTCTCTGCGTTCATCTAAATGTCAAAAAATTCAATTTCCTGACAAAAAAGAAAAGTACTGTTGTTCGTAGATAATTGCCCTGCACATCCAAAAATTCTTTCACATGATCTACAAGCAATTAAAGTTGTTTTTTTACCTCCCAATACGACGTCAAAATTGCAGCCAATGGATCAAGGCATAATTAAAAATGTAAAGCATCATTACCGAAAATTTGTTATGCAAAAGAATTTGAAACGAATGGAGTCGAATGAAGAAATGACATCTATTACTTTGTTAGAAGGTATAGAAATGTTGGATAAGTCCTGGAGAGCTGTCTCACAACTTACAATTGCTAATTGTTTCAGTCATGCAGGATTCAAAAATGGTAAGCTAAATTAAAATTTCAGACTTTGTTTAATCTCACACTCTTATTTTCATTAATAATCTTATCTCACAGAAGCTTACAATTTTAATCTTATTTTACAGAATTTACAGTAGACAATACAAATATCGAAGAAGAGGAAAATGTGCCAGATACTATTCCAATTGAATGGATAAAGTATAAGCAGCATATTCCAGATATTCGTGATTTAAGCTTTGAGGATTATGTCAACGTAGATTCTAAAATTGTAACAACGGATTACCCTTCTCAAATTGACATCATCAATGCTAGTCAAATTCAAGATGAAAAAGTGGAGTCAAGCGATGAAGAAGAAGATGAAGTAAATGATAATGTGGAAATACCTATATCGACAATGCAAGCATCTAATTACTTATCAAAGCTTCGAAAATATGCGCATGTACAATGTAATGTCCCCGATGAGGTTTTTTCGGCTCTATATACGCTTGAAAATTTTATAGAGAAAGAATCTTTACATAAGACGAAGCAAACAACTTTGACTAGTTACTTTTTTAAAAATGTGTAACTTTAAATCTGACATAAAGATATAAAATTTAGATATTAAAAGATATTAAATACAATTTGTATACAATTAAAAAAATGATACTATTTATTCACGAAAGACCCTAAAATTATGAACATTCGATAACTCAAACTTTTCGATAACTCAAAGTTTTTTCGGTCTCCCTTCGAGTTTGTCTTATCGAGAGTTGACTGTATATAAAATATGGCAGTGACTAAAGATCCGGTTAGCCGGAACTATAAATGTGGCTAAAGATCCGGTTAGCCGGATCCTTAATCTGTACAGTTATAGTTCCGGCCAATATTTAAATATATAATATATATTCTTATTCTTTATCCGACAAAAAAAGAATGAGCCAAATCAGTTAAGATTTACTCGAGTTATTCAATTTTATCGAAAAACAGCCGATATTTCGAGAATATATATTCGCGGTTTTTTGCTTTTACTTGGCGGCGATTCTCTACAGCGAATCTTCATAAACCTATTTTTCGGTTAATAAATAAAATAATGTGAAAATTAGAAAAAAAATTTCTTTAATAAAAAAAAGTTTTTTTATTTAGATTTTTTAATATTTTTTGCGATCAGACTGTAAAAATATACTAATAAACCCATTTTTAGTTAATTATATCAAATAATGTAGAAATTAGAAAAAAAAAATTTTTTAAATTTTTTTTTAGATTTTTTAATATTATTTTTGTGATCAGACTGTAAAAATATACTAATAAACCCATTTTCAGTTAATTAGATCAAATAATGTGAAAATTGGAAAAAAAATTATTTTTTCAAAAATTTTTTAGTTTTTCCTTGACAACGCTATGGCCATTATTACATAGCAAGTTCTCTATATTTTTCCTGTAATATTCGCGTTAAAATACACCAGTATGCCAAATTTTAGCCCTCCATGTTGAATAGTTTAGAAGTTAGGGGGGGGGACACGATTTGGCTACGGACACAAGAGTCTCACCAATAAAGTATTCACATCGACAAACACACTAACAACGATACGCATACATAAACGCAGTGTATAAGAGTTCATATACAAATACATAATTCACGATACTGTGGAAATATGAGAGCTGTCTCATATACTAAACAAACAGATTCTTCTGAGCTTGTGAGATAGGTGAAAATGTATTTAATAATGTTTAAAACCAAAAATAAAAATTATATTTTATTAATAAAATACCAAACATTATATTATTTTTTGAAGAACAATTTTTATTTGACACCTTAAAAAAACTCATAAATAGTTAACACTGTCCAGACGCAATAAATCGTAGTGACGCGTCGTAGCGGATTTGTTACTGCTCAATCAGAGTCGGTTAATTTAGGCAAAACTCATTCTTTTAACTTCGACAATTCTCAACAATTTTTTCTTTTCATTTTTCATGAATTTTCATATTAACTTTATCAAAATTTAAAAATATTACGGACATAAACAGATTTCTAACTACGGAGTTTGAAATATTTGGTTATAATACTTCTTAAAGGCTGTATGAGAATTTTACATTTTTCGTTTAAATACAAACATTTTGAATTTTGTGAAGATTAAACTAAATTATCTTTTCGAATTTATTACTCTTCCTTTTTTTAATTCTAAGCATTCATAAAAGTAATAGCAAAAATCGGCAATATACCAAAATGTTCAACACTTGTAACTAAATTTACTAAAATATGACTCCAAATTATTAAATATTGTAACAAAGTTTCTTTCAGTGTATGGGGTAGTATAACTATATTTTTTTAATATCTGTGATGGCAGCCAGTAGCATAATAATACTATCATGTAACATCATGTTTTTAGCATCAAAATCTTACTATCCATTTCTCTCAGTGTATTACATTTACAATAAATAAAAAATACGAATGTTTAACTTGAATAAAAACTTCAAACCAAAAACTTCAACCAACGGTAAACGAGAGAGTAAATAGAATTGTGTCCCTTTTTGAAGAGTTAAATGGGGATAAATTAACAGACTCTTAGCATCGGTCAAACATTTTTTATCCGCAGTTTCCACAAAAACTTTATGACTTTCTAAAATACGACCCCTGAGAAATGAAAGAGAATCCAGATCCAGGACACGCCACTGATCAAGAGCACCTCGCGACTCAAAAAAAACCTTTAATTGAACAAACCAATTGAACTGATACCCTGGAGACTCCATCGCAAGAACTCTCAGCCTCTCAAAACACAACCTGGGGTACCTAGAATTGTCCATATTTGAAATTTTTAAAATCCAGGAGAGTGTGTGTTTTAAGACTCTAGACTCAAGTCGTAATGATCCCGTCTCCATTTTCACCGTCCAATTAGGTATGTTCAAAGGTAACCACAAAAGCTTGTTTAAAAAATTTAGTTGTACTTTTTCGATTGACTCCAGGTGGAGAGCGCCCCAGACCTGGATGCCGTAAAACAATGTGCCGACAGCCATTCCTTCAAATAGTTTCATATAGGACTTCCAAGAAACTACCCCTAAAGAACGAGCAACTCTCAAGATGCCACCAACAGCAGAATTAGCCGCACTGACAGCTTCAGATGCAACGGGGAAAAAGAGCCCAAGTTAGAAAACATGATCCCCAAATAATCATACTGATTAACGACTTCTATGTGCTCATTACTAAATTTAAAAGCTTTAAACCTTTTAGCTCTAGAATTTCCTGATCTTATGAAGATCATAATTTTTGTTTTTTTCACGTTAACCGTATGCCCATTTAATGCAAAGTATTCTTTTAGCGTTTTTAGTTTTCTTGAGAGTTCCGCAGGGGTGTCAGACAGAAATACAAGATCGTCCGCGTAACTCAAGACCAAAACTTCATTACTGCTACCAATCGCAAGGCCCCTACATCCTTTTTCAATGAAAAATTGATCAATACCCGCTATAAACAACAAAAATAAGTATGGGCTTAGAACTTCCCCCTGTAAAACTCCCTTTGAAACATTTACGTGCTCAGTTTCGCCAAAAGAGGTTCTAATACAGGTAGAAGCAGACATATAAAAACTCTTTAGCACACTAATAATTTTTGTACTTAGTTCCAGTCTATGCAACTTTCCCCATAATATTTTATGAGAGACCGAAGGGAAGGCTCAATTAAAATCGACGATAGTGGCATAAACCGTAGCACCAGGATTTCTTATGTAGATCTGAAGTAATGTATTCAAAGTAAAAAATGTGGTCGAGACAACTTCTTGCCCTACGAACCCCGCCTGTGATTCCGGAATTAGGTTTAGTTCAGTAGCCCATGTTATTAAACGATCACAAATAATTTGCGAGAATACTTTGGCTAAACAATTGATTAAGGTAATTGGCCTAAAATTTTCAGGGTCGTCTACGTCCCCTTTTTTAAATAACATGTGTGTGACCAATTTACCCCAATCTTTAGGAACTGTTTCTGAAGATAAAATTAAATAAAAAAAATATTGCATAAATAAGATTCAATTTTGGGGCAAATTTTTATAAAATTCATAGCCGATTCCGTCAACGCCGGGGGCCTTCCCATTTTTTCAGCGAGACAATGATTTTAAAATTTCGTCAGTAGTTATACAACTGTCTAAAACAGGATGCACTATTCTAAAAGAAGGTAAAAACGTCGAATTAACAATTGAGCTAGGGTACTTATCGTGAAGATATTTTTGCCATGTAGACAGATCAATGTTAACTTGTGTCGTCAGTGTTCCCTTTGCCGCCCTTACTGCTTGCCAAAAAATGCAGAGTTTTTACAATTTACAATTTTATTTAGAAAAGCTTTTCTAAAATTCTTTCTCTTAAAAATTAATAAATCTTGAAAGTTGCGCTTCTTTTTAAGAAAATCATTATTATACTTCTCTGAAAAACCAATATCATTCGCTAATTTCAGGGCCATCGAAAGCTGGCGTTTTACAATTTTGCAATCCTGATCAAACCAAGGCTTACGATTCTGACTCGTTAATTTTGAGGATATTCGAAACATTTTCAAGTCACTTGCGACACAGCACACGGTAGAAGTCAATGTGTAATTCAAAGTATCGACATCCCCCCCCTAAATCGGACATCTCCCCCCTCCAAGCCATACGACTTGTAAAGAGCTCCGACTTCTCCCCATCAAATCGCAGTCTCCCCACTACCTGAAATCCCACTGGAATGTCTCTCTCCCTTTCTGAAGACATATAAAGATAAAGGACTGGGAGATGGTCCGAAAGGGTAGGGAGGTGTCCAACGCGGAGATCGTGACACAATGACAAACTATTGAGTGAGCACCAAATCAGATCTATTACGCTACATCCCTGTGATCCTACAAAAGTAAAATTCGCTGGGTGGTCCCCTTGGGAACGACCATTCATAAGAATAAAATTGCACACCTCCAGAGTATTAACTAAAAGTCGGCCTCTAAAATTTGAAACTGTGTCAAAGGAATCTTTGACACTATTAAAAACAATAGAATCTAGGATATGAGAATTTAATTGATTTAAAACCCCAACTCTGGAATTAAAATCACCCCCTATAATAATCGGGAGATCAGGATATTTTTCTACAACCCCATCTAGTGCTCTTACAAATTCGTCAAAACAAATACAAAAATCAATATTCGGCGAGAAATAAGTTACACCTAAGATAAAAACATTCATATCATATACAACTTTTAACAAAATATGAGAATCTAAAGTTGACAAAATTTCCACCTTATAATAATCAACATTATACGATACCAAAAGTCCCCCCTTCGCTCTCCCAAAGTGATTATTTTTTAAAGCAGGTACAACCATTGACGTGAAGTTCGGCGAAGGATGGTACTTCAAATTTGCATTAGTTGACCAAGTCTCACTAATAGCCAAAATAACGTCGTTTCCAATCTCTTCGTCGATGTCCGAGATATTGTTAAAGCCGTGTACATTCCAAAAAATAATCTTGATATGATTTGGTGCGGTGGTCGGCAGTTTAACATTAAACGAACTCTCACTATTGCAGAATTCCTCGCACTATTCCTCTTCCGGTGATTCCTGCCCTCCGATCCGTTCACTCGAATTTAGCGAATCTTGAATGTTCGTATTAGCAGGTTTTAAGAAATTGTTAAGTAAATTATTTTTACGCGCAGCGATTATATCCTTTTTAACTTTAGAAGGGCGTCCTACCGGATTAGGACTTTTCTTTCTTTTAATCTAAATCGGGGTTGATGAAGATGCATTGGCACCGTAGATAATAGACGGCGATGAATTTCGCGATCTACCTGAGACCGATCATTTGAAATAAAGAGATTTAATTTCTTAATTTCCTTGACCTTTGTGAAGACGTCCTTGACCCAACTGGTAGCGATGAATTTAATCATCACAGGGCGGTTACCTACATTTTTACCTAAGCGGAAAATGTCATCCAGCGCAACGTCTGGGATTTGAAGACCAACGCTGGTGAACACATCAGTAACTACATTAAAAAGGTTTCTGTTTATTGCCTCCGAGTCCTGCAGCTTAAACAAAATTATGTTTTTAGCACGATTAGAATTTTTCCGCAATTAACAATCTTTTATCTGGAGAAGTCACTCTGGTTTCGAGGTTGTTAAGTTGATAGCCCATAGACTCAAGTTTATTTGTATTTGAACGAATCTCATTACGCAACTCATTGTTCAATTCTGTAAGCTTATCCATCGATGACAAAAGACTATTCCATCTCTGTTCTTCAAGAGCAGAAGTATTAACGGGGCGCAAAATAGGTGATTGCGACCCTCGGTCCCTTCATCTCGCCGGAGTCGTAATCACCTTTGCTCCCATAATGCGAACATAATTTTTTGTCCAAACTGCATGTAAAGTATAGCATTGAGGGCACGCACGATTAAACGCTCATTTTAGTTAAAAATTAAACTCTATATAAATGTTGACTCTTTGAAGTCTATAATGATAAACGTAGTGACACCTAGTGATTTACCTAGTGCAGGCTATCTAGGTGTCAGAATGACAAGTCTCCTGAAAAAGTGCCAGGACGTTATAATTCAGTTAGTTTAGTTTTGTGTCGACTCGAAACTAAATTAAGTTTGTTAATTTAGTTTCGTGTTGACTCAGAAACTGAAACGAAACTAAACTTTGGAGACGGTCCCTGGTTATATTATTTTCTATTTTGAGCAATAAGCTTTATTTTTATTAATTTCTGCAGAAAAAAACAAAGAATTAACATGCGGGCGTAAAATATTTTCCGCCTGCTTCCCCTACTCCCGGGCAGAATGTGCTACTTTGCGCCCGCCTTAAGTGCCCGAAATGACATTCTTTCCATGTAGGTAGGACAAAAAAACAATTTTCTGTTCTTCAATTCACATAAACACTGCACCTTCTTTATATCACTCAGCAAAACAAAAGTGTTTGCACACCACAAGGGGGAACTGCACAATAATATTGTCAAAAAAACTAATATCACTGCTAAAATTCCAAAACTGACAGAGCACTAATTAATCAAATAAAATTTTCAACAGACAAGAGCTCACGAAATAACGACCTCACTCGACCAAGGCTCGAGAGAGACCTTTAGTAACTCATAATATAATAATTATTATTATTCTTTTTGGCACTGTACCATAACCTCCCAGACAACAAAGTTACTAGCAATACAAGTGAGTTAGAATTCGTGAAAGGAGCCACCCAAAACCTTTTAATTTTTTTTCGTACTAATGTGGTTGTTTTAATAGTATTTTATATAAAGAATCATACTACCAAAGGATTTTGCAAAAAAAATTTTTTGTTAATGTTAATAACTATTCAAAACTTTGAACGTATTTAATTGAAAAATGAATTTTTCAAAAACTTATTGATCGATTTTAATTTTTCGAGTTGCATTTTATTTGCCTTGAAATAAAGTATAACTGACAATATTTTCAGATAAAAATATTTAATTTTAGTGCAAAATGCAATTGTTTATTTATAAACAATTAAAAATAAATAGTGTTCTGGATCATATTTTAAGTTAAAAAAATTACTAAAATGTTCTTAATAAACCACTAAAAAATATCCCGATGAAAAAAATGGCTCGAAGTTTTAAATTGCTTAATTTTAAGCATTTGTGCGCGCGTGCGTTATTGTTTCTGATCGCTGAAACGACTGCGCTTCTCAAAAACTACATTTATATTAGAAATAAATCTCTATAATATTAAAATGTTTCCTAGTCGTTTCGTCGTTTGGTCGGATTCGTCGTTCGGCAACATATATACACTACCGTCGGGAATTATCGGTACGATTGACTTGCTGGCAGTGAAAAGTCAGCGCTGACTTTAAATCAAGATATTTAATTGTAGGGGAAAGATAGAGATTTCAGACCTAGACTGTTTTAAAGCTTATTAAATTCTGCGTCTAATGACATTTAATTTGAATTTTTCTAAACATTTGAACAAATAATATGATATGAAATGTTACGGAAAAAAATTCAATAATTTTCCCATTTTCGTACATCAAGTTTGAACCCCTGCACATTTTTTAATAATGTATTGAAAATTTTGAAATTTTAACAGCATAATCCTTCAATCCTCAGCTTCAATTTAAGCTTTTGAAAGTTAAAAAATATTAATTGGTTCATGAAATATCTTAAACTGACAAGTTCGGCCCTGGAGAAACGAAAGAGTAGGGAGGCGAGAGAACGAGAGATGTTCATCAATGATTGACTAATAGAAAAACATGCTCTCACATTTTTTAAGATATTTCATGAACCAGTTAATATTTTTTAACTTTCAAAAGCTTAAATTGAAGCTGAGGATTGAAGGCTTATGCTGTTAAAATTTCAAAATTTTCAATACATTATTAAAAAATGTGCAGGGGTTCAAACTTGATGTACGAAAATGGGAAAATTATTGAATTTTTTTCCGTAACATTTCATATCATATTATTTGTTCAAATGTTTAGAAAAATTCAAATTAAATGTCATTAGACGCAGAATTTAATAAGCTTTAAAACAGTCTAGGTCTGAAATCTCTATCTTTCCCCTACAATTAAATATCTTGATTTAAAGTCAGCGCTGACTTTTCACTGCCAGCAAGTCAATCGTACCGATAATTCCCGACGGTAGTGTAGATATACATCGGTTCATCGATCGGCAACATATAAAACATATACATAAATACAGTAGTATACACATGTATACTAACACATATCCACACAATACATACACATGTATACTCACACGTATGCACTCAATACATCTACATGTATACTTACACATGTACACTAAACACATACACATGTATACTCACACATATACACACAAACATACACATGTATACTCACACATATACACTAAACACATACACATGCATACTCACACATATGCACTAAACACATACACATGTATACTTACACATATACACTAAACACATACACATGTATACTCACACATATACACTCAAACATACACATGTATACTCGCATATATAATGTAACCAAAAAAAAATTGTTTTGGCTTTTTCGAAAATAAGTTTAATTTAAACACGTTTTGTTATTGAATTAATTTTAATTTGTATCAAACGAAATTTACTATGCATTGAATCAAAATTATTATGTTTAAATAAAACATAATTTTTGGTTGACTGTATGACTAAGATAATGATGTTTGATTTAAATATATGTGGACGCCCGCATGAAAAGGGACCACTTTAGCACTATTGGACTTATTTATATGGGCGAATTCCTGACAAAATTTTGAAAATTTTGGGTGGTCTTACAACCTTTTTGGTGAAAAATTCGATGAGTTACAGAATTTTAAAGTTTGGAGTATCAAAAACGTCATTTCGAGAAAAACGAAATCAAAGATTGTAATATGAATATCTTTGATCCTTCTGGAAAGTTATATAGATAAGAGTTAATCTAAGTCTAGTACACCCTTAAGATAAAAAATCAATAGGTTTCGAATTCCCCCCCCCCCTCATTTTTTAACAATGACAAAATAATGGATCTCCGACAAAGTGGTCCCCTTTCATTTTTTTTTCTAACAACGAAATAAAATACTTAGAGAGTCAATAAATTAATAATAATTGCATGAATCGACGTGTTAGACCCTGTAGATGAAGAAAAAAGAATAAAAAAAATTTCGATATTTTTCTTCAAAATTAGTAAATTGCGAATATCTCAGAATCTAGGACCGACAAAGTGGTCCCTTTTCATGCGGACGTCAACATATTGTTTTCTCAGGGAAAATGTTATTTTATTTTTTTTATAATATTTATTGCTAAATGAATTTTTTGTAACTTTTTAAACAAAATTTTATTTCTTCTAAATGAATAAACGGATTGAAATAAATCAAGCTTGAATATTAATGAGATAAGATATACTTTCGTTTAGAATTAAAAACTTTTTAAATTGTTTATTTTTAAATAATTATTTAACAAATTTGTTATAAATAAATTTTTTTTAATTTTCTTTGCCTTTGAAAAATTTGATAAAAATGTCAACATAATTGAATCTATTAGAAATCAAAATGTATAGTGCAACAAGACTATACTTAGTTTTTAATCAATTTTATGGTTACATAAATGTTAACTGGAGAGTATTTTGTTTATTTCGTAAATGCAAACAATGTTTTAATTCAGAAAAACATCAAACTCGCATCTCCGCTGCAATATAATTTTGATTGTAACTTTTCAAAAATTGTTCCTCGAATATATCTTTTCAACGAATTTTGATTTCTTATAGTTTTAATTTCATGTTGGAATTTTCAAAAAAAATTTAAAAGACGCAGAACATTAAAAAAAAATTATTTTTTTATAAAATTAAATAATTGTTTAAAAGCAAACTCTTTAAGAAGTCTCTAATACTAAACGAAAGTATAATTATTTTATCCTCTTTATTATATCCCCGCTTGATTCATTTAAATCGGTTCATTCATTTAGGAGAAATAAAATTTTATTTAAAAACTTGCAAAAAATTCAATTTGCCGTAACTTTCATAAAAAAATATTTTTATTTATGTTTTTTAGTAAACACATTTCTAAAGTTAAATAGAAATGTTTTTTCAGCATTTCGATTTAAAAAATATACTTTTTATTTTTAGGAAAAATTTCACGAATTCTGACCAAAGTAATTCGAATTTGCTAAAAATATTGCTAAATATTCCATACTAGAAATTGATTTTTTCTGAACCTTTTTGAGAAATGAGCATATTGGGCCCACTATTGCTATTTTTGTAGTGAAAAATACTAATAGTAATTATTGCAGTATTCACTTTCGAAAATTGCATTAAGAATTTTAATTTTTACATCGTCATTGTAATTTTCATTAAATTTTGTATTACTTTTTACATTCAGTATGTTGTAAATATTACTTGTAGAAATTTTAAAGTTTTACTTTTTAACTTTTTGCTCGAAAAAGTAGTAATCCGTATCGCTATATATTAAGGTTATATATTGTTATAATAATCATATATGCTAATACTCCCAAAGTTCTATATTTCAGAATGTGCAATTTTAGTTTTACATTAAATTATTTATAACATTTATTGAAATAATTCTTTCTTATTTTGTACAAAATGAAAATAAGAAATGTAAGAATAATAATCTGATAATTTAATAATTAAAATAAATAATTTTAAATTAAATATACTGTCCCTTATTATTATTATTATTATTATTTTTTTTTTTTGCTTAGGGAATTTGGGAAATCTGCCTACAGATACCTTGGATTCCGCACTCCAAGGTTATGTGGGGTTGGTATAATAACAAATCAAAATAAAGAAAAAATAAATAATATAGTAAATTTAGAATACTGGCGACCTACTGCCAGCTCGACCGACTAAAACCCGTAACCCTTCTTTTGGAGCCCTTTACCCTCCCTCGGAACTGTCGTAAGACTTTAGCCTTCGAGGGATTATTATTATTATTATTATTATTATTATTATTATTATTACAGTAATATTATTGTAATATTTTAGTATAAAATTACAATAATCTTACAGTAAATTTTTCAAAGCAAAATTAATTTAACATTCCAGTACTATTACTCGAGCATGTAAGGTAGTTTTACGTTTTTCTATTATGGTAATATTACAGAGTAATGTTAAGATAAAATTAGAATAATTTATAATTTAGAAAATAACATTTCACCAAGCTGGACTCGAACCCTGAACCTTGTGTACAGCAAGCAAGAGTCTTACCAGTGAGCCAATCTTACTTGAACTTATTGAACACAAGGTTCATGGTTCGAGTCCAGACTTGGTGAAATGTTTTATTTCTAAATTCTAAAATAGAAAATTATTCTAATTTTATCCGTATATAATATTAAAATTACAATAAGATCACAGTGTAACATTTCCATTAATTTACCGTAATTGTACAATATAATATTACCTCCAGGCGGACATTTTGATATTTCAGTAAGATCACTGTAATATTACAGTGCAGATTACGAATCTCTAGTGTAATATTACAGTGATGTCACTATAACCTTACGTGCTGTTTGGGAACTGTTTTGCAATTTTTCCATAAGCGTGTAATATTAAAGTAATGTTACTGTCATGTTACAGTAATATTAATGGATAATGTTACCCATCAGACAGTAAAAAAGATATTAAATTTTTTTTAAATGTAAATACAATAGTAAAATTTAATATGACTATAATATTACTGTAATGTTACGTTCATATATGGGAAAGGGATATATGCGTGTAACTGATATTTTGTTTCATAGCGTTTGCTTTTCGAGTAAAAACTAAAAATCTATACAAAGTAGTAATAATTGCTCTGATAGATAATAAAAGTTGCTTCGCTCAAAATATTAATTGCTCGGGACATTTTAAATATTACTCGGCTTTTAATAACATTTATTAATTTTATTAATAACATTTTAGTTTAACATTTAATTTTAACATTAATTAATAACATTTATTATTTTTAATAACATAAATTCAAGAACCGGTTGGACGCTCGGACGACACGCGCAACTCTGGGCTCCTCACTGCTACCCGACTGGTACTAGCGCGTGTCGTCCGAGCGTCCGACCGGTTCTTAAATTGGAAGCCTTAATTGTAGACCTATATTCAGTAGCTTATAAGTCCGAAAATATTGAGTTTAAGAAAAAGTTGTCAAAGAATGAAAGTTTTGGATTTATTTCGACTTTTAATAAATGTAAACAAAATTTTTTTTTTTAAATTAAGTTTTCCTTTTAAAATATACGTTTATTTTTGGATTCCAGTACTGCACATGTTCTAAATCAATTTATATTAATATAATATAACCTACAGTTAAAAAAAATAATTTGTTTATTAAAAAAAATTTTCTTTTTCATTTCTTAAAAGTCAAAATAAAACTAAAACTTTCATTCATTGCCAACTTTTTCCTAAAATCAATATTTTCAGACTTTCAAAATATGGGGAATATATATGGGTGATTCTCCAAAAAACCTCATTTTGCATGTAGTCAAGATTTTCTAAATAATTATAATCATTTGGAAAAATAGCAAGTCATATTTCCATATTTTATCACATTTTCTAAATGTTCTGCAAGAAAAAGTTGTGAAATTTTATTGTTTAATACATTTTTAAAATATTTTACCACCTCAAAATTGGTTTTATAACCTGTCATCTAAGTGTTTTTCATTTTTTCAATACGTAAAACAATTATCTAAAACATGAAAATAGATTCTTAAACAATTTTTTCCAAAAGTTAATTTTCTGAAATATAAATAAAATATGTCGTGTAGTTTTTTTAAATATAGAAAATAAAATTTGTCATGTAGTACCGCGTCATTCCTCTCACTCGTTAAATATTATCCAATATTTTTGCTGTGGGTAGAGATATTGATTAATTATTGTGATCAATATCTAAATTAACATCTCCAATATTAATTTCTTAAGTTACTTTTTAAAAAATGTCATTATTTTGCGTTAAAACAATAAAAATTGAGACATAAGCAGAGATTCACAACCTTAAGCGTCATTCCTCTCACCCCTAATAAAAACAATATTAATAAACATAAATTGATCACAAATTTTTTTCACATAAAGTTATTCTTTATAAACATGATAGGGCATTCTAAGTTGGAGGAAAATTATTTGTTAATTAAATAAAATTAAAAAATGTTGAAATTGTCATTCCTCTTACTTTTTTAAATAAAAAATTAAAAATTGATATGATTGTCGATTGTTTACAAACTGCCAGTGAAAAGTGAACCTAAAATGTATGAAAAATAATTTTTGCTAATTGTTAAAAGAGATGTTTGATAACTGTAAGTATTTCAAAATCTATAAAATTTATAGAGGTGGTAGATTTTTGAAAGCTCAATATATATGACTGCATTAATCCATAAATAATAATTTTTTTTCTTTTCTGTTTGTAACTAACAAAAGGAGTATTTCGGGAGAATTACCCATATATGTAAGTAGAAATATATTTATTTTATAATTAGAAAATTAATACTTTAAAATTAACTACAAGTAGGTAAAAATAAAATATCAATATTTTAAATAACTAAATCTTAATTTATGAACAAATGGAAATGTTGAATAACAAATATTTCAAAGCAAACAAATAATTTTTAAAAAGAAAATTAAAAAAATTATTATTTACATACACATGTATATTCACACATAAATTCATAACACATACATATGTATATATTTAAATAAAATTTTTTTCATATATATTATCAATGGAGATGCTATTTAATAAATTTATATAAGTAGAAATAAACAAGTAAAATGTCTTTCGAGCGAGCGAGGACAACGACGCTAGTTTATTTTAACGTAATTTTTACTCAAGTAACAAACTTAAAATAGTGAAAAGAAGTAACAAGTGATGTACAAGGTGGTCACAAGATGCCATATTTTTCACTCAAAGCAGTAACAAAAAGTCATAACCAAGAAGTAACATTTAGTTGTCTCAGGTGTCACAATTCAGTAACATTTTTCAGCAATGTTTTAATAACAGATAACCTTAAAAAATTTAAGTGCATGAGTTTGTTGTTCGTTAAATAAATTACTGTTTTAGTAAAGACATGAACTATATATAGTAAAATAATGTATTACATCTCAATTTAATATAACTTGAAATTAACGGTGTTGGATGGTCTCTTAAGTTTCTCGATAATGTGCGACTAATAGTTATCACACAACAAATACGACACTGATCGGTTTAAATGACTCAAAATTGGTAAACATTTATTTTTTAACAAATTTACCTCTGTTCATAGGCACTTTTTACAAAATATGACAACTTACATTTGAAACAAATGTTTTTAAATGTCTGAATTCAAAAAATTTTGGTAATCCATACAGAAAAACGGTTGCAGCATTGTAATTACCATAGCTATGTAACGCGAATCATTTTGACAGCTGAGCCTTTACGCTCCCTGCTTGCTTCTGCCCTCTAATGGCAAAATTCCACAACTAATCAAAATTCATAAGTACGTATTTCAATATAAATAAACTATTTTTAAAAAATTTCTCATTAATTCTAAAGGTTATTAATTTTAAATAATTTTTTAAGATAACTAAAAACTAAAACTTAATTTTTTAAACCTTCCGGTCCCTGCCGGAAGAATAGACTAAAATTGTACTGGGGAATTAGTACTGAGAGCTCAATCTACTTAAGTCAAAATTTGCTGCGTTTTAGCACTGAATTTATACTAGGAAAAATTACATGCAAAAGGGTCGCTATAGATGGTGTTTATGGCTTAACCGTCATTAAGTTGAAGGACAAATATTTCTTTGTTAATGTTAAAAATAATTTTTATTTATATTTCAACATTATATTTGTTTTTCATGAACTCAGATTCTTTACAAGTAATTATAATATATGCTAAATGTTTATGTGAATCAAAATTCAAAAATAATATTTGTTTTTACGTAACAATTAGGGTTTGCAAGATAGTTTATAACTTTTTTAAATAATAATTTTTTATAATGAATTTTAGATATTTGTAATCATAAAGCTTTACAGATTTAAATTCTTTTGTTTTAAAAATTGAATTATTTAAATTGTAAACTTTTTAAGTCATAAAAATATAATCCCATACAACAATAGGCTTTTGGGTCTATTGTTAAAGCAGCTGGGGTTGCAATATAAGTTTAAAACTTAACGGGAATTTCATTGAAAATTTTGTTAACCTCTGTTATTTTCACTTCCAGACTGTTAAAAATGGTTTGTTGACATAACCTACATTTTAAACTATTGTTAAAGGACTTTAAAAATGTCTACCGAAACATTTAAAAAAATCAGACTGAAATTGTACTGAGGACAGTACAATTTCAGTACCTTTTCAGTCTATTCTTCCGGCAGGGGTTTGACGGTGTTTTGCAAAGTCGTATGATTTCTGTCAAAATGTTTTCAGTTCATGACATATGAGAACATTCGTATGTCATGAACTAAGAATATTTGATAGAAATGACACGACATTTCAAAATTCCTTTATACCAGAAGGACAGAATTAATGCATCTGAGTGTAACTGTTGTGCCGTGGCCTACCACCTCTGTTTACTTTAATTTATTTTTTTAAATAATAAACAAAACAAATAAAATTATACCCACGAAGTAGTATAAGGAGACCTCACGCCACATAAAAATCTGCACACATTAGGGGAACAGAGATCTCAGAGATTGCACCACTAGAAGAGGTTGCGCCTCTGTGGTTAAAGTATTGTACTGAGTATTGTACTGACATTTTTCGTCTGCTACTGTATATGAACATAACCTACAAATTAAAGAAATACGACGAAGTGTAATGGCGACCATGGCTTACATTTCAGCCGTAATGGCGCAACCTCTGCTAGTGGTAATTAAAAAAAATAGATATTCATTTTATCGAATCATATATGTATATACAAATCAGTGTTTAATATTTATGCTGAATTACCACCAGGAGGTAAATTCAAAGTAGTCTGCGCAGAAGGCTACCGCGTCTCAGGACTTGTTCAGTTTGCTCGGCCTCTTTCGGAAAACCATATTCGTGCGTATTCGGCCACTACCGAATATAATAGTGGCCCCCACTACTACTACTACCCCCACTACCGGAGTTGGACCTCCTGTTTCTACGAGGAGAGACTTTTAGTTAGAAAAATTATTTTATTGTATTTTGATATTTCTAATAAAACGTAAGAATTTAGGGATAATCGAGGTATAGTTAGTAGAATTCTAATAAAGATTATGAAAAGACATAGTCAACGTCACTTTTGGTAATAAGTCTTAAAGTTTTTTGAATCTTTTCTAAAGCTTTATACTAAAAGTGAAGATTAGGTGACGCTACATATATATAGCATGTATATATCTAGGGGTATACAAAATGCGTTACTAGGCACGTGTATACTTATATAATACATATGTATATAAATTAATATATGATTTATCATAATATTATTACACAATTCAATTGTTTAATCACTAATAACTTTTGAAATGTTTTTAACAAAATACTTTCAAGACGATGATGACGCTCGGTTGTTTGCTGAGTGTTCGCCTAACATTAACTGTCTTCGGTTGTGGACGGAACTGTTCGGAAACCTTCGTGAAAATATTCTAATAAAATTTTGTAAAAATTCAAACTGCTTACCATTTCAGAGCGTGTTAATATTAAAAATAATACAGTATCTACAATTTTTTTACATTTAATAGTTTTCAAAATAGTGGGTTTACAAATAAAAATATCAGAATGTATTATAAATATGTTCCATATTCTCGTATTTGCAATTGTCTTAACATCAAATGATATTCTTTCTAAACTTTTATACTAACTTCTGTTCCCTAAAAATTACAATAGTAGATAAAAAAATAACACTACTTATTATTATAATTAAAAAGTATCATCATCGTACCTCGATTATCCCTAAATTCTTACGTTTTATTAGAAATATCGAAATACAATAAAGTAATTTTTGTAACTAAAAGTCTCTCCGTGTAGTCTTCTTTTTTTTTACATCAGCACATAGTGACATCTGTTAGATGTCAATTGAACTCTTTGGTTTAGAGTTAGATGTTACATATGATAGTTACTTCGATACGGTTGTCGATAAGTGAAGGTGCGCTGAAAGAACGCATTAAGCGCCAACACGACACTTTAACTTTTCGAGCTTATCACTAATTAATATCAATTTATTGACAATAAAAAATTATTTGTAATTATCATAATTTTTAACTAAATAAGAATTTCTTACTGATTTGACCATATAATGTACAGAAAAAGATTTATAACGTCAAATTTAATGCAAATCTTACCTAAGAAAAAATAGCGCTTATTGCGTTCTTTTAGCGCACCCTTCAAGTAATTATCAATTTTTAAAATTAATTTTGATATGAAAAAATAAGCTGCGTGAACGAATGCACTGTGCATCTGTGAGGACTCGAACCCCAGATCATAGCTGCCTGTCGCGGGACCTACGCCTATCAATGCACCTTGCGTTGGCAAGGTATTAACACAGCCAATTAAAAAGAATAATTTGTTTACAAAAAATGTATTAAATAATTACCTAAAAAATAAACTCTTTAAATAGTTTTTAATTCTAAACGAAAGTATATTTTATCCCCTTTATATTTCTGTTTGATTCATTTAAATCGGTTCATTCATTTAAGAGAAATAAAATTTTGTTCAAAAAGTTGAAAAAAAATTCATTTTGCAATAACATTTATAAAAAAATATTTTTATTTCTGTTTTTTGGTATACACATTCCTAAGGCCAAATACAAATGTTTTTTCAACATTTCGATTTAAAAAAATACTATTTTTTTCGTAAAAATTTTACGAATTCTGACCCAAATATAATGGAATTATTCAAAAAATTGTTCAATAATAATTTTTAGGAAAATTTTTCGCCATACTGGATCGGACATTTTGTAAAAGGAAAATTGATAAAACTTTGCTTTCGACGAACTGACAAATAGAAAAAATACAAAATAAGAATAAATCTACAAAATACATAAAAAAGAAAATTATAACGAAACTTATAAAAATAATCCAATAAAATAATTTTTTTGGAAAGAAGTTATTTTTGTTCTTGAGAAAACAAAAATAATTTTACTATTTTTTACTTATTTTCATCTTATAGGTTCCAAACAATGTTAATTAAAGAAATTATTGTCTGCAATAATGTCTACTTTTGTTTATCTCGAGTATAAGAAAGATTTTATTTAATAATATATTTAAATCATTCGAACATGTCAATATATAAAACACTGTATACAAAGTGATGAAAATGAGGCCAATGTGCGGCTTTTCAATAGCAAGATTATTATGTTATCATGCCAACCTGTAGGCAGACAGGCTGTCTGCAGAGGTGTAACCACAGCTTTAGTTATTTTTTTATACTTTCAGTTATGTTAGGTATAGTTACCTAATTCAACACTTCTGGGTACGATTTTGTATAATTCCACTTTGACAATGACATTGATTTTTTACTTTGAGGTCTATTAAATATATATTAAAGTGTAACAAAAATTTTATTTAAAAATTTATAACAAAATGTCCGCTATAAATAATTTATATACCAGTGTAATCGATTTTTACTATGAAATTATTTCATAGTAAAAATCGATTACACTGGTCGACACGAAAAATGATTTAAAGATAAGACAATGATATTCTCATAGGATTTTCATCGCTGGAACACAAATATAACCTCCAAAAGTGCCCATCACGTCGAGATTTTGAGAAAAATGGACTCAAAGTTTCAAAAACCCTGTTTTTGACCTATTTTGACTACTTATAGAAAATGACGCTGACGTGCTAGAAGTCTCTAATTAGGCTTAAATAAAAGCTTGAACTGTCAACTATAAGAATCAAATCCAAAAAGTTCTGAATCAGTCAAAAATTTTCATTTAGCGGGTACACTATGGCACTCTTATACTTATTAATTTTATTTGCGCTACTTATTGTTATTTATCATTTATGGGCTTGCTGAATGTTGCTGATTGAATGTAAGATCGTTATTAAACAATTCAAAGTGACGAACATATAAATTTTCAAAATTGATGGATTTGACTGAAACTTGGTATTTAGAGGTTTTCAAGGTCGATGATTACGAATCTTAAATCAAAATTAAATAATTAAAAATGGTGGTTTCAAAATTCGTATTAATTAGCGATCCTAAAAATACACGCGTTATTAAATAAACCAAAAACAGGGTTACAGTAAGACCCATAGTACACTGCAAAAAACGACGTCTAAAAATAAGACGTTTATAAAAAATAAGCGTCTTAAATGAAAAACATAACCTCTAAATATATACATTTTAGAAAGCAAATTAGACGCTTAAAAACGTCTAAAAACTGACAACATATACGTCTTAAACAATAAGGTAAAAGTCCCAGTTATTTAATGTTTTCACAATGTTGTCCCTATTATGGAACAGTATTACAAAAATAAAAATAAATGGAATTACAATTGGTGATAAGAATATTCTAGTCATTTCAATAAATTTTACACGATATAACGTGATTACACGATATAATATTTTTTTTATTTCATAAAAAATATACATTTTAGGGCCTAAATACTGTTCACTAAATACCAAACTTTCAATCTATACCCGAATTATTCATATTAACGCTCCTAATTCCAAGAAATTTATCATAGAATTTTAGTTATTATTAGTTATTATTAGTTATTATTATTAGTTATACCTTACCCTTAGTCAGGGTAAGGTTACGCCCAAGAAGACTAGAAACAGGAGGTCAAACAAATGTATTTATAAAAAAATTATTAAGGCTATGATATTGCTCGAAAAAAGTGTTTTCCCGTCTGTCGTCTCACTTCTAAATATAATTAAAGATATCTCGTTCTGATTGATTAGGATAATTAGGAGATTTCATGCTGATCTATGTATCGTTGGTCAAGGCGCTAATTCTAGGTAGTGACCGCGGCTTGAACTTACAAAACGTCTCAACCACAAATTACACCATTTTCAATCGTTAATAAAATAATTTTCTAGCGAAATTATTATAAAAATGAAGAGGAGCACACCTCGGAGAGTCTCCATCTATCATGTCTCTAAATATGGAGCCGAAACATTTTATCCTCTCAAAATAAGAGCGCGATACCAAACCGTTAAAACTCCAGTTTGTCCAAAGTTTAAAAAATTTTTTCAATTATTTTTCAAAATTTTACAAAATTCCGAGAGGAGTGCCAGTCCCAGAGCGTTTCTCTATATATTTACCAAATATTCCCGACTCAAAATATACTTTTCTTTTTAAATGAGACCGCGATCAAAAAACCATTTATTCTCCTAACTGGCCATAAATAATTTAAAAAAAAAACTTTTTAAAAACTCTCTAATTCAAAACGATATAGTATGTTTTATCCATTTTATATTCCCACTTAATTCATTTAAATAGGATCATTCATTTAGGAGAAATAAAATTTTAATTTTAAAATTCATTTTGCAATAACTTTTATAAAAAAATATTTTTATTTCTATTTTTTGGTAGATACATTCCTAAGGCCAAATAAAAATGTTTTTTCAACATTTCGATTTAAAAAATACTTTTTATTTTTTGTGAAAATTTAGTTAAGTTTGCCGGAAATTATAAAGAGAGAGAAAACTCTCTAGATAAGATTGAGAAAAGAAAATATCAATGAGGAATATGAGGAAACAAGTAGAAAAAAAACAAAATTTCGAGAGTCAGTGGCTGTCAAGTCGACTAGAGTAAAGTCGAGGTGGCGATAGGTGAGCTAAAATAACCGTACGGCTTTCTAAAAGCAGATAAACTACAAGAAATCGTGTCGTGATTAACGCTAAGAACACGAAATTTAAATAGTACAAAAATCATCAATTTGATACAAAAATTCCAATTTAAAATTTTTTAAAATACAAGACTCGACAATTTATCCCCAATTCATCAAGAAACAAAAATTTATAAGAAGACAATAAAAAGGAAAAGAATTTAAACTTTCAAAAAAATTTCCTTCTTTTAATTTTAATTATAAGTTTTTTTAATAGGAAAAAAAAATCATTAAATTTGAAACAAAAAAAAGTAATAAATCCAAAAAGTGAGTAAAATTTTGGAAGATGGTCCAACAGATAGATAATATATGTATAAAACACTTAATCCTGACCTCAAAATATAAACAGAACTTACATAGAGCTACAAACGCGAGGCTTTGTACGGATATGAACTTGAAGTTGCTATGCCAGTTGATGATATTTTGGCTCTGAAATATTAAAAGACTTAAAGGAGGGCTCTGTTTTGTTAGCATATATTCTTATAAATTTCCTAGTGTTAAAATAATAATGAAGCTAAGTTCAATCCTTTTTTTGATATTATTAAAATATTTATAAAATTACTGTTAAATCCTCAGGAAAAATTATTCCCTAAGAATGTTGAGCGAGATAAAAGTTAAACACTAAGTGGACAATAAACTACATTGTAAAGATACAAGGTTGATTGAAACATTTGTCGTTCGGCCAAAATCTATGATTAGATTTTAAGTAGAAACCTTTCTATAAAGGGTCGAAGTGCTTAAGTACCCTAATATTAAAAAAGTTGTATCAGATAAAAATACACCAAAAGAAATTTCTCTTAAATTGTGAAGATAAAATCAAAAAAGAAAATACTTTTATTGGTAAAAATTCTATTTCTTTTTAAATATTGTAAATAGAACAATTTTATTCTCTATTTCTTGAAAAGATTTTGTAAGTTCATCAACCCTTTGATCAATTAGGTGAGAGAAATTTAGTTTTCTATTTTTTGTAAAGTTCGCGTAGGTAGAAATTTATTACTGTTTTTTACTGTAAATTTCTTAAAAGCTCGATTTAAAATTAAAATTATTTTTATTTATGTTTCTTGCTTACTTTTACGACGCTCCAAATAGCATATTATAAAATAATGTGATTTCTCTTAACCTCTCTATTTGAATTTATAACGAATTCAAATTGTTATTAAAATTAAATTGAAGTTTTCTGTTTCTTTGTTGAAGAAAAATAGTTACAAATAATTGTAATTTTTAATGGTGAGAGAAAAGTACAATTTAGTTTTTCCATTCGAAAGTAACTACTTTTTGATTTAATTTACGATGGAAACCAATAGAATACGATTGACAACTTTAAATGGACACAAACTCCTCTTTAGGATCGCGATTGTCATGACTCATTAATTAACAAAAATAGGAGTCATCCGAAGAAGAAAAGTCAAAGCAAAAAAGAAAAAAGAAACACTAAAAAAAGATTTTTCTTTTTCACATCGTTTCACGTAAATATATCCTAAAGATAATTTCGTAATATGTGAAGAGACACTGTAAAACCACCTACCAACGAAATGGTAAAGAAATCGGATACGTGTGTACAGGGTCGGCGAACATGACAAGAAACACAGAGGGTGTTCCATTTTTATAACTTGATTTTTTTAATAAAAGGTATTGATTTTCTTCTTTTTAGAAGCAAAGTTGTCCAGCATTTTATTTAACGTATATACAATTAACATTTAAACTTACTAGAAACTTGACGTTCAAGCTAGTTAGCTTAGAATAAGAATTTTAGAATTTTAGAATCGTTAGAATTTTTTTAAGGTAGTTAACTTGAACTTTAAGTTTCTAGTAAAATTAAATGTTAATTGTATATCCGTTAAATAAATAACAACTTTGCTGCTGAAAAGAAGAAAGTCAATACCTTTCAGTAAAAGAAATCAAGTTATAAAAATGGAACTCCCTCTGTGTTTTTTCAATTGCATGCAGCCATAGCTAAATTTGATAAAAATTTGCTCTACGTACTCGTTAAGAAAACTCGTCCTAAAGTTTCTTAATGAGCTTGCTGCAAACTTGTAGTGCAAGTTTTCTGCAAAAAAATTAATTGTGTTAGAACATCAATTTCTGTTTGACCCTTAGTTCCCACACTGGCCATTTGAACCTAAAGATTCTTTGGTTCTTTGGGACGTAAAAGATAATCATTATTGAAAAGAAGTAATCCATTTCGTAAATTACTTTCTTGATTCTCTTTTTTAACAAGAAATTTTTGTCAGACTAAACTTTTTTGATAATAGTTTGTCCACCCAGAATTATTTGCGGACGACTTTTAATCGCTTGAGGAATCATTGGTATCTTTCCAATAATTATGAGTCCTGCACTATTAAAGTCACTTACACCAATAAACGGCAACAAAATCCTTATCATTGAGGAGTCGCTCTAGCTGTTTTGCAGTGACTTCCTCGATGACTGGATCGGCTTCCCTTTGAGATGATGCTCGTACATGATCACCACCACTTCGTGTATGGCTTCCTCCTCGTGACGACTCATGCTGATCCTGCTTCAATCCCCTTGTTGAGGTGCTCGATGATGATAATGCTGCATCGCTGAATCCAACACCCGCGTTACCTAACCAATCCACTGGTGTTAACACCAAAAACGTAATTAACAGCAGTGTCGTTATCCTTGGTAAAGGATGTTGTCTTCTGCCACAGCATCCGCACTGGCACCCGCACTGTGCCGTCGAACCGTCGTTCGTCGTCGACATCGCCGCACTAACTACTTAACGCGGCAACAGCCGCTGAGCTATTTTCGATTTGCTTTTCGGACACAGTCTTAGTCTTGGTCATGATACAAAAGGCGGAGAGTCGACGAAACCACGATTTTTGGTGGCAATGCCGGATCTTTTACCCCCACCCAATTGAATACAGTCTAAAATCCGCTTTTATTTATAAGTGTATGATAGGCTAAATATTTCGGTGCAATTGCAAACGAAAATCCTAACAAACAAGTATTTTTGTATGACGCGTGATACAGTATAAACATTCTAAGGATGGTAGAACATTTTCCACGGACGTGTCAAACATAATCCAAACGCCAGTCAAATGTGTGTTTATGTTAATTCGCTTCAAGTTCAACCTTCACGTTGTCTTGAAAATTGGCACATTCGAATAATTTCTCGGGGAAATTATTATGTCAAATAAAAAGACTAATGTGGTTTGAAAGGACATTTTTTAATTTCCGAAAGAGAATTTTCTTATCATGTAGTGATTTTACTATTCACGTTACGTCATTGTTTTTTGAATTTTTATTTTAAATTCTCATCTACTTTGTACGTCATACATCGTCATGTGTGTGAGGTAATTCCGTTGGCGTGACGTCACCTTACGTAACATGTCCCATTAAAATGTTTATTAATGTGAAGGCAAAGACTAATTTTTCTTATGCTAAATTTAAACTCAGTGGAATAGAGTGATGTCGATTAATGACTTATTTCGCAAATGCTTCTGTTTATTCGGTACTAATTATTTTTGAAAAATGAGTTTCTAGTTCTACATGATTGTATATCAAATTATTTAATTGTAGTATTTCGGTTCACAGGCACATTATTTATTTTGACCTAAAACAAAATCAAACGGTTTTTAGAAATTCTTATTTTCTGTTTGTTGTGCTCACACGGAGAGACTTTTAGTTACAAAAATTACTTTATTGTATTTCGATATTTCTAATAAAAAATAAGAATTTAGGGATAATCGAGGTACGATGATGATACTTTTTAATTATAATAATAAGTAGTGTTATTTTTTTATCTACTATTGTAATTTTTAGGGAACAGAAGTTAGTATAAAAGTTTAGAAAGAATATCATTTGATATTAAAACAATTGCAAATACGAGAATATGGAACATATTTATAATACATTCTGATATTTTTATTTGTAAACCCACTATTTTGAAAACTATTAAATGTAAAAAAATTGTAAATACTGTATTATTTTTAATATTAACACGCTCTGAAATGGTAAGCAGTTTGAATTTTTACAAAATTTTATTAGAATATTTTCACGAAGGTTTCCGAACAGTTCCGTCCACAACCGAAGATAGTTAATGTTAGGCGAACACTCAGCAAACAACCGAGCGTCATCATCGTCTTGAAAGTATTTTGTTAAAAACGTTTCAAAAGTTATTAGTGATTAAACAATTGAATTGTGTAATAATAGTATGATAAATCATATATTAATTTATATACATATGTATTATATAAGTATACACGTGCCTAGTAACGCATTTTGTATATCCCTACACATATACATGCTACCCAAGTAGAAATGTAATACTGGCATTGTACTGACCCAGTACTGACTGGCAGTATAGCAGTACTGACTCCAGTACTAAATCAGTACTGGGAAATCCCTGGCTGGTCCATTTTGTCCAAGTTTTCAATACAATATGAAAATATTCTTTAGATTTTTCTTTCGGTTTATTCAATACACTAGTATGTTCACCAAATCAGTATGATACATTAATATAAAATCCCTATACTATCGAACAAATGTTACATTGTAAATGCAATATTTTTCTCATTTAAAATTGAACAGCCAGAACATAGAAGGACATATAGCCCATTTGAATAACATTGGCTATATCCCAAGTAGAAATGTAATACTAGCATTGTATTGACCCAGTACTGACTGGCAGTATAGCAGTACTGACTCCAGTACTTAATCAGTACTGGGAAATCTCTGGCTGGTAACGCTGTCCAGTACTGATTTTTTACCGGCAGTCAGTACTAAGTCAGTACTGAAATATCACTGGCAGAACACCGCCTAATTACTGATTCGCAGATAAAATTTAACAAATTTGGAAAATGCTGTAACGCGTTCTCTAAAACAAAATTTACCTTTAGAACCTTGTATTAATTTGTTATTTGATTATTAAAGAAGAGGGAGTAATTTATTGAGTACTAATAATTATTATTAATATTTCTGTAGTAAATAAACTTTTATGAGTATCAATTAAAATGTAAATAATTAGCAAAATTCCTTTTATTGAAATAAGTTTTTAAAAAAAATTTCTTATTTTTCTCATTAATTTAGACAATCTTATTTATTTAAATTAATTACTAAATTATTATTATTGTTTATAATTATTTAAATTTATATTTTATGTAACACTGTTGAGAATTATACACTAAACACTTAGAACTAAGACGGAAAAATATCGCACGCACGGGGGATCGAACCCTAGACCTCGAGGACGCAAGTCGAATACACTAACCGCACAGCCACGCAAGCTTGAGAGTATATTTTTTTAAACTTCCTTTTGAGTTATACGAAGGATATAGACACTGCTATAATAATGAATTTACTGTATAATATATTTATTTTAAGAAAAATTATTATAAATATATGTTCTATATATTTATATACATTTTAACAAGACATTACATATTAATTAATAGGTATAGCATAAAAATATGGTAAAAATTATTTATTTAATTATTTATTTAAATAATAATAGAAAAATGTATATATTTTTACATTTAAAAAAAATGAAAAAAATTTTATTATTAATAATTTTAATTATTTTAATTATTTTATTATTAATAATATTTTATTATTAATAGTAAAAATAATTAATAAATAATAATTTATTATTATTATGACATATACCTGTTAATTAATAATTAATAATATGTTAATTAAGTGTTTGGCGTTATTGTTGATGAATAATGTTTTTAAAAATATTGGAAAATATTTTAATAGTTAATGAATCAAACGATGTTGTTATTAATAGTGGCCGGTTTAATGCAATTATAACAAAGTTTGTTTGTTTTTTATAACTCCTTCGCAGTACTGATTTGGTGTTATGCCAGTTTTCTGCCAGTACTGATTTTAACACTTTTTTAACTCCGACATATTACTGATTCGGTTTTGGAGTCAGTATACTCCCAGTACTGATCGGGTTCCGAATGTCAGTACCGACGATCAGTACTGAGTCAGTACCATGTCCGTGTTTAACTCCGTCATAACTCCGGACATTTCTACTTGGGTATGTATATGTAGCGTCACCTAATCTTCATTTTTAGTATAAAGCTTTAGAAAAGATTCAAAAAACTTTAAGACTTATTACCAAAAGTGACGTTGACTATGTCTTTTCATAATCTTTATTAGAATTCTTCTAACTAAACCTCGATTATCCCTAAATTCTTACGTTTTATTAGAAATATCAAAATACGATAAAATAACTTTTCTAACTAAAAGTCTCTCCGTGCAGCTAATATCAAATCGTATCTCTATCAGCATCGCAATATTTAGGATGAAATGCGGACGTCCTGAAAGTTTCCGGAGATTATTATTCTGGTCTATACAGAAGGGTACATCATTTCTATCAGATAGCAGAGCTTTCTTGAAATTAATTACTTCTAGAATATATTGTCAGACAAAGTTGTTGTTAAAAATTGAACCACCGGATCGTAGAATGGCATCCCAAGTAGAAATGTCCGGAGTTATGACGGATTTAAACACGGACATGGTACTGACTCAGTACTGATCGTCGGTACTGACATTCGGAACCCGATCAGTACTGGGAGTATACTGACTCCAAAACCGAATCAGTAATATGTCGGAGTTAAAAAAGTGTTAAAATCAGTACTGGCAGAAAACTGGCATAACACCAAATCAGTACTGCGAAGGAGTTATAAAAAACAAACAAACTTTGTTATAATGGCATTAAACCGACCACTATTAATAACAACATCGTTTGATTCATTAACTATTAAAATATTTTCCAATATTTTTAAAAACATTATTCATCAACAATAACGCCAAACACTTAATTAACATATTATTAATTATTAATTAACAGGTATATGTCATAATAATAATAAATTATTATTTATTAATTATTTTTACTATTATGTGTTATTAATAATAAAATTTTTTTCATTTTTTTTAAATGTAAAAATATATACATTTTTCTATTATTATTTAAATAAATAATTAAATAAATAATTTTTACCATATTTTTATGCTATACCTATTAATTAATATTGTAATGTCTTGTTAAAATGTATATAAATATATAGAACATATATTTATAATAATTTTTCTTAAAATAAATATATTATACAGTAAATTCATTATTATAGCAGTGTCTATATCCTTCGTATAACTCAAAAGGAAGTTTAAAAAAATATACTCTCAAGCTTGCGTGGCTGTGCGGTTAGTGTATCCGACTTGCGTCCTCGAGGTCTAGGGTTCGATCCCCCGTGCGTGCGATATTTTTCCGTCTTAGTTCTAAGTGTTTAGTGTATAATTCTCAACAGTGTTACATAAAATATAAATTTAAATAATTATAAACAATAATAATAATTTAGTAATTAATTTAAATAAATAAGATTGTCTAAATTAATGAGAAAAATAAGAAATTTTTTTTAAAAACTTATTTCAATAAAAGGAATTTTGCTAATTATTTACATTTTAATTGATACTCATAAAAGTTTATTTACTACAGAAATATTAATAATAATTATTAGTACTCAATAAATTACTCCCTCTTCTTTAATAATCAAATAACAAATTAATACAAGGTTCTAAAGGTAAATTTTGTTTTAGAGAACGCGTTACAGCATTTTCCAAATTTGTTAAATTTTATCTGCGAATCAGTAATTAGGCGGTGTTCTGCCAGTGATATTTCAGTACTGACTTAGTACTGACTGCCGGTAAAAAATCAGTACTGGACAGCGTTACCAGCCAGAGATTTCCCAGTACTGATTAAGTACTGGAGTCAGTACTGCTATACTGCCAGTCAGTACTGGGTCAATACAATGCTAGTATTACATTTCTACTTGGGTTACTGTAAAAATATGTGAGCTCCCAAAATATCAATGTCGATTATTAATAGTATTCTATAGATTTAGAGTTCTTCTTTCTCATAAAAAAGTCAAAAATACTTTTAAATTATAGATTTTTTTGTTATTAATGTTCAAGCGTAAAATTAATTAGAACCAAGCAGGAAGGCACAGTTTTGAATATGGTGGAAATCACATCAAAAATGCACCCAAAAAATTTTTTTTTCAATTCTTTCCAAATTTTTTTATGATATGCCCTATAGGTTAGTACTTTGTCAGACAAATATTTTTAAATTTTATTAAAATTTGTCCGAGGGAAAGGGGGTTAAAGTTTTGAACTTTTGCGTGACACGCTTAACTTTGGTAATTTATTATACTTAAACGGACAAATTTAAAAAAAAAGTTGGACATGGTTTTTGTAGGTTTATTCATCAGCTTTCGAATGGCGTAGTTTATTTTCAAAAAAAATTTTTTTGGTACGAATTTTGAAAAAATAAAAATGTTTTTTCACTTTTCTCATCTTTGGATATTTTTTTTATTTTAAATGAAAGCAGAGTTTTTTTCCGATAAATACTTACTTTCCAGAAAACCGTTTTTTTTTCGAGAAATGAATTTTTGAATATTGCGCATCACGTCGTCGCGCCGCCAAGACGCAATGATCTGCGCAGCCATTCGCATATTTTTAATGCTTATACAGGATTATAAGCAAATCAAGTATTGCATTTAAAAACTATTATAGAAATTCATTTATTACTAAGACTTTCATGTTCTTGCCTATTTCAAATATATTTATTGTTTTTTATATTGAAGGATTCAAGGTTTAGTTTCATTTACTTTTTTTTTTTACTTAAATATTAAGTGTTCTTTTATTTTAGTGACTTTTTCTGATCGTTTGTTCTGTTGATAGTTTTAAGTTGTGATTTGATTTATTTTTTTTTATTTTATAAGGTAAACGTACTATTATTTAAGCGATTTTTTCTTACCGTTTGTTTTGTATATAGTTTTAAATTTTGGTTTTGCTTCTATTAACAGTTTGATTCGAAACGAAAGGTAATAATGGATTGTGAAGAAAAAGTGTTTAGATACACTACCGTTTGAAATTGTGCGAACGCTTACACCGCGAGTCATTGAAAAACATACTTGCATTAAAATAGATGTAACTCGGAGAGAAATAAACAAAAACGATTTTTCTTTTTAGCGTTGGAAAGCTAATAAAATTTCGAAAAAAATAATGCCTATTTAAATCAAATTGCTTAAATAGGTTTCAGTATATCGTCTTACAAAGTTTAAAAAATAATTGTCATTTTTCCCTCATTTCATACCTTGACTTTAACCTCTTGCATGGTCCAGGAAAATTTACAGAAAATTTTGTCATTTCACATGAATATTCCTTGGAATCTAAGCTTTCAATTGATTTCAAGAACATTAAAAACCGTTAACGGGTTTCCTAGAAATTAAAAGAATTGTGCGAGCGTGCACAGAAAAAAATTCGACCGTCAATCGCTCGCTTTTTTCGTCTCGCGAACTCTTTCGTTCGTGCGCCAGGGCCGAACCAGAAGATTTCGATTGGGCGCTTTTCCGGGCACCATTACTTTCATTATTTATGCTTTTTCTTGGAAAATTAAACATTTGCATAACACCAAAGACATTATAATTTTGTACTAAGTTAATTAGACTGTTATTAAAATTAAATAAATGTAATAAAAACGATATTTTTGGAATTAAAAAATTTAATTTGACAAACTTGCACAATTTTTTCGGAAATTGAATTTTACTTATCCAAATTAATTTGTTGTAGAATTAATATACTAAAATGTAAATTTCTTTTTAAAAAGTACATTATGTTAACTTTGGTGCTATACAAATGTTTAATTTTCCAAGAAAAAGCGTAAATAATGAAAGTAATGGTTTGGCCCTGGCGCACGAACGAAAGAGTTAGCGAGACAAAAAAAGCGAGCGATTGACGGTCGAATTTTTTTCTGTGCACGCTCGCACAATTCTTTTAATTTCTAGAAAACCAGTTAACGGTTTTTATTGTTCTTGGAATAAATTGAAAGCTTAGATTCCAAGGAATATTCATGTGAAATGGCAAAATTTTCTGTAAATTTTCCTGGACCATGCAAGAGGTTAAAGTCAGGGTAAGAAATGAGGGAAAAATGACAATTATTTTTTAAACTTTGTAAGACGATATACTTAAACCTATTTAAGCAATTTGATTTAAATAGACATTATTTTTTTCGAAATTTTATTAGCTTTCCAACGCTAAAAAGAAAAATTGTTTTCGTTTATTTCTCTCCGAGTTACATCTATTTTAATGCAAGTATGTTTTTCAATGACTCGCGGTAGTGTATAAGGAGACAAAAGCATAAAAGTAAACCCCTTATCTTACCTTGTATAAAAATGCATGGACGAGAGTGAAAGTTTTTGGTATGTTTCGTGGTTTCGAAAGTAACATCACATGGTAACACTGTTTCACTATCATGCAGTTTATGACGTGCTCAATGCTAATCTGTATGAAGCATGAACATGTTCACGATAGCGAACACGAACGAACGTGCCCATTGTAGAACCGACTATAGGCCGGCACAGCGGTCCGCTTAATCGGACAGTGGTTCGGCATAAATGCGCCTAAATGGCAAACGGTTTTGTTTTCTAAGTATATCTAAATCGGTTTCAGTAATTAATCTCCGATAAGAGATATTTCTATATTTCAAACCTTGTTCTATTAAGTCCTAATTCTTTACATTAGTTGTGCATCATTTGCTTGAGACAGTTTAGATGGGCAATGATTAGAATTAATTTTTTTGAAACTTTTTATTTTACTATCAAGTTTTATATTTCCTTCCAATCAATGGGTAGAGTCTAGCCAAGTATGGACAACGGCCTTAGGTAAATATAATTCATACTCACTTTCTATGGAATTAGTATAAAATTACTAGTAAAATTCTTGTTGCTTTTTAAAACGTATTTTTCCACGAATATTGGGGCGTATAATACCCGAATTTTACTATAGAATTTTAAAAAAAAATTTTAATTTGACACTCGTATGGAAATTTGCACGAAAATTTTTTAGACAATTAGTTTAAAAATTTTTAAACGTATTTCGTGTTAAAATCGAGCGGATAAAAAATTAAAAAATTTAAATTAATTATTAATTATTAAATTACATTTATTTCTTTTAATTAGAATTATTATTTAATTAATTAATTACGAACGGATTTCTTTTGAAACTTTTTTTAAAATTTCTGCTTGAAAATTTATATAGAATTTCGCATGAAAGGTCAGATAAAAATATTTTTTTACAATTTTAGACCAAATTTCCTTAAAAAATTCGTACGAAATCGAAGCGAATTACGACTGAATTATTTATGGAAAATTATTTTAAATTTCTGCTCAGAAAACAGATTGCCAAAAGAAATTTAATGCGATTTTTCAAACGAGTTACTATGCGAAATTTTTTTTTAAAATCCATATTGAAAATGCGGGTATTTTTCGCCACACAAATTTTACTATTAATTTAGTACGAATTTGATAGGAAATCTGTACGAATTTGGTCGGATATCTGAACAAAATTCGTACGAATCATTTTTATCGGAGGCAAAGTATGGGCAATGTTTGGAATATTAATTTTCCCAAAATTATTACTTTTCCTAAAATTAATTGTTTATGTAAATTGAAATTTGATGTTAACTGATTTAGAGGTGTTATGAGGGTATAAATTACCATTTAACTAGAAAAAATTATTCAGAAGGATAAAATGCATTCCGAAAAAAATAAAAATTTGTCTGCTGATTATCACTGAATGACTAATTTGAAAAAAATAATTGAATAATTCACAATAATAACGTGTGACTTTTCCAGGTGATCTTAAGAAAGAGGACGATGTTTTGGAATGGCTAATCGAACAGAAAAGTAAGAAAACATTTAGGATATGATTATTATAACTGGCATACTGTTCGTTGTGACTCTAGTCTCAATCGTGACAACCCCTCCGGATTATAAGTACAACACACATGTGGTCGTAATTACCCCTATAATTCTACTAC
Source organism: Leptopilina drosophilae (assembly GCA_032873175.1). Taxonomy (NCBI): domain Eukaryota; kingdom Metazoa; phylum Arthropoda; class Insecta; order Hymenoptera; family Figitidae; genus Leptopilina; species Leptopilina drosophilae. The sequence goes on from CM065482.1 coordinate 22,268,125, forward strand.
CAACTCGATCATCATAAGTGCATTTAAAGAGAAAAGACAATGAAAATTATAATCTAAATTTACAATTTTACTCTAAAACGGCTTTTCTGCGAAGCAGATTTGTCGCTTTTGTAATAATTTGCGTGAAACTATTTTTCTTCTATTACATACATTTTCTTAATAATTAAAAATATCGCGAACAGTACTTAAAGTTAATTTTTAAATATTAATTTCGCGATATTTTGGATCCGCCATCTTGGAATTTTGAAAACTAATATCAGATTTGTAATCGGCGACCCTAAAAGCCCTCGAATAACCATTTTCAAGCAAATCCAAGCGATTTCAAAAGGTCGCATCAATTAAAGAATTTATAAAAATACAAATGTTTGGTGCCTTCGACCCAATTTTCTGAAAAGAATTTTTATTTTTTTGTCTTATGAATATGGGTCTTGTAGTGCACGATTTAAGCTTCAATTTAAAACTATGTAGAAGTTTCTAGCACGTCAGGTTCAGGAGAAAAAAAAATTGAAAACCCTGAAAAACACGTTTTTTGGTGTCCTCGCCCCCACTTTTCTGAAAATGATGGGCAATTTTGGGACCTAGGATCGTATTCAGCGTCCAAAATACATCGGAAACCACTTGGATCGCAAGTTAATTACTAAGTTGTCGAAATTTAAGAAAAGTTGTCTCGCAAGTTTACAGGTACCCCATTTTTATCTTAATTGAGGCACATCATTGTCTTAATGATTTTTTAGTTCCTTGTACTCTCAACTACTTCTACTGTAATTTACAAAATATATAATGAATCGTTAAAAAAGTTATACCACAGAAACTGAAAAAACAGTCAATGTCACACACGAGAAACTGTCAATTTCGACACTTTAACTTATTTTTGTCGCCCCCTACCAAATTAAAAATGTTATTAAACACAAGGTATGTTTAAAATGGACAATAAGTTATCAAATTATGGAACTGCATAATTATTTTTATCATTTTTAACATATAATAATAAGCGGATACATAAAGTTTAAAAGTTTTAGAAATATGCCCATATATTTACTTCATTTTTCCTAACCCTTTTGCAATTTTTTTGACAATCTGCAATTTAGAAAAACATTTCTTCTCCATACAAGTTACTAGATATATCGTAATTAATTATACTCTTGGTGATTAACGACATATCCCTGTCAAGTTTTTTTACCCTATTATTTATAGTCACTTAATAAACACTATACAAATTGACGCTAAATTGATTTTCTCTTTTATTGAATTTCTGAATTGTATTTTGCATCGAAAATAGAAATATTTATTTTTTGTAAAAAAGGAGAATATACCTGCGATTTTTGTAATTTAAATTATTAATTTGCTTCTAATTTTAATAGCATTTTTTTGTGTTTCAATCTATTTAAAAGGTAGATAGAGTTTTTTTACAACCCTCGACTCGCTATTTTTATATGATCGCTGCTAATCTTCATATACAGGTAATGATAAAGGTGACAATGATTCGACACATCACTACAAAGATAACAAAGATTTAAATGAAAAGTCGATGGAGAATAATAGTGACGATGATGATAAAAGTGAAGAAGATTATTCTAAGTTTGACAAAGACGATACCAATGAAGATAAGAATAAAAGTAATGATCGAAATAATGAGGATGATGATATTCATAAAAGAAAAGATAGTAAACATGATGATTGTGAAAATAATACTAGTAAAAAAGTTAATAATGACAATGATTCTGATGATGATAACAGTAACGATAATGACGATTTAAAAAGTAAAGAAGATAATAGTTTTAATAAGGATGACGACGACGACGATGATGATTATGATGATGAGGCTAATGATTATAATGTTACCAAAAAGAAAATAGAAGAGGATAAGAAAGGCGAAAAGAAAAAGCCAAATCACACATACAGTGCCAAAATAAAGTTTCTATTTCCAGATAAAAACGCAACGGCGCTTGTGACAGATGAAATGAAGGTCACGTGATAAACAAAATATGGTAGGCTTTCTTTTAAAGCAAGAGTTTACAATGAACTATCAGTTATTTGATTTTCGTCTCAAGTGCACAGTGTAAATATGCTTGAAACCAATTAAAACAAAAGTAGTATCTAGACATCCTTTTTTAAAAACTGTTAGGAATCGTTATCCAATTACTCACTCAAGGGTCAAGGTCGAGCGAAATTTAAATTTCACCTGCACGGAATCGTTTGTTCCTATATATCTAATTTCATACACTTTCGTACTCATTTATTAATTTCAAAGAAATATCTCCAATTCCCTTCTTATTAAGTTAAAATTTTTCCTATATACTCATTCGTTCCATAATGATGTTATTCGTTAATTTAAATTTTTCCTGAAAAATTTAATGGGTTTCTTTGAAATAAAGAAATTTTGTGCTATAAAAAATTCCACAGCATTTTTTTATAAATTACGTTGGACAATATTTTCAAGCGAGTTGATTGTTCCGATAGCCGTCGTCTGCAGTGGAATTATAATTTTTTATCCTTTTAAATTTTAAATGTTAATACAATTTTAATATTTGGTTAGTTAGAAGAAAAAAGGTAGGGGAGAGGGCCCCAAGGTGGTCAGGGCCCTAAGGTGGTCACCCTAAGAAAATTTTTGTATATTAGTTAGTATCTTCAAATGTTTTCTGTTATTGTTATTATTTAAGAAGACAAAGATTCTAGTAAAGTTATAGGGTAAATAGTCGTATGAGTCTCTTTGTAACGTGAACGTTGTAAAATTTCTGTTTTTAAATGATCAATAAATTTGTTTCTCAGGGTGTTAAAATCATCGAAATTAATCATTTTAAATTAGTAAAAATCGTTATAATTATCTTTATATATCTGTACAATAATATTCCAAATGAATATAATTAAAACTCTGCTTTAAAAAATTTTTCATTAACATTTAAAAAATTGTGTCTTGGCCCTAAGGTGGACACTTTTTGGCCAAAAGGTGGTCATTTTTGATTTTTTATGAAAATGTGTTTATACGCTATATTTATCAACATTTACCACTGTGAATGTGAATTTTATCAATTTTTAAGTTTCATGATGAATAATAATGAAATAGAATTATTTTCAAAATTTTACTTGTCTAATACATACACAAAAAGTATAATTTTTGACGAAAGGACAAAGTGCAAAAAAAATATGTAATATGTTTATGTGATCATGAAAAATAATTAATATTAAATAAACAACTTAATAATAGGTTTTTTACATTTTTTTATAACTTTTTAGTGAATTTTCGTATGGTGACCACCTTGGGGCCATTTTTTTAAAAGCCGAATTTTCAACTTTTTTAAAAAAGTGACATAACTTTTTTTATTAGTGAAATGAAAAAAACTTTATGATAGGAAGTTAGGTAATAAGACAAAATTTCAAACGCCGTATTATTGACCTTTATATATAATTCCATTTGAAATCTACAGTCGTTTAAAAGATAGGTGACCACCTTAGGGCCCTCTCCCCTATATAATTTAAGAATAATGTTTTTTATTTAATTCAATATTATTTCCATGCAATTTAGACATTTTTAGTAACAACTAAACAGGGAGTCATCGATTCGCTAAAAGTATTGTTTTTTTACTTTTTGAAAAAAAAAATTTGCACGTTTGGCTTTTGCTATGCAAAATGGGACTATAGTGACACAGAGCTTTAGGGTCTCACAACTAACTTCTTTTTCATGTTTACCATTCCTTTTTCGATAGTCGACGATCGAAAATCAAAGATCGACATTTGAATCTTAAATAACAAAGCAACTACGAATAAATAACTAATTCGGTTCGTTACACTGTCCAGGTCAAAAAATGCATTTTTTTAAAGTGCTAAAATGTTTCTATTACAATCGAACCTGAATAAGTTTTTCTAAGACTTTTTAACTGTCTATAACTTGTATAACTTTTGATAATCTTTTTATTCAATATAATGTCATGATTTATTTTAACATTTTATCGTAATTCCGTAAGAAATTATTTGTTTTTCGGTCTATTTTGCAAAAGTCATTTTTAATTTTATTGTAAATTCAATATTGTTGGATTCGTGTGTTTGCTTCACTGCAGGCGACGGCTGTTTCTACATCGGGATGGGAGCAAAAAGCGCGAAACCAAAGATTCCCTCTTATCATCCTTACCAGTGCTGTCCATCCAAAGTCAAGGTCGCCAAGGTCAGTCCAATACCAAAGAATAAGTTGCGGGAAAGTAAACCCATCATGCCTACTACAATTGCACCACCGGCACTCAAACCAAAAAATAAACTCTCAGCTAAGGACATCAAAAAATCGGCCAGCGCTTTCAACAAGGACAAAACTTCTAAACAGTCTCGAGTCGAGGCTTCGATATTACTTATAACACTGAACACTCTAGATTAAAGTAGTTAGAATTACAATGTGGTTTGCTGTTTCAGTCTTCAAAAATAGACATCTCGAAAGAGATATAGAAGTTTACAAATATATTAGGTTTCTTCAAGTAAGAATTCACTTTGTAAAATTTACTTTTTACTTTGAAAATCTAAAATCTTGAGATAGTTAAAAACTTTGGATACTGGCCTCAATAACTACTAGAAGCTAATCCTTAAGAGGGCTTTTAATCCCCATTTCTACAAAAGTTATTAGAAATTGTATTTTTAACCCACACAGATTCGGTCATGGATGATGTCGTTAGACCGTTATTCTGACTAACATGGAGGTTCAGAGGATATCCTAAAGAGCTCATAAAGACAACTCATGTCCCAATGGAAATTAAATAATGCAGTAATAGAGTTTGAGTTCGAGCTTGACCAGCTAATTACAGAAACGTTATAGAAAATTGTATCGTCGTATGATGACGCGCTGAGATACATTTGGGACTGTAGCGGAATTAAGTATAATAAGGCATTTTACGTGTAATATCTTAAGTTAAAATTTTAACTTCTTGAAAATAGAAATGGTCAATTTAACCACATTTACTATAGACCGTCTACTTTTTCAATTTTATCTGTACATACTTGTAATGGGAAAAATTTTGTTGAATATATCTCTGAACGGTTTTTTCATGTTCTTTCCAATGGTGAATTTTATATTTTAATATTTTAAAAATTGACCCTAATTTTTGATACTTAATATTTAATTAATTTTCTATTTTCCAAAAATCGGTCCGTTTTATTTAAAAATATGTTATTGCAAACGAAAACTGAAGTTTAATAACTCAAAAACTAAGAAAAAGGGCATTCTACAAATCTTCATGCCGGTAGGAAAAAACCTCAGTCTTCGTTTGCAATAATTTATTTTCAAATATAACGAACCGATTTTTGAGAAAAAAAATTAATTAAATATTAATTATCAAAAATTAGGGTCAAGTTTTAAAAGATTAAAATATAAAATTTACCATTGGAAAGAGAGCATTGAAACCTTTCAGAGAGATATTCAACAAAATTTTTCCAATTACAAATATGTAAAGAAAAAAATTGAAAAAGTAGACAGTGTATAGTGAAAGTGGTAAAATTGACCCCCCTGAATCCTCTCAAAATTTTTGAAAAAGACGAAAATGTTTTTTGAGGCCCATTTTTAATTGATAGAAGAACAAATTCCCCGAGTATCAATTTTTTCAAGAAGTTCAAATTTTATCTCAGGTCATTACACGTAAAATGCCTCACAAGTGACAGCAGCTCCACTATGGTTTTATAGTCCGGGAGCCAGCGACCAAAACAACTATCTCATTTCATACCGGCTGAAAATTTGAGTATAGATTACTGAAGACATGTAAATAACAGAAACCCACGTCTGGCAGGCCGGTGCTGGTACAGGAGGCGGCGGCAGACGGGCGAATAGGAGAAAAATAATGTAAAAATTTCTCATTTCATACCGATTAAAACCTTTAGGAATCGACAGTTGACATCTACACGAGTGTAAAAATGTGCGTCTGGCAGTTCTGGGGTGAGAGAAAGTACGTCTGGCAAAGAGGTAAACACATAAAAAGATCAAAATTTTTTTCTGATTTCATACCGATTAAAACCTTTAGAAATCGAATGTCTAAATAGGCACATTACTATTTTTAAATATTTCTTTGTAAGAGAAAATTTTTTACTGTTTACTATTCGTATTCTTATTACAATTTTACTTATAATTATTTTATACACATAATTCTCTTTCATATAGAATTTGTAATGATCTTAATTTTTTATTGCCAAAGGATTTGCTCGCCGGATGGAGTCCGGGTAAAATACAAATTATCTTTTATCAAATAATTAATAAAAATGGCGTAAAGCGTCATTACAAAATTTATGCAAACTAGTTAGTCAATTTAGTGATATCGATAGGCAGGGTGAAGTCAGTAACAAAGCAGAGTTTTAAACCTTCGTAAGAAAATATATTCAAATAAATAAGAAATAATTACAAAAATAATTATTAACGAAGATGAATTTAAAATGAATTAAAAGAAATTAACAATATCAAATAAAATAAATGACTCGATATAATGCAAAACTTAGTGTAACAGAAATCAATCAAAACCTAACTAGCTAATTACAAAGCAGCAAAAACTAAACGAACTAAAATAGAATAGAAAGATAATAAGTTATTTCCCAAAATGACAAATTCCTACCCGCGACAGACGCTCATTATACGCGAGGGTAGACTCTAGAAATTACCCCTAAATAACGGTACGGACGATAACTAGGGTCGTGCACGCTAGGTCGATTTAGCAAAATCGAAAAAGACTAGATACCGCGATTCTCACGGTATTCATGCCCGACACGATAAATAGATGCGTAAAAGAGAGAGATAAGGGTAGAAATACAAGCTTCATCTTCCCCAAGCTGTACCTTGAGTCGAAGAATCTACCTGGTGCATCAACTCTGAGAAGGGTGAGATGTACCTCTTCTTCACAGGGTTGGTTCACATTCTCCTGTAGGAAATAGCAGGTGAAAAGAGATAGAGAAAGAGAGAGAAATGGAGAGGCGAAGGGTGTTTCTACTGCCCAGTTGTACCTGAGTCTTGAGTACAACTCCTTCTAGGATGTACAAGCAAGCAGCCCCAGCTGTGCCTGAGTTACCGCCGGCTTGCACTAGGTAAGGAAGGAACATCTCATTCCTCGGGAGAGTCGTACCTCAACCTCGGCGTTAGAATATATAGGTGGAAAGGAGAAAGAGAGGAGAGAGCTGCTGTCGATCTGCCTCGGAGCAAGCCCCGAGTCTGGTCAACGGCGAACTGAGGAAATTGTTCGAGCAACCAAGTATTATAGATCGCTGGGCCCGCGAGAGGTGTAGCGTGAGGTGAGAGAGACCCACGTGATGCGCGGCAATGAGTGCGCCATCAGTACTCTCTACCTGTCCGCCGAGCAGTGAGCTCAGTAATATATATAGATATACTACGCGTACAAAACTGAATGGATTTTACTCTTTCAGAAACTTTAAAATTTTCACGTCAAAAATAATGCTTTATCATTACAAATTAAAATAAATTTTTACATTATTTTTCACCCATTGACCCATTCTTTTACTTTTTCGTTCCGTTTAATACCGTTTAGAATCAAACTTTTGAGATTTGTCTCAAAAGTCACTATTCGATAGCACCAGATGTATGCTCTGTTACATTAGTCAAAAACTTTTTCAAAAACTGATATTTCCACTATGTAAAACAGTTGCTTTGTTCTGTAGCTAATATTTGTGGCGAAAGCATCCCTTTTAAGTTTGTCCATCATTGTCTATAAAATAACACCTTCAAATGATTTATTTTGTTTAAGTAGTTTAGAAATTTTTGTGTAAATTGTTTCCGAATGGTAAACTTTAGTTTTCAACCAAACTGAAATTCTTCATTGGTGATTTTTATTACAGTTGAAAGTTCTATTGCTTTCTGACGCAGTAAATGGTTTTGCACCATTGAAAAAAGTCAGATCATGATAATACCTCAAAAGATAACACCAAATTAGTAGCAAACCTACAATGTGATAATAGTTATTCACGCAGAATGCAACTTGTAATAGAAATCTATTCTTTGTAATAGAAATCTATTCATGGGAATCTAAAACAACATTAAAAACATAATTTTTAAATACTTATAAATGCAATAATTATATTTTTTTAAAATCCTTCGAGCTATATTGTTTTCAATGATTCCTCGATTACCGGATGTTACAGTTGTTGCTGGTATACCATACATAATGAAGGTCTAAGAATTGGAGAAATTGATAATGGATTAAAGAGGATCAATACTAAGCAGGTCTACTACAAAATAGAATAATTAACTGGATTTACCGTCAGACAAAGTTGACGTGGAAAATAACTCTTCCATCTCGAATCGTTTCCATAATAAAAAATACACTATTTATCTACTCCGTTGATATAAATCCGTACCGATACAAATAATTTACCACATTGCATTAGCAACTTCAAAACAACAAATGTGCGGACAATTTAATCTCCTGATTAATCAGAATAATTGAGGGTTTGGATCAAAGAACCGACGCTTCGCAATGTTCTGTGCGTTTACAAGCGTCGGTTCTTCGATCCGAGCCCTCAATTTACTAATCTGCTTTATTTTTTATCTCCATTTTAGCATTCAATATTATTAAAACCTTTTTTCTTTCTCCAATAATACAATAAGACTGATCAGTCACATAATGCTCTCAAAACTAAATATAATTTTATTCATTACAAATAATTTGCTTTTACTTTTCAAAGAATAATTTTTACTTCTGGCAATTGAAGGCGTGGATACAATATGTGCCGCTGCGCGAGGTTGTTCCCTTATTTATAATTAAATATTGTTTTAAAAAATGTCACTTTTCATGTTTTTATTATTTTATCTTCATCAGTAGACCTTAACAGGATTACATGTTAATTTTAGACGAAATCCGTCAATATTTGTCCGAGTTATGGCGATTTATGTTTTAAAATTCAATGAAATTGTGTAACAAAAAATTTCTATTTTTTTGTCTCTACTGTCAACAATATTCACTTTACAAAAAAGTTTTAAAGAGAAAAAAGTTGCGCATTTCCATTTTACAAAAGATAGTGCTTTTAAAAATATTTATTTTTAACTTTTATTTTTTTCATACTTTCGCTCGACTGACTACATTTACGCTGATCGTTCGAGCGCAGATCGAGTTATAGAATTGGGAGGTTCAATTATAACATGTATAACAATATAATTATATTTTATTTTCTGAAAAATTCCTGAAAAAGCCTGAAATTTTGGCCGTCACATAGAAAAAGTGCCTTAAAATGTGAGGCTTTTCTTTTGAAACAAACAAACAAAAAACGGCTGCTCAATTTTTTGTCTCTAATGTTTACAATGTGTTTACGAGGCACGCACACTTGTTTTCGGTTTTTGACTTTGAGAGAGAGTCGCTAATATCGGAACACCGCGACGATGTAATATTCGAGGACTTGACTCTCTTTTCTGACGACGATTCTCCAGTTCCCTCTTTAATTTCGTCCAACTGCATCTTTGAGAGGTTCCAAGAAAGACGCAAATTTCGCAAAAGAGGATGGTACGTGTCGATCCTTTTCGCTGTCAAAAATTACCAGGATAACTGTCCTCAGAGAGGCCGAAATGAACTGAATTACAAGAACGTGAGAGGCGATCCTGAAACTTGGACATGCAGTTCCTAATGATTGAACTTGTATTTAATTCATTAAGTTTACCTTCAATTGTAGACTTCCTATGTGATTGGTCATTGACAGTAGACACAACTTCCTCCATCTTGGAAGTAATGCTATCAACTTTATTTGATAGGTCATTTACGTTGCAGGATAAATCACTGAAATTTTTATTTATTCCAACATTGAGTCCATTAATTGCCTTATTTATAATATAATCTATGTTTTTAAGAGTCAAAGCCAAAGGTAGGCTCCGTTGAGACATTTATATTTAGAAATAATAATAATATTAATATAATAATATTTATTTATAAATAATAATTATTTTTATTTAAATCACATACAGATGTTATTTATCAACTTTTCACTGAATGCACCTAGAAAAATGCAGTTTTTTCCTAATTTTGAAATTTAAGGGGGGACCCTACTTTAGAAGGCCTAAAAAAGAGCTTTTTAAGAACTTTTATAGGCAGGAGAAAAATAACTTAGACCGCCGGGCTTTTTGAGATGTTTTTGTGTATATTCAAGGCTTTTGTGGAAAATTTTTAACATGAAATATTAAAAAATAGATAAGTTAAAATTAATTTTTGATGGCGGTGCACATCTGGACTTAAAAAACAAGATAGAGACCGCAATTCTTGTTTGAAACATAAAAATAAAAAAAAATTTTTGAAATTTCTTTTACAGTCTTGAAAATCAATTAAGGTAATTATTTAAACAAAATAATTTTTTTATTTTTATCACTAAAAATTATTGAATTTTACTATTTCTTGGGAATTTTTTTAGTTCAAATAGAAGCTACATATGTAAACTTAAAATTTTTTTTATGTTTCAAACAAGAATTGCGGTCTCTAAAGTGCCCACCATTTTTTAAGTCCACATGTGCACCACCATCAACAATTAATTTTAACTCATCTATTTTCTAATATTTCATGTTAAAATTTTTATAAATATACAAAAACATTTCAAAAAGCCCGGAGGTCTAAGTTATTTTTTGCCTTCCTTCCTTTTAAACCTTTTTAAATAATAATTTTACTTTAACAAAATTTTTAATAATTTTTGAAAACTTCTTAATAACTTCTAGCAAGTTTTCAGGAAGTTTCTATAAGAAGCTTCCAGAAAGTTACCAGGAAGTTTACATGGGAAGCTTCTAACCTGCGGACATTATTATATTTCCTGGAAATTTTCAGAATATATTTATTAATTTATAATTTATGTTTATTTTTTGTAAAAGAAACCATATTACGAAATAAAGAAAAATTATAAATCACATATAAAGTAAATAATTAAAATAAAAACATCTGTATAAAAATTATAATTTGTATTTTTTTGGCCCTGCATTTCATGGCACTTACACAGTTGTTACGTCCTACTATTTGGACATAATTACTATTATTTTTAATTTATTAAATAAATAATTATTTAATAAATAATTAATGTGATTTGAACCTAGACTCTCGCCTAATAGTTCGGGACACTTCGAGTTTTATTTTGTTTTGAAATAATTTTTGGGATTTTTTGTAAATTTAATTTAGACGGAATGAAAGCAAATCACTTAACACAAGAAAGTAAAGTAACAGCTTTCGATAACATAGGTAACACGTTAAGGAGTCACAAAGGTTTTAAAAATTGGTGTTGACGAGGAATATTCTCACTTTCGTAGAATAAAAGGATTTGAGAAATTAAGAAGATTTGAGTAAAGTTGAGAAGAGAAAGATGAATTTAATAAAGAAAATTGATAATTTTGGTGTTATATCGATCGATATATCGAAAATCAAGGTATCGATATATTGATATATGCTTCGAGAAAATAGTTGGAACTGTTGAATCTTGGATTTAATTTGATTTTCTGACACTCGCGAAATAGTACTTGAAATTTGTCGTGAATATTTTTAACACGCATTACTTTTCAATTAAAAATAAGACTTGTTTGTTTAAGATACTTGAAATTGGTTATAATAAAGTACGGAAAACTATTTAAAGATGTTAAGAGATTCAAAATTAAAATTTGTTTACAATATTTTTAATGTCAGGTAACAAGACCTCAATTATTTTATCTATATACTTTTACGATATTGTGACATGCAAAATCGTCTTTTTTCTATTACATATTCCTCGCTTACGTAATTCAATTTTTAACTTTTCACAATTCCAGAAAAAATGTTTATTTACTTCCTTCATTGGTTTGTAAACCTAATGTGACTTTTCGCTAAATCAAAAATTAAGCGCTAGACAATCTTGCTGTGGTGCTGCCATCTGAGATTACCTTATATATAATGATCCTCTTGAGAACTAATTTCGTGTCTTGTGACTTCTTGTCTAACTAACTTTGCTTTTTATGACTTAAAAAGTAACTGTCTTGTCTTGTGAGGATACTGTTTTTAAAGTATTGTCCCCACTAAGATTTTTGGGTGTTTCCATGATTTTGGAAAATATTTTTAGAGAGATGGAAAAAGAGTCTGACTAATTATCATATTGGTTTTTTAAAAAGAAAATGGAGAAGAGAAAATGGTAAAAAGTTGAAAGATTTTGTTGTTTCGGGATTGGCTCTTCTTGAAATATTACAAAATGTTATTATAAATCTAATTAATAATAACTTTACATTAATTTTTATATCGTAGTTTAATTGTTTATAATTTTTAAATATACGTACGTTTTTGAATTTTAATTTTATCGTAATTTTTAACATAATTGTCGGTTTAATTAATTATTTATTACTATTTTAGGATGAATTAATTTTTAATAATTTGTTATTAAAATTTGTGAATTACAATTGCTTCTAATGTATTTATTTATTGTTTGTTGATATTTATTTATTATTAATTATTTTATAAACAACAAATATTTATTTAGACACATTTTTAATAATATTAAAATACTTATTGTTGTGAAATATAAAGTTATTTAATTTATAATGTATATATATATATATATATATATATCTGTTATTTATTGTTAATAATGATTAATAATGTTTATTTATTCTAAAGATGAAAATTAAAGTTGCCGTTTATTATTTGAACACGTTTTAGAATGTATATATATATATATATATATATATATATATATATATATATATATATATATATATATATATATATATTGTGACGATATTTTTTACGGTTTTACGTCACAATAGCACTAATCTAAGGATATTTCCTTATATCCAAATTTTGTATTATTATTCGTTCCTTTTGAAGTAAATTTGTTCTTGTGTTTTGTTTAGTATTTGTTAAGGTAATTATTCTACACTTGGCAGAAGTCCAATTGAAATATTGGCGCTCCACACTAAGGAATTTTGACAAATTAGCTAGTTTTAAGTAGTTGGCAGGCTTTGTCAAACGAAAGCGACTTCGTTTGGCAAAGAAGCTCTCCCCTAAGGATAATTGACAGGTTCCTATGGTCAAGAAGGTCGCAATCTTGCCATAGGAAAAGTCGGGTTAGTTTAAGTATCGTAGTATTAGTAATTCAGAATTCTGGGAGAAGCAAGTTAGGAGAAGAAACCCCTTCTGTGTGAAATTATCGAGAAGACCAATAAGCCACCTCACGACAAAATTTAGTATTACTTTCAAAATTAAGATAATTTTGAAAGACCGTTTTTGAAACTCTCTCTTGCCATCGATTCCCCGTTGTGTTAACATCATTATTAAAATCCTCTAGTTTTAGCAAAATGTAGTAGAAACGAACTCTTTCCACGACCAGCATAGCTGACTAGTACCGGCACGTGCGAAAAATCTAGTTAATTATAGTGTTTGTTTAATCGGTCTTAATTAAGTTGTGAATATTGTTTATTCTTAAGATTTTGTTATTAGTAATGTTTTAATCCGGTTCACAATACCGGTGATACAAAAGTTGTCTGGCGCCTTACCGGGGACCGCTTAGACAAACTAGAAGGAACTAGATTGCACCAGTAACGTTTTCTTTAGTTAAATATTAAAGTTCTGGTAAATTAAGATTTTTTTGATTATGTAAAATGGCCTCCTAAATTTGGTTACAGTATGTTTAAAAACTGTAGTTTTAGAATTATTATTGGTTTGTAAATAATTGATTTTGATAATATCCTGTATCCAGCTTTCCCTATAGAGTGTAGAAAAAGCGTTACAATTTGGCGCCCAACGTGGGGCGCACACGTTAATATTTTGAGAAGGTAGTTCAGTGAAAAAAGGAGTTTTCAGATGATATTCGTTCTAGCCATACTGTTAAAGTGCGTTACAGAGATTCAAAAAAAAGTAATTAACTCATTCTTTATATTGCAAAAAAAATCCATTCATCTATTTATTCTTGTACATAAGTCTTAATTTTATTCGCGAAGTTACGTTATAATAGATAATATTCTTTCATAAAAGAAAAAAAATTCAAAATAAAATTTTATTTCCCTCAATTAGTATTTCTCTCCATTCCAGTAAAAGTTTTAATTAAGAAGTTTTATTTTTACAAAAGTAAAGATTATTTTGCTGTTGACAATAATCTTGTGTAATTTTACTCTTGCCTTAGTGGTTTGTTTAAAAAAAATTGTTTATTTCAAATTCTAATATATTAGCCATTGTTACAGTCACCTTCATTTTTGCTTAGAATTATTAAAAGTCAATGCTAACGACCCAAGTTTGTAAACTTGTGCTTTTAATTATATTTTGTCTCTCTTAAATCGACGAAATTAATTGTCTACTTATTTACAAATTTACTACTATTCTTTATTTTTAATTTGAATTTGTCCTCTATAAGGGCGAATATAGAAAAACTAAGTGTTTATATGAACTGACCCTACCTCAAGAATATGGAAATTTTGGGGGAAATTCGCAAGTGGGGACATTCCCCCTCACCCGAGGAAGGACCGCAGCCCTAACAAGTGGTTGACGCCATGGCCATTAGTTTTCCGGATTCTAAATTGAATAGTCGTGTTTTTCACCATTTAAATAAGTTTCCTGAAAATTCTCGCGCTGCAGTCTCAATTGATTAATAATCAATTATTAATTAATTTACTTTCTACAGTGCTATCATTTTCTTACTTTTCATTTTTTTTTAAGTTACAGTTTTTGTTAAAAGTTATTTCTTTGGGTTCTTTTGTTTAATAATTTTTGTTCTTTTTTGAGTTGGTTATAAAACCAGAACTCTTGTGAGCGGTGCATTGTGCCCTCCGCTTACACCTCAACCCCGTGTGGATAGTTCCTGTCGTGTCATCTACCGAGTAAGTGACTATAAAACAAATTCGATTCAGTGTATAAAATTTCATGTATAAATTTTTCTTTTCTCGCCATGTGCTAGCGTCTTACCGGCATCTATTTGGAGTGCGTGAGTGTAACTCACGGCGTCGGGTTAGTAGTAGTGTGTAAAGCGCGCGAGCATAGCATCGTGCTTCCCCTCTGTTCCTTACGCGCTGGTGTCATACTCGCTCTCGCTCACTCCTATAACGCGCTCTCCGTCCTGTTGCGCCTCTGCTTTGTGCGATCATTCGTACTCTCAAGCAGGCAAGACCGGTACATTCGCACTATACCTCTCTCCGTCTGACTTATTAGTAGAATAGTCCTTGTTAATCTTCACAAAATAATTAACATAGACAGCTACAGGAATCAATTCTTTTAATACTTCACAAAGGAAGGGCTACAGAAAATTTCGTGAAATAGAAAGTAGTCACGAAAATCAAATTGAAAAATTCAGAATTCAAAAATTAAAATTTAGAGTACTACTGCGAAGTTCGAGTTTCTGAAATCTCAGGAAAATTTAGCTACAGAAATTAAATATTCCGGTAGAGTGAAATTTGCCTGAAAGTTCCCTATTTTTCAAATTTCGGAAATTCAGTTACAGAAATTAAACATTTCTATAAAGTGAGATCTATTTGAAGATTTTTAGTTTTTTCAAATTTTGGAAAATTTAATGACAGAGACTAAATATTTCTGTAAAGTGAAATTTATTTGAGAATTTTTAATTTTTTTGAATTTCGAAAGATTTAATTACAGAAATCAAATATTTCTGTAAAGTGGAATTTATTTGAGAATTTTAATTTTTTTTTAATTTCGAAAGATTTAATTACAGAAATCAAATATTTCTGTAAAGTGGAATTTATTTAAGAATTTTTATTTTTTTTTAATTTCGAAAGGTTTAAATACAGAAATTAAATATTTCTGTCAAGTGGAATTTATTCGAGAATTTTTATTTTTTTTGAATTTCGAAAGAATTAATTACAGAAAGGGAAATTTATTTGAAAATTTTCAGTTTTTTTTTGAGTTTCGGAAAGAGTTAATTACAGAAATTGAATATTTCTATATAGTGCAATTGATTTGGAAAATTTTCATTTTTTTTTAATTTTTGGAAAACTAATTACAGAGATAAAGTCTAAAATATTGCTGTGAAGTGGAAGTACTTGAAAACTTTACACTTTTTCAAATCTTGCAAAAACAATTACAGAAAATTGGTTACAGAGATTTGCTCTTAAATATAGTTACAGAAATTTTGTTTTAAACATCTCTCAAAGAAAATATAGTTACAGAAAATTAAGATTGCGTAACCTTACGGTAAATTGTCACGAAAAAATCACAATCCCCATTTCTTGTAATCGGGGTTTAGTTAAAAGAAAAAAAATGGCAGACCAGCAATCTATAAAATCAGACACATCCGAACTATCACCATTACTACCACTACTACACGATGTAGATTTTGGATATGACGAGGACAATGTAGGCAATAATCCCGACCAATTGCACCAAAATCAAATACCACCGGAGCCTAACACACAACATCATCATAACGGAATGTATAATTTCGAAAATGTTAACACTTCTCGTGGTCATTATTCTCGGGAACCGCGTAATTCGAACATGCGCAGAATTCACCCTAATCCGCAGGACTACCAATTTAATGCGTATAATATTGCAGGACCATCAATGAACACACAAACCCCATTGAGTCCTCATTCGCTGCTACCGACACTACATCGCTGGAATTTACAATTCAGTGGCGCTCGCGGAGAAGATGTCGAAAATTATATAAACCGTATGAACGAAGGTCGCGACTTGTTAATTATGCGCGAAACAGATTTGCTCAAAGCGATTCCGTTTACATTGAAAGGTGCCGCCTTGACATGGTATAGAGGTCGCGTAAACTATTTCAGAACTTGGCAAGATGTTAAGATCGCCCTTCGCTCCAGATATGCAGATCCAGATTACCAATTAGCCTTGCGAGAAGAAACCGCTAATCGCACGCAGGCAAATAATGAACCAGTTTGTCATTTTCTCGCATGTATGAACGGTCTCTTTGCTCGAACGGACCCATTATGGTCAGAGTGGGAATGTATCCGCTACGCCCACCGAAACATGTTATCAGCATTTAAACTGGTTTGTTCTTGGGCAAGCAGGGATCGAATTAATCAAAAATATGGGATTAACCGCGAAACCAATCCCTGCCCGTAGAGTTACAGTCGCGAATGGTAATAATCTTCGTATTGAATATGCAATTGACATTAAAATAAAGTTAAAAAACGGAAACTTTAAAGTTAGTCTTTTAATAATGTCAGTTTTATCACATCCGTGTATACTAGAGCTAGATTTTCTTATACAAGCCGGTTTACATTCACTCCAGATAGTTCTACAGATCGTGTTACAGTCTGCAACGGGATACAGTTATTAAACGTTGAGCAGGCGGAAATTTTAAAAGTCTTTCTCGATGAGAGGATACCACCACAATCAGATAAATTGCCAATTACACCACTTGCTGTGCACGATATCGACATCGGAGACCACCAACCAATTCGACAAAAGGCTTACATGATGACACCTATAAAACTCGAGGCATTGTGGAAGGAAACAGACGAATGGGTGAGGCAAGACATTATAGAGCCCTCGAAATCAGCGTGGGCTAGCCCCCCAGTGCTAACAAAAAAGGCAGATGGAAGATGGCGTCCCTGCATAGACTACCGCAAAGTTAACTCCTGCACAAGAAAAGACGCTTACCCAATTCCAAACATGATCGGAATCTTGGATCAGCTCAAGCAATGTATCTTCATCACAACCTTGGATTTAACGTCCGCCTAAGTACATGTTGCATTGACAGAAAGAGCGAAAAAAATTACAGCGTTCATTGTACCTGGAAGAGGCTTATTCCAATTCAAAAGAATGTCCTTCGGTCTAAGCAATGCACCAGCCACGTTCCAGAGGCTAATGGATCGTGTTATTGGACCAGAACTGTTCCCCAATGTATTTTCGTACCTGGATGACATCGTAGTCGTAACAGAGACTTTCGAGGAACACCTATATTGGCTTGACAAGGTCCTTATCAACATAAAAAAGGCCAACCTGGTGATCAACAGAAACAAAAGTCATTTCTGCTGCGCCGAACTGCGCTACCTAGGTTTCCGAGTCAACAATTAAGGGCTACAAACTGATCCTGAGAAAACCTCAACAGTTCTGGAATATCCACAACCACGGACAGTGAAACAATTACATCGTTTCCTAGAAATGGCATCTTGGTACAAAAGATTCATACCGGAATACGCAACAAAAGCGGCCCCACTGTATAAACTAGTCAAGAAAAACCAACCCTGGGAATGGAAAGAAGAACAAGAAAGTGTCTTTAACACACTAAAATTGCGGTTAACAAGCGCTCCCACATTGGCGTGCCCAAACTTCAAGTTACTATTTACATTACAGACGGATGCAAGCTCTGTCGGACTAGGGGCAGTATTAACCCAAAATATAGAAGAACAAAAACGTGTGATTGCTTTCGCCAGTCGTGCTCTTTCAAGTGCAGAAAAAAATTACACAGTTACAGAATTGGAATGTCTTGCAGTAGTTTGGTTCGTTAAAAAGTTCCGCTGTTACCTAGAAGGATACCCATTCACAGTAATAACAGATCACAGCAGTCTACGTTGGTTACATAATTTGAAAAACCCGACAGGCCGACTCGCCAGATGGGCTCTCGATCTTATGGAATATGACCTGACCATCATCCACAGGAAAGGAGCACTCTACCACGTTCCAGACGCCCTATCACGCATACCCGAACAAATACCAGACCAACTCAACCAAATCGAAGTAACAGAAGACCGATGGTACGTAAAGCGTCTACAGGAAATCGAACAACATCCTGACAGGTTTCCGAACTGGAAAATCGAAGATAATCGGCTATACTACCACAAGCCAACCGATTTCCCAGAAACTGAAGTCACAGTCCTAAACGCCTGGAAACTAGTACTCTACAGGGAACGTCGCCTGAAAGCCCTACAGGAAAACCACTCAACTCCACAATCAGGACACTTTGGTGTAGAAAAGACTCATCGCAGAACAGCCACCCAATATTATTGGCCAAGCATGTTCAAGGATATAGTTTCTTTTGCCAGACACTGCGAAGTTTGTCAACGCACCAAAGTCGAACAAATCAGACCTGCTGGGTTTATGGGCAAAAAGACTGTTGAGGAGCCTTGGACAATTGTAGCAACAGATATTATGGGACTGTTGACTCCGAGCTCCAGAGGGAACATATTTCCTCATCATCCAAGATTTGTACACTAAATGGATAGAGATACAACCCTTGAGAAAAGCTACAGGTTTAACGATATCGGCAGCGCTACAGGACTTGGTCATAAACCGTTGAGGATCACCCAAAGTTTTGCTCACAAATTACGGTACCGAGTTCATTAACAATAATATGAAAGCCCTAGCGACTAAAATAGGATTCCGTCACATGACCACCCCACCTTATCGACCTCAGGCCGACCCCGTCGAGCGTGTAAATCGCGTAATAAGAACAATGATAATTGCGTTTATAGAGATAAGCCACCGAGAATCCATGGGAAAGTTTTCAGTACAAGATTTAAAGCCTTACCACGTGGCCCTCCAGTATGATCCAGATTTAAAAAAAGAACAGCAAACTAGTTACAGTACCCAATAAGAATCGTTACAGAATTATAATACCCTATATAGTAAATGTTACAGTACTCTTAGTGATCCAGTTTATATAATTTTTCATGTTGATGTTTATCCTCGTAATTGTATGTAATTGTCTTCCTTATACCCCAACAAACAAGTTACAAATGTCGTATTTTAGTATAACATTCATATGTAGAAGAAGTTACAGTAACATCTAGTGTTTCAGTATTTTAACAAAGTTACAGTCCATCTGTAAACGTTACAGTAAAATTGTCTTGTTACCGTCCAGGTGGTGGATCTTAAGACTTTATTCGATTATTACAATAAAAGAACGTTGCAGACTGACTTATGGAGCACCCCTCACCTGACACGACATGTCCAATGGACGGGATGGAGATCCTCCAAATCTCCGACTCGGAGGACGACATGTCCGTAGTAGGCAGCCTCGAAAACTACCTCCTAGAGGATGAGGAGAATGAGGCACGACCACCCTTATCGTCAAACTCCTCTAGTATCGAGGTTATTGAAATGGAAGACCTTGGAGTCATGGACGAGTTAGGTGAAAACGGAGATTGGGAAATGGAGGAAGAACCCTCAATAGTCAACGAGCCGCCACCAGATCAACCCGAGAAGATTCCGCAAGTTCCACCCCCACCCCCATGGAACTCAGCGGAGTTCAATGTTGAAGGACCAGGCGAAATCCCAGGCCCACCACAGGTTGTGGGGGTGCAATTAGAGGAAGATCCATTTTGGGACCCAATTCGCCCATACGTACCCGCCCTGTCATGGTTGGAACAGTATAGGCCAGGATTGTTCCAGTCACTACAGGAAATGGTACTACGGTGCAGTCATCGGGACAACGAGGAGTGTCCAATTCATTGGAGAACAAACCTGGCAGGAAGGACAGCCCTCCCGAGCGAAATCAAGGATTGGCCAACACCAGATCCGGAAACAAGGGACCAGGCGAACCAAACTGGACTCACAACAAAGGAGAACGGGACCCAGACAACAGAGCCGGTATAACTTATGCTGGTGGAACTTACTCCCGGACCATCCCAAGTAAGGATGGATC
The DNA here is from genome assembly GCA_032873175.1 of Leptopilina drosophilae. NCBI lineage: Eukaryota > Metazoa > Arthropoda > Insecta > Hymenoptera > Figitidae > Leptopilina > Leptopilina drosophilae. The sequence continues at coordinate 22,288,624 of CM065482.1, forward strand.
TGGACGAGGTCTCTTCGGACTCAGAGGGCCATTCGATCCTTTCAAAAGGCCAAGGCAACCCGATGAAAAGAAAGGGACCAGCCCAAGCACCACCTCCAGCCCCCCGACGTCTCTGCTGGAATTGCAAGAGGCCAAGAAACACGTACAGCGACTGCCCTTCCCCGAAGACAATTTTCTGCCAGATGTGCGGTCGACAAGGTTACATTGTTAGGACCTGCCAGAAAGACGCAGAGGAATGGGCGGCGATGGGACCATACGTCCCGAAATATGGGAGAAACATCCCAAGGGACCACCAACATCCCTACAGGTGCCAACAATAATAGGCTCGGAGTAGGTCAAAGAACGATTTTCACTCATTTTCACTCATTATTAACCCACTTTAACTAATTTATAATTCACTCGAATAATTCACTCATTTTTCACTTATCATTCACTCGAATGTTAACTTAAAACTCACTTGAATTATTCACTCACTTTCACTCATAATTCATTTGAATTAGTCACTCACTTTCACTCATAATTCACTTGAATTATTCACTCACTTTCACTCATAATTCACTTGAATTCTTCATTCACTTTCACTCATAATTCACTTGAATTACTTACTCAATTTTATTTAATGTTCACTATTAATTTATCGATTAGTGACCACCCACCTCATATTCATTCAACACAATTCCATCATAACTCAGTGTACTCAATACTATTAAATACTCATTGTCCATAGAATTATCATTAACTAATTATGTATTTTAATTTTGATGAGGGGGAGAACACCCCTGTGTTACGAATAAACAAAAAAAGCTGTAATGACTCGTGATAGGTTCCAGTGACATACTAGATAATAATTATTATGATTATCATAGCATTTGATCAAAATAAATTTTTCATCATTATATTATTATATCATTATTATTATTATTCTAATTTTTAATTATACTGTAACTTTCCTTTTTACGCGATTAATCACAACAAAACAAAAAAAAAATTTTTTGCTCCATTTCAAAAAAGTAAAGTAAATCCAACCCCTCTGACTTTTTCAACATTTGTACCTCCTGTTAGTGATAAAGACACTAGATTCCTGACGGTTTTGCTCGTATTAAAGTATAAATGTGTAAGATTAAATATCCACAATACTACTGGACGTAATTTAATTTGGTAATTTTCAGCACAATTCACATCCTTTTCATTTTAATCAAGCCCAAGGCTTTTCTTTTAATCCGAAGTAACGCCCCGAAATCATATTAATATAATATAATTCTTACTAATAGCTCATTATCTTACACAATTCACTAAATTTTCCCCATAGTTTTTTTAATATATTAAGGCTCCTTATAATTCCTTTTTAACTCCTTCACTAATAACCCTGCCCCATGTACCACAAACATTGTTAAAACAACACCCGTCGGTATATACGATTTTTTTTCACATTCCCTTTCTGGTTCCTGCGTCGAATTATTTGACATTAAATTACAGGCTGCACGACTTGATATGAACCCATACTAGTAAGGAAAGCATTATGCTATGAACCGGATACTGCAGCGCCATGTCCAACTCACAATTTTGTTAGATTTCCCAGTTTGAACAACCAATTGAGAGTAGTTTTTGCCTAACCTCCGGAGCATTTGCTCGGTACGGGAGTGCACTTTGTGTAATTTAGCTTCTTACAATAGAGTTTCATCCTATTTTTTTTGATAAACCAATACCCACTTAGATTTCAGAGTAGTTGGTGTCCCGATTTTAGAGGATCCTTATTCACTTATGTTATTCTTCTTCAGCAATCTTTTCGTTGAGGGGCGAGTTGTGACGATATTTTTTACATTTTTACGTCACAATAGCACTAATATAAGGATATTTCCAAATATCCAAATTTTGTATTATTATTCGTTCCTTTTGAAGTAAATTTGTTGTTGTGTTTTGTTTAGTATTTGTTAAGGTAATTATTCTGCACTTGGCAGAAGTCCAATTGAAATATTCGCGCTCCACACTAAGGAATTTTGACAAATTAGTTTGTTTTAAGTAGTTGGCAGGCTTTGTCAAACGAAAGCGACTTCGTTTGGCAAAGAAGCTCTCCCCTAAGATTAATTGACAGGTTCCTATGGTCAAGAAGGTCGCAATCTTGCCATAGGAAAAGTCGGGTTACTTTAAGTATCGTAGTATTAGTAATTCAGAATTCTGGGAGAAGCAAGGTAGGAGAAGAAACCCCTTCTGTGTGAAATTATCAAGAAGACCAATAAGCAACCTCACGACAAAATTTAGTAATGCTTTCAAAATTAAGATAATTTTGAAAGACCGTTTTTGAAACTCTCTCTTGCCATCGATTCCCCGTTGTGTTAACATCATTATTAAAATCCTCTAGTTTTAGCAAAATGTAGTAGAAACGAATTATTTGGTTCCAGTTAGTTACAGTTATTTCATTTATTAGTTACAGTTGTTAAATAGTGTATTTTGTTAAATTGCTAATTATATTAATTTTTAAGTTAACATTTCTTAAATAAATAACGAATTAAAAGTATAAATCAAAACTATAATCCCTATCACGAGTCAACTTATCATCGATACAGAATATGTAAGTTATTTATATTATTTATATTTCTTTGTCATGATTCAAAATACTCAATTAGTTCTGGTTATGATATTTTATTATTTTATTCCTAATTACGAACGCCCAGTTAATTATCACGACTTATTGTAATTTGTAACTTGGATCTCATTGGTATAATATATTTTGTTACTATTATCTACTTGGTTGTCAATTTATTTTGATATCGTCACTATGTTTTAAAACTACCTTCTCTTTATTAAATTCAATACTCACCCCTCTCTCCACGACCAGCATAGCTGACTAGTACCGGCACGTGCGAAAAATTTAGTTAATTATAGTGTTTGTTTAATCGGTCTTAATTAAGTTTTGAATATCGTTTATTCTTAAGATTTTGTTATTAGTAATGCTTTAATCCGGTTGACAATACCGGTGATACAAAAGTTGTCTGGCGCCCTACCGGGGACCGCTTAGACAAACTAGAACGAACTAGATTGCACCAGTAACGTTTTCTTTAGTTAAATATTAAATTTCTGGCAAATTAAGATTTTATCGATTATGTAAAATGGCCTCCTAAATTTGGTTACAGTATGTTATGGTTTCCTTTACATTCTCACCAAAAAGCATTTTCTCTAAAAATTCAAAGTTTAACTGCTAAAGATGAAATTCGAACTTCATTTCCAACGGTACAATCTGTTTAATGTACCTCTTATGGGTCCAGTTTAAGTTATTTGTAGGATACAAAATTTTAGAAAAAAAAGTTGAAAAATATACAGGATGTAACACAGTCACAACTCTCACTGATATAATCCTTTCTATGTCTATTCGGAGATTTTTCCCCATATAGAGGTTTGCCAGTAAATGAAATTTTCTATGTTATTTTTAAGATGTCAAGTAAATTTTTTAAGACCCTAATATTAAAAGTATACAAAAAATTTTGTATACGGTTTAAGACCTCAGCTACTACCTATGGCCCTTCTACAATGCCACAGAGCAGCTGTAAGTTTCCTGCACTTCTCCGCCAGGTGCTTTTGCCGAAGCAGTTTACTATCCAGGATTACCCCTAAATATTTTGCCTGCTCTGTATATTGGATCTCTTTTCCAGACAGTGTGAGTGAGCACGAGGCTTTCCACTTATACCGTCTGGTAAAGATAATCGCTTCCGTTTTTACCGGATTTACAGATAAACCCACCCTCTTACACCATTTTTCTACCTGGTTTAAAGCCTTTTAGGCCACTTCGAGTACAACGTCAAGATGGGGACCGCAGACGATTAACAAAATGTCATCCGCATACCCAATCACATGGTATCCTGCTTCGGTCAGAGTTCTCAGTAGTTCATCCACCACCAAGGACCAGGGCTAGGGTGAAAAAACACCTGCTTGGGGGCATCCAGAGTTAACTGTCCCTTTCAGGACTGAATCTCCTTTAGTTGATACGAGGTTTCTGTTTTTTAACATGTAACAGGTCCAATCAACCACTCCTGTAGGAATATTAAAAGCAGTAATAGCTCTACTTATGGATTCCGGAGAGGCCTGACTCTGCAGTTGCCCTTCAATTAGGTCAACTGCTCTCGCCAGAGCTGTCTCCGTAGAGCATCCTGCTCTATACGCATATTGATGCTTTTGTAGCAGGAACCGCTCCAAAATCTCACTGTGGATATATCTATTCACCAACCTTTCAACTAGTTTTAGAATAAAGGATGTAAGGCTAATGGGACGGAAATCCTTCGGTGAGGTATACCCGTTCTTGCTTGCTTTAGGTATGAATACGACTTCTGTACCCCTCCACTCTGTCGGGACTTATCCCAGAGACAGACTCGCTCTCGCAAGCCTCATCAAAGGCCCAACAACCTCGTCCATTGCTCTTTGCAAGAGGACAGGGTAGACGCTATCAGGACCGGGAGACTTGTAAGAACAAAAAGATTCCGCGGCCCATCTGATCCTCTCGGCATTCACGATCCTGTTAGCCAGCTGCCTACGCGGCCGATAATCAGCCTGTGGAAGGTTTGTTAGCGACCCAGGGTCATGTCCGCCCTCCCCCGACCTTGAAAATCCCGGAATGTGTACCTGGACCAGATAAGCCAAGGTCTCATCGTCCGACTCAGAGAAAGTCCCATCCGGCAATAATAAAGTGCCCAAAATTGCATTAGGGTTCTTGGCAAGCAGCTTATCCAATCATGCTGCCTCTTTCTCTTTTTCGATGCGGGAAGAGAAAGCATTCCAACTGACTTGTTTTGCTTTCCTTATTTCATTTCTATAGTCGTCTCTCATTTTTGTAAAGTCAGACCAACCATTAGTCGTGCGCCTTTTCTTGGCACGCTTAAAGAGACTCCTAGTTTCTTTTCTAAGATATTCTAATCTCTCATTCCACCAGCACACCTCTTTTCCCGAAAATACTTTTGTCGGTTTGCAGCTACCTTCATAAGCTGCCATAATAGCCTTTGTAAAATAATTGGCCGCCTTATCCAGGGTTTTACAATCTTTTATCTTACCCGGTAAACCGGAAAGTGTCCTTCGAATTTCTGAGTTGTAGCTAGCCCAATCCGTCTTTCTAAGAATACGAATCCACTTAGTTCCAAATCGGACCGCAGACTCCACCTCGAAGACTATCTGTGAATGGTCAGAAAGTGAAGGTTCATTAGAAACACTCCATCTTCTTACCTTACTTACAATGCTTTTGGAGCAGATAGTGATGTTACGGTATAACCTCACAGTTAAAGTAATTTGTAAGAAATTTATTAAAATTAAAAATTTGAAAATGATTTTAATTTGAACGATTTCATAAAAAGGTTTTTTCAAACACTCTTACGGTTGAAAGGTGATATCCTCAGATATCACCAAGAATAAGCTGCGTCAGCACCGCATAGGAAACAAAGTTGGCCTATTTGAGCATAATTCCTTTATGACTAACAAAAGGGTTAGTTAACAAAACCTTTATGAATTTCAGGAAATTGCCGAATGTTAACATTAAAATTTTTTTATTTTGGCTATAAATAGTATAGCTTTTGTACTAAACAACGGTAACAACAATTTCTAATAGGAGAAACATGATGCCGCTCCAGAGAAATTGTTGTTTACATAAACTAAAAGAATTATTTTTTTTATCTCATCAAAACACTCTAAATTTCCCCGAAATTGTTCACGTTCAATTTCAGCCGACGTAAAATGTAAAATGGAGAAACAATATGCATTTTCTCCTTAAAATATTGGACAAAACCTATTGAAAATGTTTAAACTGGAATGGCAACTATTTAAAATTAATAATGAACCTTACGGCAACATTCCCGTTTTGAAAAACCAAGAACGGCAATGTTGCGAATGTTGCAACCCCTAAAACGAAACTTGCGGCATCTGCCTGAACAGTTTCCGCTGGGTCGCAATATTCCCATTTTTAAAAACCACGAACGGCAATGTTGCGAATGTTGTAACCCATAAAACGAAGCTTGCGGCATCCGCCTGAACAGTTTCCGCTGGGTCGCAACATTCCCATTTTTAAAAACCACGAACGTCAATGTTGCGAATGTTGCAACCCATAAAACGAAGCTTGCGGCATCCGCCTGAACAGTTTCCGCTGGTTCGCAACATTCCTAACCAAAATTAATGTGAAACAACGTTGTAGAACATTTAAAATGAATACCGGACTGAATGTTGAGCGCGTGGGTTATGTATACGCATTTTTGTGATGAAAATTTAATTCAAGAATGTTTCGCTGTAATTTCGTAATCGTGATCTGCAAACCTGTGGCAAATTCATATGTTGACAAAATAACTAAAAGGATATAAAAAAAAGAAATCCTGAAAGTATATAATACAAAGATAAATTAAAAAAAAATTTATTATTAAAAAAAAAAATTTAAATACGAAACAGTATAAAATAAAAAGAAAAGAATTTATTTTATAAAATAAATTAGTGAATTGAATTAAAGGTAAAGAAATAAAATAATATGCAATTATATCGCTTAGATCTACACATCTTTGGATGGCTGTGGCAATGCGCACACACACATACGAATTCCTTGGGAAAATGCTAAAGGGTGGCGACACGCACACAGACGTACTATGCATAGTACATACCACTCACACATTACAAGCCTTCACTCGTTGCTTCTTCTCCTTCGTTGTATCCTTCCCTCTTCCCCTGAGCCCTATGTGCTTGCCAAACAAATGCACGTGCGATGATTCAAGCTGGATATTATTTCCTTTAAGGCGGTGTCAAAGTCGATGCGAATTTCCCATTGAACCTTAATGCAAAAATCCAATCGACTATGTGACCCCCTTAAAGCATAACGAAATAAATTAAAATTATTTATTTCAGAAAATTATTTGCAGAATTAAAAATTAAAAGATGTTTCTGGAACTGCCAAAATAATTGCAACTAAAACATTATCATGAACACTATTGCGTTGTTACTGATAAATAATTTTAATAAATTATTTATAACAATAATAGCAATAAACAAAAAAAATATATTTTTTTAATAAATAAAATTTTTTTTCCTCTTTTTTTTATTTTTTTAGTTCATGATTGGAATTATTGGAAATGATAATTCTTCAAAAGGTATCATATTTCTGCAAACTAATTTCCGGTCTTACGCCTAGCGCAAAATTCCGAAGTCAGCAAAAATCGCATCGACCAATGGGCTTAAAGTTCCTATCCCACTTCTACTCCCACAAACCACCTCTTCTACCCCAAAATCTTCCCCCAGATTAAGAAGCGAGGAGTAGAGGCTTAGAAAGAATTTTCCAAATTGTAGTACAACTTTTGCTCTCTTAGTAAGCTCCTCGTGGAGGCATAAACGGAGTGCAAAACGCCGGGACGCGCCCGTCTGTTAATCGATCCTCATTTCGAAGGACCACTACAAGATAGTGTCCAGCTTTGAGACAGACGAAAATAAATAAAAAGGTAAAAGCTTCACGAAAGTGAAGCCCGAGCAAAATTAATTATTTTCGTTATTTCAAAGTTTAAAATTTTAAATTTGAGTAAATGTTAATAATTAAAATCACGTATAAAGTTTAAAAATTCACAGACAAAAAATTGAGTAATAATTGAAATTTAATTCAGTGCGTGCGTGTCGAATTTAAATTTCCCTCCCTCAATTCGTGAGTTGATTTGTGCGTGTGTGGTGCTCAGGCCGCCCAAACTTGAAAGGCTTAGCAGCAGTAAAGGAAATTTTCGCCCGTCGAGCATCTCAAAACTCGGCGGTAGGATAAGATCATTATAGGATACAAAAATTAAAAGGAAATCGAGTGAGTAATTTGTATCATTCTGTTTTATAATTTTCCTTGTATCTTTTCTGTAACTTCTTCTACTTAAAATTATAATAAATTACGAATTCTCATTTTAAAATTTTTGTTTTGCTTATTGTCTTATAGTTTTCCTTTGTATATTAAATTCTTAAACTATTTAATATAAAATTCAAAAACGATGTTGCTTGGTAAATTCTTTTAAAAGAGAAAAACGATCCCATAAAATAAAAACAGGGTCATCAGACCCTAGCAGCTTGATTTCCTCCAACGAACCTCCGCAGGCGCGCGGTTGAATTTCTTTTCATCGCTCAACACGTAAATTTTCAGGTTCTAAATTTTGACTTCTGTATTTTCTTTGGATTTTAATAATTTAATAAATAATTATTAAATTATGATTATTATATCAGCGGTGGGATCTTTCTCACGTATTTGCGCGGCCCCTTTCTAATTTAAAAAAAAAAATTTTTTTGTTACAAAAAAATTTTTTTTTGAAATATAAATTTTGTTTTTGTGAGACATTGTGTTATTTTCTTTAGTGTAGAGAAGAATAATTTTCCTTAAGGTCATCTTGAATTTGAAAAGAAATCAAAAGGAAAATTGTTAAACATTTTCTTTTTGTTTTCACTGTTTAACTAAAAATAAGTAGTATGTGACGACCCTATTTTATAGTAGGGGCTCCAGAACATTATTTGAGGTTAAATAGAATTTCCTCTGACAAAGAGAAAAATTTATCTTTTCTTATTTTCAAAAAAAAAGTATTTTCTTTTACTTTCTCTTAAAAATTTCATACCTAATTTTTTTTACAATAACCAATCTTTGTTTTTGACTTTGACTGGTTCGGAAAAATTAAGGAAAGAAAATAATTTTCTTTAATTAATTTTTCCTGTTTGATTGAAAGTGAGTAGTATGTGATGACCCTATTTTAATAGTGGGGGCTCCAGAACCTCATTTAAGGTTAAACCAAGGTTTCTGTCAATAATAGAAAAGGTGTTGGTTATTATTATCTATTTATTATTTTCTTCTCTTCCCTTTTTTTTCTCTCTCTCCTCCGAGTGATAAGAAATAATTTTCTTTAAGTCAGTCTAAATTTGAAATGGAAATTCAAAAGAAAATTTATTAGAATTTCTTTTAGTTTCACTATTTGACTAAAAGTGAAAAGTATGTGACGACCCTATTTTAATGTGGGGGCTCCAGAAATTCATTTAAGGTTAAGTTAGAATTTTCACTGACGGAAGAAAATTGATTTTGTTTTACTTTCATTTTTGTTTAGACTCATTCTTTTCAATATCCAATCTTAATTTTGACCTTAACCAGTTCGAAAAAAATTAAGAAAAGAAAATAATTTTCTTAAATTAATTTTCCTGCTTGATCGAAAGTGAGTAGTATGTGACGACCCTATTTTTATAGTGGGGGCTCCAGAACCTCATTTAAGGTTGAACCAAGGTTTTCGTCAATAAAGAGAAAAGGTGTTGTTTAGTTCTTTTATTATTGATAAGAAATAATTTCTTTGATGTCAGTCTAAATTTGAAACAGAAATTAAAAAGAAAATTTATTAGGATTTTCTTTTAATTCCACTACTTGACTAGGAGTGAAGAGTATGTGATGACCCTATTTTTATAGTGGGGGCTCCAGAAACTCATTTAAGGTTAAGTTAGAATTTTACTGACGAAAGAAGATCAAACTTAATTATTTTAATTTTCTTTAACTCAATTATCCTTCTTTAAACAATTATCTCTCTTTTATTATTTAACTTCCTTTAGTTTAATTCGATTTACCTAAAATGTTTTACAATGCCGAAGAAATATAAATGCCAAGGTAGAAAACCAAGGATAGCTAAACTGACGAAGGTTAAGGATCTCGCTAACACCGAAGCAAAAATTCTTAGTGACGATAACTTAAATAGGATTCTGGCGTCGGCTAGAGCATCCTCTAATAACAGTGAAACGCGATTAGAAAATTCCGTTAACTCTCTGAATTCTTGGGAAGAATTTTTCAAATTCTTTGAGACCCTAACGAACAAAACTGAGACCAAAGAAGTTGCCGAAAAAGAGTAGAAAATTGTTTGCTTAATTTCTAAAGTCAAAATAACGAAACAATAACTCTCTGATCGATTATTTAGCTATTTTATTTTTTTAGTGTAGAGAAGAATAATATCTTAAGGTCATCTTGAATTTGAAAAGAAATAAAAAAAAACTCTTTCGAATGATAAGAAATAGTTTTCTTTAAGTTAGTCTAAATTTGAAATGGAAATTGAAAAGAAGATTTATTAGAATTTTATTTTATTTTCACTACTTGACTAAGAGTGAAGAGTATGTGACGACCCTATTTTAATTTGGGGGCTCCAGAAACTCATTTTCGGTTAAGTTAGAATTTTTCACTGATGAAGGAAGATCAATTTTGCTACACTTGCATTCTCTTTAACTTAGTTGTTTTCCTTTAACAATTATCTCTCTTTTATTATTTGACTTCCTTTAGTTTAATGCGATTTACCTAAAATGTTTTGTAATGCCGAATAAAAATAAACGCCGCGGTGGGCGCTCTAAAGTAAAAAATTCTTCAAAAAAACCGAACCTTGCTAGACAAGTGGCGCAAGCCTCAAATAGCACAAAACCAATTGGGGCAGTGCCACTAACTAATAGGCCCAAGAGTATTAAAGATATCGAAGAAAAAGAGGAACCTTCCGTTCCTAAAATTAATACCTTCCGCCGAAACTCTTTGGTTTCTAAAAGGGAGCTTGCCGAAAAACTACATTATTTTGTAGTGTTTGACCCCAGACTCCCACTTCACAAAGGTACGGTCACGAACAATCAAGAGTTAAGAAGACTCTCATTGACGTTAGTTCGGTCAGCTGACCTTTTGACAGATACTCGAACTCTAAAACTAAGAGTTAGACGTATTGAAAATTTTAACAACCAAAGGGTGAGACTAGTAAGAACCCTAGTTTAATTTGAACACTAGACGCGACTGTGGATTACGACAGCAACATCACGATTTTGGATTAAGATCCCTAATGTATGACCCGAAGTAATTCCTAAGCTTAAGCTCCGACACCCCGTTTTTGAGGAAGAGATCCCTCCGCCCCCGGGTGTTATCCCCATAGAAGTAGTTAAAATACAAAGAGCCGTAGAGAAAATTTGGAACTTAAAACGTAAAAGGGTCGACAACGAGATCCCTCCACCTCCGGGTGTTACCCCCATAGAAGTAGTTAAAATACGAAAAGCTATAGAGGAAATTTGGAACTTAAAGCGGAAAGGAATCTAAGACGAGATTTCTCCACTCCGGGAGTTATCCCAATTGAACTAGCCATAGGAGAAGAAATCTGGAAAGAAATAGGAATTAGAGACGAGCGAAACCTTACAGGGTTTTAGTTGTTTTAAAGTCGGAAATATATTACCTTGTTCAGTATAATAATAAGTTTCCAATATCCGACCCAGAACTGTTAACTCGATCCGAATTGAAAAAGATTCCTCTTTCTTTCCTCGCATCAGCCCGATTAGCTTCAGTCGGACCAAGAAACAAGTTAAAAATAATAAAAATAGAAACCGTTAAGTGTGATGTCCCTTTTCATTAGCCTCATGTTTCCTCGAAGAAGTACTATTGTTACTGGATTTACCCAGGACCAATGGACTGAATTAGCAGAAGGGATAGATGCTATTGGAGGGGAATATAGTAGCCTTATGTCAGAAAACTCTAGTTTGAAAAATAGGGTAAACGATTTAGAATTGCGGGTAGACTCACTGATGGAAACTTTAACCACACTTTCACAAGCAACATTCGCCCATTCCATGTTAGTTTCTTCTTCTTTCTTCTTCGTTCTAAAATTAAATCTTTGGAAGACAGAGTCGAACTATTGGATTCACTAGTAAGACAAGAAAAACTCCGGTATATAGCACTCACTAAAGACGCAAGGGAACTAGACTTATTATTGCAGAATCTAAAGCTCTGACTAGCTGTAATTAATAAGATTGAACAAAGAAATAAAATCCTGATAATTTACCGCCACATAATTTGAACCTGATAAAAAGAAGAGAATCGGAAAATTCCAAGAATCTTGATCTAAATGAAAAATGAGTTCACAATCTCCCTACAACTCGGTTGCAATTAAAACCATAAGAAAAATAGACGGCCGGTTTATCGTTAATTTTTCGGAAATAAACAAAACCTCTGTTGACAGGCAGAACCTGCAAAACAGAATTAGAAACTATCTTTCTCGATTACTTCGAGGTAACAATTAGCAGGAATAATTCGCGGTGGCGACACGACACGCGAATTCCGTAGAAATTTGCCAAGCAGCTTCCTTTTGTTTTTGAATAAGGTTATTGTACATAGCTTGCATTTTACAAATTACATAAACATGTCTACCGCTGGTGGTGGTGGAAATTTTAACTCTAATGGATCTATCCATGTAGGGGGAGAAGTGCCAAATTTAGGACCCCATCCTGCACCGTTAGACAACACCAATAATGTCGTTACAGTGCTCGAGCAAATGTCTGTGCAAACTAATTCACAAAACATTCCCTTATTTGACGGCCGCCAACTCCCTCTTAAAGATTTCTTACAGGAAATAGAAAACAGTGCCGCGTTCATACCTGAGGTATCAGAGCCCGGTTTTCTTAAGGCCGTATTGAGCAAATTAAGAGGTCCAGCCCGGGATAGTGTCCGTGGATTGCGTTTCAACGGCATCAATGAACTCGTGGAACACCTGAGAAAACGGTTCGCGTCCTCGAAGAAGTACCAGTGGTATTTAGACAATATAATGACCATTAGGCTCAAACAGACCGAGACAGTGAGTGACTATCACGATAGGTTAAGAGGACTAGTAAGTGGTGCAAAACACGCGTTAGAATTGAAGTATTTCAAAATGAAGTCGGTGGCAATGAACGTGGACATGAAGTTTCTGAAAGTGAAATTATCATGCAACCAGTGGTCGAAAACGCGTTCCGTGCCTTTGTTAGGGGCTTACCCGATGAAATGTCGACCTTCGTTGACACGCGTAACCCCAGAAATCTCGACGAGGCCTACGAGCATGCACATTATGCGGAAGAGCGCCGCAATTATGCAGAAAGATCTAGGGCATCCTCTTACTACATTACACGCGCAGACGACAGGGCTCGATCCCCTAGTCCCTATACCCGACAGGTAGAAGGACATGTCTCGATAGAAAAAAGGAAAAGTGATAGTGATAAGGAAAGCGGTGGCGCCAGATCTAATCGAAGCCAACCCACAGGGATGATGCAATTCACCCCAGAACAACTGGCAGAATTTTACAAATCAATGATGCCATCGTTTGCTCAACCAGTGGCTTATGCGCCACCTATCCAGCCCATGTCGTATCAGCAGCCCCCGACGTATGCTGCACCTTACGTGCCGGTACAGCCCCAACAACAGTACCAACAGTACAGGGCACCGACACAAAGTTATAGACCGAGTACTACCCCTCCTCGCTCAGCCTCACCAGGCCCACAAGTAAACCCGAGTTTCCAAAAACCGGATTTAAACTTTCAACAGACTCGACGCTCCGACGCGGTCCCGAGTCAAACTCCCCAGCGTCAGAGAACCGTCCACTTTGCTCCGGACCAAGTTGGATCCGTAGAGCAAAGTCCAGGGGAGATGACTCCCCAGTAGTTCAATTAGATGCACCTGAGTTCAAAGAAACAAAGGTGAACTTCCTAGTTGACCCCGGCTCTGACACAAATTTAATTAAAGCCAATATTTTGAAACCCGAATTCACACTTGATCGAAGCAAGTGCACTGAGATTACGGGTATTACCAATCACTCGGTCCAAACATTGGGAACTGTCGAAGTTACAGTCCTCAATGTTCCGATCGAATTTCAAGTTGTAAAAAGTAGCTTTCCGATCTCTACATCTGGAATTCTGGGAAGGCCGTTCTTGCGTCAGGAACAGGCTCAACTTTCTTTCAGACATAATGCTCTTGTAACCATTACAAATCCGGTAACTCCTATTCCGTTTGTGGACCGCGAATCACTGGAAGCTAGAGAGAAGTTGAGACCTCAAATCAAACCATTCGCCAGAATACTAAGAATTAAAGCTCGAACCAGGAAACCAATAGCGATCGATGTGCTCAATTCTGAGTTGAAAGAAGGCTATCTCCCGCGCGTGCAGGCCCCAGGAGGTGTCTACTTAGGAGAAGCCCTGGTTTCTAGTAAATATGGTATTTGCCACGCAATGGCTATCAACACCACAGAGGATGACGTTGATTTACGAATAGAACCACAGAAGCTCATCCCATTCGACTTTTGCAAATTCCCTGGCGAGGAATTTTCTAATTCTGAACCTGAAAATTTGCAAACGATCACAGGCATGAGAATTTCTAATAGAGTTCGTAAAGTCAAGGAGTCCTTATACACCTCGCACCTAACGCCGGAAGGAAAAGAAATGGTGAATCGATGGGCGGAAGACTTTCCAGACATTTTTCATCTCAACGGAGAAAAGCTCTCTTGCACACATTTAGTGCAACATAGAATTCCAATCATCGACGATCAGGTTATTCGAAAAAAACAGTATAGGTCCCCAAATGAGGCCTTGGAGCAAATAGATGCGCAGCTCCTAAAACAATTTGATAGCGGAATAATAGGTCATTCAAATTCTGATTATAACTCCCCACTTTTAATTGTGCCAAAAAAACTTGACGCATCAGGAGAAATGAAGTGGAGGGTTGTAATTGACTATAGGGCCCTAAATGAGAAGGTAATTGGAGATGCTTTTCCCCTACCGAATATTAGCGGGATTTTTGATCGCTTGGGAAAAGCCAGGTTCTTTACTGTGTTCGATTTAGCGAGCGGGTTTCATCAGGTTGAAACGCACCCTGATGACCGACACAAAACGGCATTCTCTTCGAGAAATGGTCATTATGAGTATCATAGGATGCCCATGGGCATAAAGAACGCTCTTCCCACTTTCCAACGATTACTTAATAGTGTACTATGTAGCATGCTCGATACAGAGGCATTCGTCTATTTGGATGACATTATTATTTATTCGGACACACTTGAAGAGCATGACGTAAGAGCCCGGCGGCTTTTCACTAAGCTTCGGGAAGCAAATCTAAAACTTCAACCTGACAAGTGTGAGTTTTTAAAAACAGAAGTGGCGTACCTTGGGCACATCATTAGCGGAAATGGTGTTAAGCCTAACCCCAACAAAATCGAAGCCATTAAAAATTTCCCTAAACCTAAGACGCAAAAAGACATTAGAAGTTTCTTAGGGCTATCCGGATATTATAGCCGTTTTATCAAGGACTACGCTAAATTAGCAAAACCCCTATCGGAGTTGTTAAAAAAGGATGTAAAGTGGGAATGGGGCGAATCACATTGCAAAAGTTTTTCAAAACTAAGAAAATATTTGTGTCGTAAGCCTATCTTACAATTTCCGGATTTTAAACAGAGATTTAAGCTAACCACCGATGCCTCAGAACATGCCATAGGGGGAATGCTAACCCAGAAAGTAGACAACGTAGATCTACCCGTGAGTTATTATTCGAAAGTCCTCAATCAAAACGAACAAAATTACCCTAAGGCCGAACGAGAATGTTTGGCGATATTGCACGCTGTGGAGCATTTTCGTCCCTATTTATATGGTCGAGAATTTACCTTAGCGTTTGATTTCGAACCAATCCACTGGATATCTTATATCGATAATCCAGGAGCCAGGCTCTCAAGATGGAGACTGAGACTCCAGGATTATCAGTATAAATTCGAATACAAGCCAGGGAAAATAAATCGTATCGTTCAGGCATTGTCAAACAATCCAGCAAAGAAAAGGTAGCTAAAGACAATCAGTGTTCTGACTCGAGTTCCGAATCAGATTGGACCGATTCGTCATTAGACGATACCGCAGATGTAGATCTGAAAATCCCTCAAAATGACTCTGATGAAAAGGTCCCTCCACTTCGCGCATTACCAATTAAGGACAGTAAGAAGGATAAGGCGGAAAAGAGTTATAAGAGTGTAAACCCTACGCGACCCAGTTCGTCCTCTACAAGACCCCGAACCAGATCGGCAACCCAACTCGAAAAAGGGATAGTTTTAAAACCAAATCCAACGTTTGAATTACCCAAACCTCCATCAAAGACCCCCACGACAAAAGTGGAAGGACTAGAAAAATCTCAACCATTAAAATTCCCCACAAGAAAAGTAACAGTCCCCGGACTTTTAGGTTACAAGCCTACTTCGATTTTAAAAAGGCCCGAAGGAGTTACATCAAGCAACAGACCACTGAGGATGAATGCCATCAATGCACCTCTCCCTGGACCATCATCAAGAATCGAAGCTCCACCCCGACGTCCAGGAAGACCCAAAGGCTCCACTAACTCAAAGGAACCCGATGGAGAAGAGCCCTATAGGTCCCCGACGGCAGTAGGCTCGATCAACCCCGATATCAGCTGCGTAGCTCAAAGATTGAGGAAAAGAGCGACCCTAGCTGCCCAACCTTCAAGGGACTCCGCATCCACCACCTCTTCTTCAGACGAACAAACGTCTGCCAACGAAAGTGAAGAGGAATCAGATCCTCCAGTATTTTGTAAAGACCACAGTGCATTCTCCAGTGTTCCAATAAACCCAATCCCAAAACAACATTGTGTTACCAAAAGTAATCCTGATGTCCCCGAAACTCCAGCCCTCCAATTCCCCTTGTCAAATGAGCCCTACACGGACGTTTACGTAGACGGCGCCTGTGGAGATAATGGTGGAACGAGACCCAGAGCAGGTATAGGAGTGTGGTTTGGACCAAACAATCCCCTTAATGTGTCTCGAAGATATGGAGGACGACAAACTAACAATGCCTCGGAGATTGAAGCAGCCACAGTGGCAATTCATCAGGCAAGGAAAGCCGGAATTAAGAAGCTTAGAATTAAAACAGATTCCAAGGTTCTTGTGCAAGGTATTAATGAATGGGTTCCAAAGTGGCAAAAGAACGACTGGAAGACGAACGACAACAAACCTGTCAAGAATCAAAAAGCTTACGAACGATTAGTAAGGGCCTTGAAACATACTGACGTCATCTGGGAACATGTACAAGGACATGACGGCATCGAAGGTAACGAAAATGCAGACCGTCTCGCTAGGGAAGGTGCACTACTTGAACCGCCATCGGAATCAAGCTCCTCCTCGGAATCATCTGCAGAAGAATCAGAGGAAGAACAAACTTTAGAAAATATAGTGATCAGCGGCCTGCCACGCCCTATCAGTAGCGAAGAAAGTTCGGATTCTCTTAGTGATAGAGAGCAACAGAATCAACCACAAACTGTCAACAATCTCGACGAATCCGTCCGCAAGTTCGAGGAATCCTTAGCTAGAAGAGGGCTCAACCCAATGGACCTCCCTAATCAGACACTGGCCTGGGATCACGAAGGAATGGATGTGACATCTCGCAAGACCTTTGTTTCCGAAGGCGAGAGTGATGAAGAGTACCTCGAACATCTAAAGAGTTTAGATTCTTGTCAAGACAATGACGACAATGCTTTTGGAAAAAGAGTCAACGATTTTCTGAAAAACTATCATCAAAGTAAACAGAAGAGGACAGAAGGAGAAATAGAACAACCTGATACTCAAACAGAATTAACATTCCTTCGTGCCGAAGCAGTTTCAGAAGTATTTTCTCCTACTCCAACTAGACCACCCTCCAGAAGAAGCGTCGTACGGTTTAAGGAAAGTCCTGAAGTCTTCAAGAACCCCTAGGAAGCAGAACTCTTTTCAAGAAGCCCATCAATCTCAGCCCCGGGATTTTTGCCCGCCCCAGGCGCACAATCAACCCTGTTTACCCCACACCAAGGGCGAAACACACTTGTTTTAGAAAAATCAAATAAGGAGAGGAAAGCGTTCGAAACGTCCGATGACGAAAAACCCGTAAAAGGAAAACTAGAATTTGCAAACATCGATAATAAATGGACAGAACCACTGACCTACAAACGAGACAATTATGCCCATTTTATTTCAGAGGACTGCGAACCTATCGATTCCATTTCAAAACTGTTAATAGCAACAAAAAAGATAGATATGCAAGACATTCGAGACAATAAACCCATAAAAGGACAAGTCCACCTTACACTTTGTGGGAAATATAGGGTATATTCGATCGTGATCAAAAAACGGTATTCAGATGAGTTAGATTGGAGGGATGTTGTCCAAGGGCTCAAAAACCTAAAACATGCCCTTATCTTAGACAATCAAGACCATTGCCGTATGGCAAATTCTGGCGACCTCTTAGGTTCCCTTCCACAAAACAAAATGGCGGAACTTGTAGCAGGAATATTCCGCGTTGGCGACATAAAAATCACCTTGTGCCACGGAAGAATCCAAGTTCCTCCTCTAGAACTAAGACCGAAAATAATAACAGAGTTCCACAGTAGTCTTATAGGGGGTCATAAAGGCGTGACAAAAACATACCGTAGAATACGCGAGCGATTTTACTGGCCAAGAATGCGAGACGAAGTCACAGAGTTTATTCGACAATGCAAAAGTTGTTTCGAGAATAAATTAGCCAGGGCCCGTACGAGAGAGCCCATGATCATAACGGATACACCGGCCATGCCTTTCGACAAAGTGTCCCTAGATACTGTAGGAAAACTTAGGACCACCCCCAACGGGAATCGGCACATTCTCACGATGAAAGATAATTTTAGTAAATACTGCATCGCCGTTCCCATACCAGATATAAAAACCACCAACATCGCCCATGCAGTAGCAACAAATCTTTTTGCCACGTTCGGTGCACCCAGATGTGTGCTCACAGACAGGGGCGGAAGCTTTGTGAGTTCCTTAATGCGGAAGCTTGAAGGAATATTTGGTGTCAAACAGCTTACAACTTCTGGCTATCGACCTCAAACCAATGGAGCCTTAGAAAGAAGCCACATTGAATTGACGGATTACATTAAACACTACGCTAGGGATTTTGACGACTGGGATCGTCTGCTTCCATTCGCGATGTTTAATTATAATACGTCTATTCATGAGGCGACCAATTTCACTCCATTCGAGCTGGTTTTTGGTCATATAGCAAGAATCCCAAGTTCTTTTCCACAAGGACCAGAGCTTGAAACTTATGGGTCATACTTGAGAGACCTTGTCACTCAAATGACCGAGCTTCAAAATCTGGCGGCTGAAAGTTTAGGAAAGGCAAAATGCCGTTCCAAAGAATTTTATGACCGCAAGGCTCGACCATCGAATGTTAAGATCGGGGACCAGGTATATACCTACAAGGAAGTAAGAACAAATAAGTTTGACAACAGAGCAAGCGGTCCGTATTTGGTTGTAGACATTACTCAGAATAACAATGTTGTTCTAGAGAACGAAAACGGCGATAGGTTCGCCAAACATAAAGATAAGATATTGGTTACCCATTTGTAACCAATATCTCTCTAACTCCAATATTAATATCTGATTCATTTTAGGAAAGAGGAACCAAGATGAATGGAATGATCGTTTTATCCCTGACGTGCCTAACTTATATCCTAGTTCCGATAGCAGTTTGTGGGTCCGATACACCTCCAGGGATTACTGATGAGCAGCAGTTCCAAGTTACCCCGCTGTCTGTTAGTAGTGGGATATATTATGAACATCTAGGTGCTGTTCGAAGATCCGTGACGAATTGGAGAGTCACTGTTCTTCTGGATATGGGTAGCCAACATAGACACATCGAAGACTTGAAATTCCGCATGGAGAAGCTGAAGCGCCATTGTGTATCTGAAAAGGATTGGTGCCATGACTTTGTGACCTTTTACCCCTGGGAGGATAGATGGGAGATGGCCACCGAATTGCAGGAGCAATTTTTGACCCAAGTTACCGAATTGGAAAACACACAGAAGATAACACAAAAGAAATTGACTACTCAGTTGCGGGTAAGAAGAAGCGTGCCCTTATTTGGATTCTTAGGAAAAATTGCTGGTCCTATTGCCGGTGTTCTAAACTACGAGGACGGAGAAAGGTATGACGCCATCATCCAAGAATTGAACTCCGTCCAAGCCAACCTGTCTCACTTAGTCGGACGCCAAACTCACATCGTCAGATCACAACTAGACACCCTTCACGCCCAAGTAGAAAAGCAAGGTTCCCTAATAAATAACATCAATCATAAGCTAGATCTACTAACCGTAAATCAGGAAAACTTACCAGCAATAAAAGTGGTATTAGAAAAAAGGGATGTACTATTTAACTTACTGGGAGCATTGAAAACAGGGTTGGATCATCACATCAAAACTACGCAAACCATGTTAGACGCAGTTCACGAGGCTAGACGAGGAAAACTACATCTTGGACTAATATCATCCAAGCAAATGGAGCCTATCCTACGTGATATTCAGGACCATCACACAGAAGTACAATTTCTACTTCCTGGACCCTCAGTCAGTATCGATGAATTAGTACGGATATCCACGGTGACCGTCCTTTGTGCTAAACATCAACTGAAGATTCTCCTCAATATTCCCTTATTAGAAAAATATAACTACCAGGCGTTGAGAATGCACTCTCTCCCAACCATACAAAAAGCGATGGGAGATGGGATAGTAAGGGCCTATATTAAAGGAAAATACGATTACCTCATCATAGACGAAGAACAACACACTTATCTTCTACTTACGGAACAAGATTGGAAATCTTGCAAATCAACGACATCGTACCATGCTTGCCTGAACGGAGTTCCCATATACGATCTGAAAGAAAGACCAGCCTGCGAGCCTTTACTTCTAATTAATCCAACTATCGATGATTTAAGAACCTGTGAAATCCAGATCACCACTAATCCTGAGTCCTTCTGAAAACCTTTAACCACCCTTTCTAGTTGGCTATATTCTTTCTCTAAAACAGAAGAAGTGTTAATTATTTGTCATTCTATAAAACCCATGAAAATTATCCTTAACGAAACTGGAGTTTTAAAATTGGCCCCAGGTTGCATGGCTAAAACACAAGATACAATGATTCCAGCAACTATTTCCCAGGTCGGAAAGACAGAAATTATCTATGAACCCGATTTACACCTAAATTTAACAGAGTTGTCCCCAGTAATTTCCAGCTACGGTTATTTACTAACTTCTGCTAATAACAACCAAATAAAAGATATGACTGACTCAAAGTTCTCCATCTTCGATGCAAATTCCCAAACCTTGGACGAATTGGAAAGACAACTGGAAGATTTTGCACTCAATCGACATATTCAGCAGAACCAGAAAATCCTCGTTTACGGATCCTACCTTGGAACTTCCTTACTATGCGTGCTCCTTCTCCTTTGCTGTTGTCGCCTGCCCTTAAAATCAGTGATATCTAAACTAGTCTGTTTCATTACAAAGGGATCGAAAGCAAGCCGCTTCGAGGTTTCCAAAGAAAAAAGAAGAAGAATGAGCCTGCCCGGAAACAAAATGACCGATGCAGAAGAACCAACAATTTCGGGACTAACTCTAGAATCAAAAGAGTTATATTCTACCATCCAGAGAGGAGATAAGTCTGCCACGTCCGAAGATTTGTCATCACCGAAGATAAGGTGACTAACAGATAAGGTGACCTAACACAAGACGAAGTACCAATAACTTACAGCAGCTCGAGGAAACAGATACGAAAGACAACTTTCAATCCACACGACTTCTGTCCACTACTCCAAAGACCATCTTGAAGATGCGGACCCAACTCCCAACACAGAAGCTCCAACCGGTATAAGACCGTCATTATTCGCAAGAACGTGTATCCTTTTATAGATCGGACAAAGACAATCAGATTATCCTTAAATTATAAAATTTGTTGATTAAAACTGTAGCTGACATTTATAATTTATACAACCTCTAATACAGGAATCCAGTTAAGTTTACAAAAATTTTAATTTCTTATCAGGAATTTAATTAATTATTAAAAAAAAACATTTTAGTTGTTAAATATTATATTTGCATTGAATAATAATAATAATTTGAATTATAATGCATTTATTGGATTAAATCATCTAGTTTACTTGAAGTGACAAAATAAACTAATTGTATCAAATGATGATTATTAATATCTAATACCTAATTAGTGGAATAAAATATTTTTGTTCAAATGCACAAATGAAAAAATTAAATTATTTGAAAATGTTATTCATCGTTGGTCAATTTAAACAAAATTATTCCCACAGAATTAAAAAAAAATTTTTTTTTAATAATGTATAATATTTCTTGACGCCTTGTGAAGAAGTGTATCTTGCACATTTTTTTTATCTCTCTAAATTTGATTTTAATAATCTTATTTTACCAATTTAATCAGTTTAGCTTGATTGGGCTTAATTTAGTTTATTTACTTTAATTAATTTTATTTTAGTTCATTTTAGTTAACTTATATCAAATAGTCCAGCTACGTCATTTGAACTTGGCTTGGTTGGTCTAGTTATTTTAAATTTAATTAGTAATTTTGATTCCAATAACTTTTCTCCCAATTTAATTAGTTTAATTTAATTTGACTTGATTTAAAATTGATTTAGGTTGGTTAATTTAGTTGGCTTAGTTTAATTGATTTCGTTAATCTAATTACTTCATTTAGTTAATTCAATCTAGTTTTACTTACTTTAATTAGACGTGGTTCAATTTAATTTATTTGGTTAAGTTTAACTTGGTTCAGCTTATTTTTTTGTTAATATAATTACTTCAGTTATTTTAATTAGTCAAGTTAATTTAACTCAATTGGCTTAATTAATACTAATTAGTTTGATTAGTTCAGGTACTTTATTTATTTAATTAGTTTAAAATTAATTTAGTTATTTTAATTTAACTGGTTCAATTTAACTAAGATCTAATTTAGTCCAGTTTATTCTAGTTAGTTAAGTTTAGTCTAACGTAATTTAGTTTAATTAAATTTAATGCAACCTAATTTAATTAGTTTAATTTAATTTGGTTTAGTTTATTCTAATTTAACTCGGTTTAATTAATTTGATTAGTTTAGTCACTTTATTTATTAGTTTAAAACTAATTTAGTTTTTTTTGTTTAATTGGTTTAATTTAATTAAGATTTAATGTAACCTAATTTAATTGATTTAATTGATTTGGTTTAGATTATTCTAGTTTGATTCGGTCTAGTTAGTTTGATTAGTTTAGTCACTTTATTTATTAGTTAATCTAGATTATTATTTTGTTTATTTATTTAATTGATTTGGGTTGGCTCAGATTAGTTAGCTTGATTAGTCCAGTTTTTTTTTCTATCTAGATACCTAATTTAGCCTGATTAGTTTAGCTAAATTAAGCTTAATTTGGTTTACTTATTCATTTAGTTAAGTTTAGTTTAGTCATACATGTAAAAGTTGCAACTTCAGAGCGTGCGTCAGGAAAAGGCTTAACTCATCACATTAATTTTTTTTTTACACAAAATTTAATGTTTATTATGATTATAAATATCATAAAACACGTTTTTAATAACACATCATTGACATTTTTTTTTCTTAAATATATATATATATATATATATATATATATATATATATATATATATATATATATATATATATATATATATATATATATATATATATATATATATATATATATATATATATATGTATATATATATATATATATATATATATATATATATATCTTTGTCACCGAATGATAGAAATTTTTCTAAGTCCAAACAAAATGAATTTTTTTTTCGACCAAAGTTTTAATTTTTATAATGATTGTAAACATCGTAAAACGTGTTTTGACAAAAACACTATTTACACTTTTCGAAAATGTTTACCCCATGCTATGAATAATGAAAATTTTTTCCAAGTTCGAATAAAATAATAAAAGTTTAAAAAAAAAAGGTAAGATAAATTCCTTTTCTTCCCTTCGCTTTATATATGTAACGAAACAATTAATCTCGCGATTGACACCGAACTTATTGCAGGGATATGTGTCTGTACCTCGACGACGTTAGGCCCTTATCATGGTAATCTTATATCATACTATAGGATCACTATGGTAAGGTTGTTTTATAGGAAGATAATGTAACTCACAAAACATTTAAATAAGATTTACAATGTGACTCAAAAATCGATCGAAGAGTAAGAACAAAGAAACCCCTATTTTTCTGAAAATCATAAAGCTATAAAAAAACCCAAATTCGTTTCCATCGCGATAAGTTTTCGGGGACAAAAACGGAAAAATCCGTGGTGGGTTGTTACGGTATAACCTCACAGTTAAAGTAATTTGTAAGAAATTTATTAAAATTAAAAATTTGAAA
Source organism: Leptopilina drosophilae (assembly GCA_032873175.1). NCBI lineage: Eukaryota > Metazoa > Arthropoda > Insecta > Hymenoptera > Figitidae > Leptopilina > Leptopilina drosophilae. The sequence goes on from CM065482.1 coordinate 22,312,605, forward strand.
ATTATTTCAATTTGAACGATTTCATAAAAAGGTTTCTCAAACACTCTCACGGTTGAAAGGTGATATCCTCAGATATCACCAAGAATAAGCTGCGTCAGCACCGCATAGGAAACAAAGTTGGCCTATTTGAGCATAATTCCTTTATGACTAACAAAAGGGTTAGTTAACAAAACCTTTATGTATTTCAGGAAATCACCGAATGTTAACATTAAAATTTTTTTATTTTGGCTATAAATAGTATAGCTTTTGTACTAAACAACGGTAACAACAATTTCTAATAGGAGAAACATGATGCCGCTCCAGAGAAATTGTTGTTTACATAAAGTAAAAGAATTATTTTTTTTATTTCATCAAAACACTCTAAATTTCCCCGAAATTGTTCACGTTCAATTTCAGCCGACCTAAAATGGAGAAACAATATGCATTTTCTCCTTAAAATATTGGACAAAACATATTGAAAATGTTTAAACTGGAATGGCAACTATTTAAAATTAATAATGAACCTTACGGCAACATTCCCGTTTTGAAAAACCAAGAACGGCAATGTTGCGAATGTTGCAACCCATAAAACGAAACTTGCGGCATCTGCCTGAACAGTTTCCGCTGGGTCGCAATATTCCCATTTTTAAAAACCACGAACGGCAATGTTGCGAATGTTGCAACCCATAAAACGAAGCTTGCGGCATCCGCCTGAACAGTTTCCGCTGGGTCGCAACATTCCCATTTTTAAAAACCATGAACGGCAATGTTGCTAATGTTGCAACCCATAAAACGAAGCTTGCGGCATCCGCCTGAACAGTTTCCGCTGGGTCGCAACATTCCCAACCAAAATTAATGTGAAACAACGTTGTAGAACATTTAAAATGAATACCGGACTGAATGTTGAGCGCGTGAGTTATGTATACGCATTTTTGTGATGAAAATTTAATTCAAGAATGTTTCGCTGTAATTTCGTAATCGTGATCTGCAAACCTGTGGCAAATTCATATGTTGACAAAATAACTAAAAGGATATAAAAAGAAAGAAATCCTGAAAGTATATAATACAAAGATAAATTTAAAAAAAAATTTATTATTAAAAAAAAAATTTAAATACGAAACAGTATAAAATAAAAAGAAAAGAATTTATTTTATAAAATAAATTAGTGAATTGAATTAAAGAGAAAGAAATAAAATAATATGCAATTATATCGCTTAGACCTACACATCTTTGGATGGCTGTGGCAATGCGCACACACACATACGAATTCCTTGGGAAAATGCTAACTGTGGCGACACGCACACAGACGTACTATGCATAGTACATACCACTCACACATTACAAGCCTTCACTCGTTGCTTCTTCTCCTTCGTTGTATCCTTCCCTCTTCCCCTGGGCCCTATGTGCTTGCCAAACAAACGCACGTGCGATGAGTCAAGCTGGATATTATTTCTTTTAAAGCATAACGAAATAAATTAAAATTATTTATTTCAGAAAATTATTTGCAGAATTAAAAATTAAAAGATGTTTCTGGAACTGCCAAAATAATTGCAACTAAAACATTATCATGAACACTATTGCGTTGTTACTGATAAATAATTTTAATAAATTATTTATAACTATAATAGCAATAAACAAAAAAAAATTTTTTAATAAATAAAATTTTTTTTTCCTCTTTTTTTTATTTTTATAGTTCATGATTGGAATTATTGGAAATGATAATTCTTCAAAAGGTATCATATTTCTGCAAACTAATTTCCGGTCTTACGCCTAGCGCAAAATTCCGAAGTCAGCAAAAATCGCATCGACCAATGGGCCTAAAGTTCCTATCCCACTTCTACTTCCACAAACCACCTCTTCTACCCCAAAATCTTCCCCCAGATTAAGAAGCGAGGAGTAGAGGCTTAGAAAGAATTTTCCAAATTGTAGTACAACTTTTGCTCTCTTAGTAAGCTCCTCGTGGAGGCATAAACGGAGTGCAAAACGCCGGGACGCGCCCGTCTGTTAATCGACCCTCATTTCGAAGGACCACTACAAGATAGTGTCCAGCTTTGAGACAGACGAAAATAAATAAAAAGGTAAAAGCTTCACGAAATTGAAGCCCGACCAAAATTAATTATTTTCATTTTTCATATTTTTTTTCGTTACTTCAAAGTTTAAAATTTTAAATTTGAATAAATGTTAATAATTAAAATCACGTATAAAGTTTAAAAATTCACAGACAAAAAATTGAGTAATAATTGAAATTTAATTCAGTGCGTGCGTGTCGAATTTAAATTTCCCTCCCTCAATTCGTGAGTTGATTTGTGCGTGTGTGGTGCTCAGGCCGCCCAAACTTGAAAGGCTTAGCAGCAGTAAAGGAAATTTTCGCCCGTCGAGCATCTCAAAACTCGGCGGTAGGATAAGATCATTATAGGATACAAAAATTAAAAGGAAATCGAGTGAGTAATTTGTATCGTTCTGTTTTATAATTTTCCTTGTATCTTTTCTGTAACTTCTTCTACTTAAAATTATAATAAATTACGAATTCTCATTTTAAAATTTTTGTTTTGCTTATTGTCTTATAGTTTTCCTTTGTATATTAAATTCTTAAACTATTTAATATAAAATTCAAAAACGATGTTGCTTGGTAAATTCTTTTAAAAGAGAAAAACGATCCCATAAAATAAAAACAGGGTCATCCGACCCTGGCAGCTTGATTTCCTCCAACGAACCTCCGCAGGCGCGCGGTTGAATTTCTTTTCATCGCTCAACACGTAAATTTTCATGTTCTAAATTTTGACTTCTGTATTTTCTTTGGATTTTAATAATTTAATAAATAATTATTTTTCGGTTCGTAACAAGTGATATCAATCACTTCCTACCTAATCGCATTGCTAAAAGTCGGGGTCAAACCCCTGTTAAGAATATCTAGATCTGTTCCGATTAAATATTCCAGAAGCTCCTGTTCTCTCTGATTGTCCTTTGAGCTCCCCCACACCGTATGTTGTGAGTTTGCATCGCAGCCCAGCAGCATATCATACGGAAAATATGCCGATCCAAGGACCGTTTACCTATACCCTCCAGGTTAGTTACCACCACCATTAGGTCCCCTAAGCACAGATCCAGTAGTGGAGTTGCGTTAACGCCCTTAGTAAGAATGCACGCCCTGGGTTTGGCAGCTCTGCAGTCCCTGTAACAGATTACACCGGCTTTAAGCCGTTCTTACCTTAACCGTTTCTTTTCAGAACCGTTAAGGCGCTTCCTTTTGGTTAGGGGCCTTTCTACCGCCCCTGAGCCTCCACCCTCACCTAAGACTACATTACCATCAGATCCCGAAGGACCCGAAGGAACAGCTAAAGAGGAAGGGGAGGACCGATCCACGACCTCAGGGTTCGAGACCGTCACATCCACAGCCTACGAGGAGATTGTAGACGCAGCCACTGAGACTCTTTGGTCACCAAAATTTAATTTGTTAAATTGATTCTCCATTTGAAGTCACACGAGTAGCAAGAGAAAAGAAAATCCGTTCCTGCAGAGCCCTGCTTGCAGAAGTAAGGCTAGTACTACCGGAAGGTCGCCCGGTGTTCCGGAGCCGCCGTTTAAGATCAGCCGCCCGCCGGAAACCCAGACAGATCGCTCCCCCGAACCTTACGGGATCACTAACTGACCAGCACAATTCCGACAAACGGACGGGCTAGAACGGGGTCCAGGGGTACACTCCGATTAGGCCTTTAAGCCACCCTACCAGCTGCAAGGTCCCACGATCCCTAGGGGTGGAAAAAAGGTTAGAAAAAAATTAAAATTTACATATATTAAAGTTTGAAATATCCTCTTTAAAAGTAGATTTAGTAGTTTAAAAAATATTAATGAACCTAAGAAACTTTTAATCCACACATAAAAAGATGTATTTCCATCAAATATTAAGAAAAAATATTTTCCATTTTAACCAAATTACTTGATTCTTTTTGAAAATAAGTCAGCATAAAAAAATCATAATATGTTTATGAGTCAGACTCCATGAACTGGCCCCTATTTCCCCAACATTCCTGAGGGACAAAATAAGTGAAATCGGCCACTTGAAAAAATTTTATCTCCAATTTTCAAGTGATTTATGATTTTCGGTAGACATACGAGTACATTTTTACCCCTTACAAAATTTTTCAAAAAAAAATTATTTCGAAAGTAATCACGTGCTAAAGTTTTGCATCATTTTATTTTCGTTTTCTTGTTACTCTAAAACGAATAAAGGTGCAAATTGCAAATTGAAGATTGTTCTTAATGTTTTTGAAAGATGAAATTACCATGTATTGATGCGAAATTTTTCAAGGATTAATTTAAAAAAAAGAAAAATGAATAGCCTTCAATTTTATAGAAAATTTGTAAAGTTTTATGCCTAAATAAAGCGGCGTACGTGCAAATCAAGGCTTACGCGATATAAATGTCACTTGGTCGGAATACCAAGATATTCAGGGTCAAATTGAGATTTTTGCATTTTTGATTCTGAAATAGAAGATGAAAATTTGCAACAAAGTTCAGAGGAGAGAGATGAATTTGAAATGTCTTATTTTGAAATCGTAGGTAATGTTAAACGGTGTATCGCAAAGATTCGTGAAGAATCAAATCAATCGGTTGCAAGTAATGATAATTCCGTCGCGTCAGTCGTGAATAGTTCAGTTCTCAATCGTTTTTAAAATTACCTGAGATTAAATTACCTCAGTTTAAGGGAAAATTTGCTGATTGGATTTATTTTCGAGATTGTTTTGACGCGACTATAATTAAAAATAAAAATATTGCAAATATTTAAAAGTGTCAATATCTACAGTCAGCATTGCAGGGAAACGCATTCGATATTATCAAATCATTACCAGTCTCTGACGAAAATTTTAATGAGGCTTGGGAAGCAGTTTGCAAACGATATGATAATAAAAAGGCTCTCGTTTTTAATTGTTATAAAATGATGCATGAAATTCGTACACTTCGAAAGAGAACTTCTAGCGCTTTACGTCAAGTTAATGATGCATTTGTTGGCAGTATTCGGACTTTAACCCGGCGAGCGAGCGTAAGGTAGGGTAAAATTTACCCTGTAGAATATTCATTTCTCTATAATTAGTATTTGAATTGATGAATTTACTTGTCATTTTTCATAGCTGCACTGAATACGGTAACAAGTCAATAGAGAAAATTTTTTTTTTCATTACTTATTATTTATTAATAATTATTGTCAGCACATGTACCTGGATTATAAAACACACTACGAGTATTGTTTTTTGTATAATTTAAAAAAAGTTGTAAACATGAATGAACTTCACTTTTATTATTTACTAAGGAGAAATAATGCATTTTACTATTATAACAAATTAATTTCCATTTGTTTAAACAAATTATTATTGTTATTTTATAACAATTCCAAAAACAAAGGAAAATAGCAAATTTCTAAAAATTTGGCAGCTGATATCGGTATTATTTAATGCTAAATTCATGAATTAAATAAAACATTAAATTAAATTTGCTAAAGTTATTAATAAAGATTGTTTAAACAATTAATTGTTGTTATTTATAAACTTTTGTCCTATTGCACCTAGGACGATGCAGTTTTTTTCTAATTTTGCAATTTTGGACCTAAGATAATAACCGATTATTATTAAATGTCAATTCAATATGTTAACAATTGTTTAAACAATTAATTGTTATTATTTATAAACTTTTTTTCTGTTGCACCTAGGAAAGTATTAGTTTTATTTTTGTATTTAAATACATGTTCAAATTTTTTTTTCAATCGTTGATAATAAACATTCTAAACCTTACCAACGTTTTTGTTGGTTAGAAAAAACTGCATCTTCCTAGGTGCAATAGAAAAAAGGTAATAAATAACAATAATTAATTGTTTGACTAATTGTTACAAAATTGAACTGACATTTAATAATTATCAGTTATTATCTTAGATCCAAAATTAGAAAAAAACTGCATCTTCCTAGGTGCAATAGAGAAAAAGTTTATAAATAACAACTATTATTTGTTTAAAAAATTGTTAGCATATCGAATTAACATTTAATAATTATCGGTTACTATCTTAGATCTAAAATCGCAAAATTAGAAAAAAACTGCATCTTTCTAGGTGCAATAGTGAAAAAGTTAATAAATAACAACAATTAATTGTTTAAACAATTGTTAACATATCATTTGACATTTAATAATTATCGGCTACTATCTTAGGTCTAAAATTGCAAAATTAGAAAAAACTGCATCTTCTTAGGTGTAATAGAAAAAAAGTTAATAAACAACAAGAATTAATTGTTTAAACAATGTTAAATAATAATTATAGCAAATTTAATATTATGTTTTATCTAATTCATTAATTTAGCATTAAATAATACCGATATCCTGCTGCCAAATATATAGAAATTTGCATTTCTCTATTTTGTTTTTGGAATTGTTATAAATTAACAATTATAATTTGTTTAAACAAATGAAAAGTTTATCGTAACATTAATAAATTAGATTACTAGGCAACATAAAATATTTATAGAAAGAAATTTCATGATTTTAAGATTTTTAATTTACAAATAGTATTATATTACAGGGTAAAAAATACCCTACCTTACGCTCGCCGGGATAAAATCGCTAAGTTGTGAAACGGACAATTTGGATGATCCATTGTCTTATTTAATTGTCAATAAACTTGATCCGGAATCGTTGCAGGCTTGGAACGAAAAAGTTTATAATAAGAAACCTCCCAAAGTCAAGGAGCTTCTTGAATTTATTAAAAATCACGCACACTCGTTAGAAAATCGTGAACATCAAAAGTCGGTTATAGTAAACCCAAAATCAACGAAATTTAGTGAAAATCGTGTCACGTCATCACATTTTTCTGTATCAGAAATAAATTGTACTTTTTGCAAAGAAAAACATGTTCTAGAAGAATGTCCAGAGTTTAAAAAGAAATCTCCTCATCAAAGATTTAAAATAGCTAAAAGTTCTCAAATCTGCCTTAATTGTTTACGTACCTCATCGCATTCGTCAAAATTATGTACGCAAGGTCCTTGTCAATTGTGTGAGCAATCACAGTATACTCTTCTTAATTTACCTCGTGATAAATCGATTTAAAAAAATTAAGAAACATTTATCAATTTGAATAGTACAGAAAATGAAAATCAAGAGGTTACAGCGTTGTCTTTGTCACATCATTCGTGTAATTTCTCAACTTCCCTTTTGTCAACAGCAATTATTCACGTGTTCGATTCTAAGGGTAAACCTATTCGTTATAGGGCTCTTTTAGATACTGACTTCCAATCTAGTTTCATAACTTCGTCATTAGCGTCAAAACTTAATTTAAAACGTATTCCATTCAAGGTTAGTGTCGCTATGATGGAAGGACTCAAAGTCCCTTCTTCAGAATTGATAGAAGTATTACTTAAGTCACATGTAAATGATTTTATGAGTACAAACAATTGCATTATTGTCGATCGCATTTCGAGCAAAACCCCTTGTATGACTATCCAAAAATCAGAATTAATTACTCCAAACGAAATCGAATTAGTTGATCCTGATTTTAATAAATTTTCGGACGTGGATATAATCATTGGAACCGAATTGGTATGGGTTCTCATTTTGTCAGAAAAAGTGAAGTTGAATGAAAATGGGCTTATCTTTTGCAATACTAAGTTGGGTTGGATTGTCGCAGGTAATACTGAGAATTGGGTTGGTCCGAAAAAGGTTAATTCCGTCGAATATGTTACTTTTTGCAATTTTGTTAGCACTGAAGAATTAAATAGGGTAAGTGATACAGTCTTCGGCCACTTAAAAACAGGCCGAAACATTTTATTTTTTTCCAGAAACTGGTCAACTTTTCGATTTTTTAAATATTTGTTATCAGTTCGTGGCACTTTTGCGATAAAAATTTGCTAATTTTCTTTAACGAATGGTCATTATGCAACGAAATAAAACAATCATTTCACAAAAAGTGAAAAAAATCTATAGCCGGCCATTCATACAATAGTTGGACACAACAAATACAGTAGTCGGACACCATAAATATTAATAAATATTAGCTAATCTACGAAGTTTTTTATTTAATTTGATATTAGAACTTGACATCTAGAGTCTTTTTGTTGAAAATAAATATGATTTTCAAAGAAACATTATTGTATTCTTTTATTATTATGTGTTTAAAGTCACGCATTATAGGCTATGTCAGTTGTATACACAAAGTATCGTAGCTTAATAAGCACCTGTCAAATGTACCATAACGTGAAATTTTATTTTCTCGAATTATTTTAAAACACTTAAAAGTTATTACTATGCAATATTTTTGTTTATCGCGGAACTCTAGGTTATCAGGAAAATGAAAATTTTTTTTCACTTTTTGACATCAGTGATTTCTTTTAATAAGAAAAATAAGAGAAAGTGGCCGACCACTCGGGGGTGGCCGAACTAACTCTCACTTACCCTTAATCGATTTGTAAATTTTGGGAAGTTGAAAACAAATTTGTAGCCAAGATTACCAACACAAACTCTGATTTTTGCAAAGAACACTATGTTATGAAAAACACTGTAAGAGACAGTGATAAAATATTTGTTGTAAAATTACCAAATAAACCGGAGGTTCTCGATAAATTAGTTAATAATCAGGATATAACCATCAAGAGATTTTTATGTAAAGAAAAAAGATTAAGAGCGAAATCCTGACATAAAGTTCGAATATATTAAGTTTATTCGCGAGCATCTCAAATTGGGACACGTGCATAAAATCGACTCTGGTGAAATTGATATAAATGCTCTTCAGTAATTTATATCAGTTAATTTTACAGACGATTGGAATCGTCGATTGAAATCGGCGATTGAATCGCCAATTTGTGACGGGAAAATTGTTGATGAAACAAATCAATATATTTAAATATTCAATTTGAATTATTTGCATCGAATTCCGCACAAGAAATACACTATTACCGCTTTCCTCAAAATTCAAACAATCTCATCGGGGAATTCCTCCAAGACGATGCTCTGGACAACGAAAAACCAAACGAACTTTTCAAACACGACCGTTGAGACGCTACCACTTTTCTCTACTCGCTGGTATTCTCATCCGGTCCACAATCCACGCAAAACACATTAAAACACGAAATTAATAAAAACAACTATTTATTAATAAAACAACTCAAATTTAATTAACAAACTACAAAATAATAAAACTCTATAACTCTCTAAATTTTGACACTCGTTAATATCGCGACTTGACTGCTCGGAAACCCGCAAGCAAGAATCGAGCCATCTGAATATCCCCAGTAGGCTTTCTCATTATCAAATCGTTTCCATGATTTTCCTTCACAATTTTCGGAAGAACCCTTCTTCCTTATCCCCACGAAGCGGCACCTGAAAGAAACTGGAAAAGGTCGCTGACCTTGTGACGTACGCTGACAATTAATCATGCGCAAGATTATTCAAATTCTGATTTCGCGAAAACCACAGCTCCTCACACGCTGATACGAAATCGAATTGAGATCTTCAACTATTCACGACTCGCGAGACGAAATTATCATTACGTGCAACCGATTGATTTGATTCTTCACAAATGTTTGCGAAACACCGTTAAATATTAGCTACGATTTCAAAATAAGATATTTTAAACTCATCTCTCTCCTCTGTACTTTGTTGCAAATTTTTATCTTCTATTTCAGAATCCAACAATTCAAACATTTCATTGGTAAAGGCAAGGCGAACTCGTTGACAATCCTTAAAAGGCAGACAGCAGCCTTACTAGCCTAGAGATCAATTCCATCTGAAACGATCAACGATTTTTCTGTATTGTTAGCAATTTTTTTGCAAATTTTTTTCCTTGTAGTTTTAAGGATAAGAAATGATAAAGTGAAGACGATTTTCAAAATTTCGAAAAAATTTTGAAAATACACAAATATTAAATTTTATGTATTTTTTTTAAATAAGATAACTCCGGTTATTTTCAATATTTTTCAAAAAAAAAATTTTCATTTTCTCAGTATATTTAGTACTTTTAAAATAAATAAATAAAATAGTGGGATCGCGATAACTTTTCGAGAAATCAATAAAAAAGTCTATGCCGGCCCGTTAAGACTGACGCGCTGACGCACGTCGCGCATGCGCTGTGTTCCGTAAGTGTGATTTAGTGTACATAGAAATAAGAGAAGCGCATTTCTGACTATTTGTCAACTTAGTAGCTGAAAGTTCCGGGCACTGGATTAAATTCCATTTTTATTTAACATCTTTCTTCAGATGTACATTTTATCCCTTAAATCTTAGGCCATAAAAATTTACATCGGCGTAGTCCTTAAAAGGACTGATTGGAATTTTAACTTTTTACATTTTAACAATTTACATCAGCGTAGTCCTAAAAAGGACTGATAGGTATTTAAATTTTTGTTTTTAAAAATTTACACAAAAATTTGAGCAGCCAAAAGTGTTTGTAATCTTTCTTACAGTCCAATCTACAGGGAGAATAGTTAAAATTTTCATTTGCAGATTTTTATTTTTTTCTGCTAATTTAAATTTCTCTTTTAAATTATCAATAACTTCTTCTCCGTCATTTTTGCAGTCATCAAGACTAAAAAGTTTTGTTTTTAGCACAGAAATTACGCTTTTGAAACTTTCATTCTTTTCTGCTTCCGATTCTTGTTGCTTAAATTGTACAGGCGATGAATTTAAAATCTCTAAGCACTGATTTAAATGTGAAAAAGCTAATTTTATATCTACATCAGCAAAAATTTCCAGCTCATCATTAGCATCAATATCAAGCACTTCAACATCATTAGAATAAAATTCTTGATTTTCAAATTCTATACTAATTTCTTTATTTTCAACAAAAATTGGTATTTTTTCTTTGCTTAAAGCTTTTCTGCATGCATCGCAAATATAATTTTCACGAGAAAGTTCTGGATAAAGTTCGTGAAGAGTTTTAGAAACATTTCGAACGTTTTTTTAAATTTTCGATGATTTAGTCTTTTTAAAGGATGGCAAAAAACCTTATCATACATTTTAGATAAAACTGTTTTAAATATGACGAAAAAATACGTTGCTGATTTTTAAAACGAAAAGACTTAAAATCTAAATACTTAATATCTATGAAAAACTTACCTTCTACAAAAAATTATTTTAAAAATATCTTAAAAGAAAAATATATATTAAACGTCAGATGACATTTAAAAATAAAAAAAAATCGTTGATGACCTTCGAGATATAAAAATGGAATTTAATCCAGTGCCCGGAGCTTTCAGCTACTAAGTTGACAAATAGTCAGAAATGCGCTTCTCTTATTTCTATTTACACTAAATCACACTTACGGAACACAGCGCATGCGCGACGTGCGTCAGCGCGTCAGTCTTAACGGGCCGGCATAGACTTTTTTATTGATTTCTCGAAAAGTTATCGCGATCCCACTATAAAACTTTTTGGAAAAAATTCTTATTACATTTGGCTATCACAATTTCAATTTTTAATAAAAAAAATTTTTTTTAATTTATTTTAAAAGTACTAAATATACTGAGAAAATGAAAAAAAAATTTTTGAAAAATATTGAAAATAACCGGAGTTATCTTATTTTCAAAAAAAAAAAATACATAAATTTTAAAATTTGAGTATTTTCAAAATTTTTTCGAAATTTTCAAAATCGTCTTCACTTTATTATTTCTTATCTTTAAAACTACAAGGAAAAAGTTTGCAAGAAAATTGCTAACAATACAGAAAAATCGTTGATCGTTTCAGATGGAATTGCTCTAGAGTGGATTTGTACTTAGGAAATGGTCGTCGAATATACCTGAACTTTGTAAACAAGATATGTTCACTTTTCAAAATCCTATTCAAGTTGTATTGCGTAAAAATATTAATTGTATAAATTATTTATTAAAATTTTTTTCATTAATCTTTGTCGGCACTAAGTAAAAATTTGCATTAAAAATTCACCACACATTTACGTTATACGTTTATACTGCTCGCGTAGTTCATTGGAACTTAATGAAAGTGACGTGAAAAGTTTTCTACCATCACTAACAAGTATTTACATGAAATGGTAAATGGCACCAGCTTGTAACAACTAAGAAAAAAATTTTTATTTCGGTCATTTCGTGGTTACGTTTGCTTACAAATTTTTTCTTATGTACAATTAAAAGTCACGGTTATTACTTTTTAGTAAAAATAATTAATAAATATTTAGTTATTTCTACTTTCATAATAATTTCGTTTATGTTTACGTGTGCTAACAAATTTTATATTTTTATATGCAAAATATTAAGTTCAGTCATTTCGCGGTTACGTTTCTTTGCCAATTTTTTCTTACATAAAATTTAAATTCACGACAACTTCTTTTTAGCAAAAAGAATTAATGAATAAATATTTAATTTACATTTATTTCAATAAAGGAGACTGGGGTAAACTCGCTCACTTTTTTTCGGAATGATAAAAACCTAGGAAATTATTCTCTAAATCCAAGTTAATTTCCCACGTGAAAATGTTCTCCGGAATCGGTCCCGGGAAATTCCCGGTAAAATCTTTTAAAATTTGTCTCCACATTTCTCAGAGAATTTAACCTCAAGAATAAAAATATACCACTATAAAATCTTCAGGATCGTATTCGTGATTGAGATGACTTTTTGTTTATTATAATAGTCACGTTAAGCATACAAATTGAAGGTCTACTATCAACATATTAAACGGATTTCGACACCTAAGTGAGAAAAATTAATGGGCATCATAACAAAAGGGTTTAAGCACCAATTTTTTAAATTAGGATTTTCCCATTTAAGAAATAAGTAACTATTTACACATTTCCATTAAAAATTTTTTATTTTATTGAGTTTTTAAACAGTTTTCAATGAAAATTAGAATTATAAAGTAACCTTAATTTTTAATAAAATTGTAATAGCAAAAATTGTTTTAACTTTGAATTATTGTTATTATTTACATTAATAACAATTCAATTCGAGAATTTGTGTATTGCTTAATCTAGAAGAAAAATTTCATTGATAAAAATTAGCAATTTAACGAATTTAATTTTAATTTAATGATATTTTTTATTATAAAAAACATACCCTTTTTTATATCATAGGATTAAAAAAGTAAATGGATAAAAGTAAATTTTTAAAGAGTTTTATCTCAACAAAAAATTATTTATTAAGTGATTGTTTTGAAATCAAGCAATACATAAATTCTCGAATTGAATTGTTATATTCATGTAAATAATAACAATAATTCAAAGTTAAAACAATGTTTGCTATTACAATTTTATTAAAAATTAAGGTTATTTTATAATTCTAATTTTCATTGAAAACTGTTTAAAAACTCAATAAAATAGAAAATTTTTAATAGAAATGTGTAAATAGTTACTTATTTCTTAAATGGGAAAATCCTAATTTAAAAAATTGGTGCTTAAACCCTTTTGTTATGATGCCCATTAATTTTTCTCACTTAGGTGTTGATAGTAGACTTTCAATTTGTATGCTTAACGTGACTATTATAATAAACAAAAAGTCATCTCAATCACGAATTCGATCCAGAAGATTTTATAGTGGTATATTTTTATTCTTGAGGTTAAATTCTCTGAGAAATATGAAGACAAATGTCAAAAGATTTTACCGGGAATTTCCCGGTAGTGACTCTCGGTAATTTCCCGGGACCGATTCCCGAGAACATTTTCACGTGGGTTATATAATTTGAAAGCTAATGATTTCTACTAACAAAATAAAAAAGAATTTTTGATTCATCTTTCTTAGTTTTACTTGGGGAAAATTTTTAATACACATATACCAAATTTCTAAATCACAATTTTCCTGGGTAAATCCGCTCACCCCTCGGGGTAAACCCGATCACTTGATTTTTTTAAGAATTTAAGGTAATCCCGACAGTTTTATATTGTATATGTTAAATTTATCCTTATTTCCGTCTTCAGTATGATTTATTAATGATAAATTATAAGTTCTATAAACAATAAATATTGGTTTATTCAATAATAAGTATAGGTTTCATGAATTGCAACTGTGAATTTAAATAATACTTTATTAAGAGAAAATTAAAATATAGTTACAATTTTTGATATAACAAGTTATAGATTTTATTATTGATAATATATAACAAATAAAATTCGAAATTTAAAAATAAACAATAATAAAACGTGAACTAAACGAAGACAACAAACTTAGATTTATGTCTTTTTTGCCGAAAAAGACAGTGACAAATTTTGATTATTTGTTTGCGTTGTTTGTTATAACCTAATAATCACTAATAATGACTGATATTGATATGATTCCGTTCAATGTTGCCAACAAATAGTGATAGTTCAGCGCCATTTATTTAAAAAAATCATCACAAATCGTGAAATGCGGGACGTTCAATATGTTAAATATTCAACTAATTACCCAATAATTCAATAATATTGTTAGAAATTGAATATTATTTATCTTTTAATAAATATTTTTATAATTTAAAAATTTTAAGATCGCTAAAAAAAGAAATACTGTTAATACTGATTCGGCTTCCTAAACAAATTTAATAAGGCTTTACCCCGACTTTATGTGAGCGACTTTACCCCGAATGTATTTCTTACATTTCAGAGTAAATTTAAGTAAATCTTTTTGCCATCAAACAAAACTACATATATATTTCGAAAAAGGACATCCAATAGCATCAAAAAAATTTGTCGAATAAATTAAGTCTCAAAAATATTAATCGAAAAGCTTAAAAATCCGAAGATCATTTTTCCTTTTTTGAACTTCTAAAAACAATTGACCGCCTCAGATTCTATGACGAATTCATGAAACTAAACGAACATTCTTTAACATTAGTTGTATGTTAAGTACTATTCACAGTACAAATATCTCCATCTTAAGTTTAGTTTATAGCGTCAAATCGCCAGTGAGCGGGTTTACCCTAGTCTCCTCTAATTATTTCTTTTACATTTACGTGTCCTTCCAAATTTTTTATTTTTATGTACAAAAAATTAATTGTAATTAATTAATTATCAAAAATAATTGATAAATATATTTATTTTGTATTTATTTCAAAAATTTCGTGGTTTCGTTTCTTTACAAATTTTTTCTTATATAAAATTATTTTATTTTTATAAAATATTATTATTATTTATAAAAATTATTATTATTTTTTCTTATAAAAGTCACAGTTTATACATTTTTTTAAAATTAATTAAGGACATTTGAAACATTATGATGTCTCAGTTTAACCAAAGCATGTGTTCTATATTCCTGACGCGTCATAGTGCTTCAAATTCCCTGAAATATTTAGTTATTTTTACTTCAATAATAATTTCGTTTATGATTATGTGTCCTTCCAAATATTTTATTTTTATTTACAAAATTTAAATTTCATTAATTTCACCGTTACGTTTCTTAACAAATTTTTTCTTATATAAAATATAAATTCACGATAACTTCTTTTTAGCGAAAAGAATTAATGAATAAATATTTCGTTATTTTAATTTTAATAATATTTTCGTTTAATTTTACGTTTTCTTAAAATTTTTTTGATTTTTTTACAAAAATTGATTTGTAATAAAAAATAATATATACCCAGATAGCCAAGCGTACTAATAATTATTTTTCAGTACAGCGTATTTGTATCGTACTCATATTGTACTAGCACAAAATAATAAAGTATGTACATACCAGTGCGATACTAGTATAATAACGGTATGTCATAGGGATAGAATTATGAAATTGCCAAAGTACTCCGTACGAGTATAACACTAAGTACAATACCAGTACGACAAACTAATTGAGATTTTAGGTTATCAATTTACAATGCTTTTCCGCCATTATCTGTACGACATACCAGTACAGTACCTGATACAGTGCGAAGGTACATGGCTGGTACAGTACTAGTACGCTGGTTATCTTGGTATTTATATTCAGTTAATAAATAATTCGGATGTTTAAATAAATTGATATTTTTATCAACTTTGTATATCTTTATATATTTAATTATGTTTCGAGTGCAGCGAAGAGAATGAGAATGTCTAGAATAACTGAACAAAACGAGGAAACTGATATAACGTTGATTGACATAAGTGAACGTCGTATGCGAAACAGAGAATGTCATGCAGGGGGAGGCAAAATAAACTGGAAGTGATAGACAGGAAATACTAAAACGGAACAGGCAAAGAAATAAGGTTGTTGGACCATTGGTAAGGCTTGCGAGAGCGAGTCTGACTCTGGGGTATGTCCCGACAGCGTGGAGGGGTACGAAAGTTGTATTCATACCTAGAGCGGGCAAGAACGGGTATACTTCGCCAAAGGATTTCCGTCCCATTAGCCTTTCATCCTTTATTCTAAAACTAGTTGAAAGGTTGGTGGATAGATATATCCACAGTGAGATTTTGGAGCGGTTCCCACTACAAAAGGACCAATATGCGTATAGAGCAGGATGCTCTACGGTGACAGCTCTGGCGAGAGCAGTTGACTTAATTGATGGACAACAGCAGAATCAGGGTTTTGCTGTAGATGTTTTTATGGACATAGAAGGAGCTTTTAGTCAGGCCTCTCCGGAATCCATAAGAAGAGCTATGACAGCTTGTAATACTGCCGTACTAAGGAAAAACTTACATAAGTGCAATCCCTGTCAAACTGAGAAAATAGAAAAAAACTGTTTGCTTCAAGAACTCCGTTTTAGAAATAAAAATTTAATAATTAATTAACACTTCTCTAATGAAAGTGTATGCGCTGATTCTAATTTTGCAAAAAAATTTAATTATTTAAACAAATTCTATGCAAAATGTGACTTACGATGTCTACTTTTTGAAAATATGAAGGAAAAACTTACACATAGTCACTTGCGTTGTTTCTCTCGCACGGGCACTCGAGCTAGGCACGACGATCAGAATTAAAAACTTACACATTTTCTATGTCGCTTGGTATGGAGCAGTACATGGTAATGGAAATAAAATTATTAAAATGTAGCTAACATTATAGGCCTACAGTAATATTCATTTGCATAGGAAAATATTATTATTTAGGAAATATTTTTTAAACTGAAAATAATGTATTATATTTAAGTGGTTTTCATTTATTGCCTAGTTATATATGCAATAAAAACTACTGTATAAATTTAAATTAATCATTCGATGCATTTTAAATCGTATTAGTAAATACCATTTTACCTCTCCGAACATAGCCGACAAATAATGGCGAATGTAACCGAAGTGCAGTTACGTGGTGCCTCGGTCAACTTTACGATAGAAGAACTTACACATGTTTCGGGTAATGCAGATGCGTGGTTTTCATTTCGTACGCAACCGTCGTGCTCGACCTTGTGTTCGATTGAAAAAGAACATATACCACTTTGTGTATGTTTTTCCTACGTATTTGATAGTCGAGTTTGATGATTCGTACGATTTTCAGAGCACGCAAAGTACTTCGTATCACTTTTTATCAAGTATTTCTTAATTTTCTTCATATTCCTTGATTTTTAATTATCGTTTTTTGCAGTCATTAATTATTATATTTAATTTTTATTAACACAGTTAAATGCGGTTTTTTATTCCGAGTTGATTGATACCAAAAACTAAAATTTCACAAAATTGTTAGTTATGTAAGTTTTTCCTTAGTACGGCAGAATATTCCTACAGGAGTGGTTGATTAGACCTGTCACATGTTAAAAAACTGAAGCCTCTTATCAACTAAAGGAGACTCAGTCCTGAAAGGGACAGTTAACCCCTTGACAGTCCATTACCCATATGTGGCCACGAAAAGTCGTGCCACCTTTACTTCTGTGGCCATATATGTCCCTCTCAAAAATAAAATACTAAACATAATTCGATTTGAATGATCAAGTGCATACTAAGGATTTTGGGGTCGCTGAATCCAAATCTCAAATCAGATTTTCAAAATTCAGAATGGTGGACCTAAAATGGCGACTATGAAGATTTAAAAATTTATCAAATACGCTTCAAACTCGTTGCTTGGGGGTTTTCTGGGGCGGATTTACATCGCATTCGTAATCAGCGACCCCGAAAACCCCCGAGTAACAAGTTTTAAACAAATCTGTTGGATTTTTTATTTTCTTGACCGCCATATTGGATCCGCCATTGTGAATTTTGAAAATCTGACATTAGGTTCGTATTCAGAGACCCAAAAACTCCTGAGTAACAAGTTTCAAACAAATCTAATAAAATTTAAAATTTTCGAATTCGCCATTTTGGGTCCGCCATTTTAAATTTTGAAAAACGTACTTCAAATTCGAATTTTGCGACTCCAAAAACCTTAATTACAATGAAATCACATTTTTTAGGAACTTTTTTTCTTTGGACCGTTTTTGGACCACAAGGGATTGTTAGCTGGACTGCGAAGGGGTTAACTCTGGATGCCCCTAAGGAGGTGTTCTTTCACCCTTGCTCTGGTCCTTGGTGGTGGATGAACTACTGAGAACTCTGAATGGACCAAGATACCATGTAATTGGATATGCGGACGACATTTTGTTAATCGTTCGCGGTCCCCATCTCGACGTTGTACTCGAAGTGGCTCAAAAGGCTTTAAACCAGGTAGACAAATGTTGTAAGAAGGTGCGTTTATCTGTAAATCCGGAAAAATCGGAAGTGGTTATCTTTACCAGACGGTGTAAGTGGAAAGCCTCGTGCTCACTTACGCTGTCCGGAAAAGAGATCTAATATACAGAGCAGGCAAAATATTTAGTTATGAGGAACGTAAAGGGATTACCCAAGCGTTAGTGGTATGACATGAACGGTCATAGGTTAACAACCCTTATTTCTTCATTGCACAGATATAAAAATAATAATAAAATAATAAATAAACAATAATATGATAATAAATAAATAATTTTAATAAACATAACATTACACGTCTAATTAAAAATTTTCCACTAACTTATTTAAAATAAAATATTTCAACTTTTCAAATATTTCAAATTTTGCATACGATATTTTATGAAACAAAAATTTTATAAAATTTTACAACCCTTCTAATAGATAATGAAATACTGGAAATAGAGAGAATGAATCGGCAGAACAAAGAGAAATAAGGCTTTCTACTAACAGGCAACTTAATGCTAAAAATAGAGAGAATGAATCAACGGAGCAGAGAGAATTAAGGTTGTCTACTGACAGGCAACGAAATGCTGGAAATAGAGAGAATGAATCAGCGGAGCAGAGAGAATTAAGACTGTCTACTAACAGGCAACTTAATGCTGAAAATAGAGAGAATGAATCAACGGAGCTGAGAGAATTCAGGTTGTCTACTAACAAAAGTTATCGAGATCGAGATCAAACGAAAAAGAAACCAGGCTTACTGAAGAAAGAGAGCGGTATTGGTTGCAAATGGAGCAACATAATGAGAGATTAATAGAAGAATGACAGAGAACACAAACTATACGTATGAATGAAACTGAATTAAACGCAGTCCTAAGGCGGGCTGCTGACTTGGAAAAGCGAAATGTTACAAGATTGTTAGAATTAGATAATGACTGACGAACTCGACTTGACATGGAAGTAGAGAGACATAGACAGAGATCTGCGACAGAGTGGCGAGGCAAGGTAAAGAGTGGTTTCGCTTACGATCCTCTAACTAACTACTCTAAGGCGGCCAATGTTGGTCAGATGAATATCTTATGTTGTCATTGTAAAGCTTTGACATTTCCAGGTAAGAGTAGGGGAATGTGTTGTTCTTCTGGGAAGGTGCGGCTATTTTCTTTGACAGAAGCACCAGAACTCATAAGATCGTTACTTAATGGTGATCATCTTGACTCTGAAAACTTTTTGCAAAATATTAGAGCCTATAACAGTGCTTTTAAAATGACATCTTTTGGTGCCATTGTAATGTACGAACCTGGATTCAAACCTACAGTTCGAATACAAGGCCAAGTGTATCATTTGATTGGCTCCATTTTACCTCCTCTTAATCAGCCATCGTCATTTCTTTAAATTTATTTTATTTCCAAAGCCAATGAGCAGGTTTAAAGAAGAGTATCTATTTTTGATCATCTCAATTTGCACCAAATTCGTCTGATTCAGGATATGCTTCATTAACATAATTCTTATGTTAGAAGTTTAATAATTGCATTAAAATCATTGCCTTTAGGTTTTCAAGAATATCGAGTATTAATTAAAGCTGACAAACTACCACCTGTTCATAATCCTGGAAGATATAAGGTGCCTTCTGTATCTGAAGTCGCAATTGTGATGGTTGAAGATCCAAGTGATTCGAGAGATATTGTTTTAGAGACAAGGACAGGTGTTCGGTCAGGAATATTTGAGACTCATCGTTCTTATGATGCCTTACAATATTCTTTAATGTTTTTTATTTGGTGAAGATGGGTATCACTTTCTGTATCGTCATGTTGATCCACAAACTGGTCAGTTCGTTAATAAAAAAGTCTCCGCTCTAGAGTTTTATGCCTTTCGTACAATGGTCAGACAAAATGACTCATAAAACTCAACTTAGAGCTGAGAATTATATTGATCTTCAAGATGCGATTAGAAGGGATGATAATTTAGAATCTCTGGGACAAGTAATAATTTTACCATCGAGTTTTAGAGTTTTAGAGCAGAGAATGTGTTAGAAAGGGTTGAGAATCCTCAAAATACTACTTTAATGGCATTTTTTAAGTTGTGTTAAGTACACAATTTTGCCACATCGTTACTTTACTGCGAAATACCTTCTTACTTTACTCTCAATAAGCAAAGGGGTCAATTTTCTCGAAGAAAGCGAGGTAAATCCGTTGATGATCCTATTGAATTCTTGGACTCCATTACTGCTCCTGGGTTGCCAGCTCATGAGATAATTCTAAAAGTTGGAGCACCTATAATGTTGTTAAGAAATATTAATCCCCCTAAACTTTGCAATGGTACACGCCTCAGAGTTAGAGCATTGCATATATTTATTATAGAAGCCAAAATTCTTACTGGTTGTGCTACAAGAGAGATTGTATTCATTCCGCGTATCCCTCTCATTCCAACTAATTATCCTTTTGAATTCAGAAGATTACAATTTCCAATCAGTCTTTGCTTTACCTTGACAATCAAGAAGAGTCAAGGACAAAAGATGTCTACAGTTGGCATTGCCCTGAGTAAGTCTGAATGCTTTTCTCATGGACAACTTTTCGTTGCAATTTCTGGAGTAGGTTCTACAACATGCATATTTATTTTTGCGCCAACAGGAACGACACGAAATGTAGTATATAAAGAAGTGTTAATGAATTAAATTATTCTTATAGTAATGGTGCCCGAAAAAGCACCCAATCCAAATCTCCTGTTTCGGCCCTGGCGCTTGAACAAAAGAGTTAGCGAGACGGAAAAAACGAGTGATTGACGGTCGAATTTTTTTCTGTGCACGCTCGCACAATTCTTTTAATTTCTAGGAAACCCGTTAACGGTTTTTATTGTTCTTGGAATCAATTGAAAGCTTAGATTCCAAGGAATATTCATGTGAAATGACAAAACTTTCTGTAAATTTTCCTGGACTATGCATGAAGTTAAAGTCAACGTAAAAAATGAGGGAAAAATGACAATTATTTTTTAAACTTTGCAAGACGATATACTAAAACTTATTTAAGCAATTTGATTTAAATAGACATTATTTTTTTCGAAATTTTATTAGCTTTCCAACGCTAAAAAGAAAAATTGTTTTCGTTTATTTCTCTCCGAGTTACATCTATTTTAATGCAAGTATGTTTTTCAATGACTTGCGGTGTAAGCGTTCGCACAATTTCGGACGGTAGTGTATATAATTTTTTTTATTTAATTATTTAACCAAATAAATAAATTCATATATCTGACCCCGTCCAAATACTTAGAAAAAAATCAAATAACTTTTTGAACCAAAAATATGTGTTTAATTTAAACATATTTTATTATTGAATAAATTTTAATTTTTATCGAACAAAATTTACTATGCATTGAAT